>VXBU01007382.1:923329-968576 GCA_013400315.1 Bombycilla garrulus | reverse complement strand
TTTTTTTTTCTTTTTGTTGTTGTTGCTGTCCTACAAGCTTTCAGTTTAAAAGATAACATTTCATTTGGTTCTGACATTTAAATTATTTTCCTTCCCCTGCATGGACAGAAGCTAAACAATCCTTGCTTTGTATAAGGCAACTAGAGTTTGTGTCAGTCCTGGGAGGATGCAATCATAGAATCACAGAATGGTTTGGGCTGGAAGGAACCTGAAAGATCCTCTGGTTCCAATCCCCTGCCAAGGGCAGGGATGCCACCTGCTAGACCAGGCTGCTCAAAACTCCCCCCAGCCTGGTCTTGAACTCTTCCAGGGCTGGGGCAGCCACAGTTTTCTCTGAGCAAACTCTTCCAGTGCCTCACCACCCTCTAACTTTTATTCTCACCAGCAAGATAATAACCTGTAGTAGATAAAACACTTTACAACCGTCCAGAGAATGATGTGGAAGATCTTAGGAAGATAACCTAAGGCAATCCTGCCCTTATCCTTGGGCAGCTGAGCAAGGGGAAGACCCTTCTTGTCAGCCTGGCCTGGAAGGATTTGTCTCACAAATCTCTTTGTCTCTTGCCTTATGAAATTTGCACTTTCCTAGTGCTACATCACTGTGCTGACCGTGGTTCCTGCTGTCTTGAGTGTGTCTTTTAAGCAAAAGCAGAAAATGTTTGCAATGTGTCAGGAAAAAGTCCATGAGGAATGCCTTTAAAATGCCTTGGGAGAGAAGAGGAAACCAAGCAAGATGGTAGAAATTCCTCCTCTCCCCGGTTCATGTACACAAAATTGCTTGGATCTAGGGTAAAGCCAGATTCTGTAATCACTTAAAAGCTTTTTCACCAACACCTTGTGTGTGCAGACAGGACTAGAAATGCATTGCTGGTCATTCAAGGGAAGGAAAGATAAGTTTATCCCCACTTCCTCCAGGAGACGTGGAATACAGGGCTGTGCAAAATGGTGAAATGCATTTACCCCTGCTGGAGGTGGCAGCTGGGTACTCTCTGGTTCTCCTGTTCCCTGTTAGCTCTGGAGTGGAGTCCCATGGCATTCCTTCTGGAGAACAGCAAAGGAGGGAGAACCTGCTTTTGTGCCTAAGCTGCTGAATGGATCAAAGTATTTAATGATAACTCTCCCTTGCACTTCCCTCCCTTAAGCTCTGCTCTTGAGAAATAGCTCATTAATTTGTTAGTGGCTTGATGAGAAAGGAGGGGGTGGAATGCCGCTAACAAATGGCTTTGGTCCATGTCAGGTCTCCCTGTAGCAGGAGGAACCTGCTCTTTCCCCCTTGTTCCTGGGGGAGATCAGGAGCTGGATGGTGAGGAAGTTCCTTCCCCTATTACTCCATAGATTAGTTTGGCTGCTGCTCATACACAGGCTGCTATAAATAAAATTTCTTCTTGATGGACATGATAAGTTACCTAAGAAATGATGTAAGGGCTGTAGAACTTACACAGATTCCAGAGTTAACTGCCACCTTCCTCCCAGAACTTCACAGCAGAGTTTAAATGTGAAACCTTTCTCTCCTTTTCAAAGATCTGTGTGTATATCACAAGTCAACAGGCAAAAAAATCTTTTTCATAATACTTTGACCCCATAAATCAGTCTTGCAGCCAGATAGAAATTGGCAGGTTCCTTTTGTATGGGTTTGGCAGGCACTGCTAGAGGAAAAGGCAGTTCATTACCTCCTTAGGAAGGAGAATATCCTTGTCATAACACTATCCATTCCTGGCCCTGTCTCTGGCTCACTGTTACAATGAACCATGAGCTTTTTACCTGACTTTGAAACTGGCAAGAAAACCACAGAATGACTGTAAAATGTGTTTGTACTTGGTTCCTGTTGCAGGAGGATGTGGATTTTTGCATTACATATTTCAGATTGGTCAGAGAAGGTGAGGAGGCCTGTAGAGACAGAAGATTTTACTAAGCTTTCTGTTACAGCAAACAATATATGAAAGATTATTTATATAGAAAAGTTGGAATAATTTAGGTAACTTAATCTGATGATGTAGGTATTTGAATGAAAAAAAAAGCTCTAGCATTTTTTGTTTTGAAACTCTCTTTGTGAAGGGACATAGTTGCTCACAAATATCACCCTACTGAAGTTTTATGTGTCTTTGCTCCTGACATACCTGCCAGTGTTTGCACAGCACATCTGGGCTGCCTTTTTGAGGTTCCAGCTTCAGGGAGTAGAAGACAAATGGTGAACAGTTTGTCTTGAAACACTTAATGATAAAATGGTATTTGTGTGTATATCTAACCTAAATACTAACAATAGGAATAATATTGAACATCGTGGATGTAATCCCAGAGTTCAGAGTTCTCTCTGCTTCTGATGCTTCTAGCAGAAACAGTTATCCCATCTTTAATCCTTCTCTTTGGCTAACCAGCAGGTTTCCAGTGATTTTATGACCTGCTCCACAGGGAGTGCCTCATCCTAAACACCGTGCGCTCTTGTGCTTTCCTTTTCCTTTTTTTTAAAAACTGATTAAATAATCTCTCTCTCTTTTTTGTTATTCCCCCCTCCACCCCCCAGTTTAAAGGTTTACCACATGTTTTTGGGTTGGTTTAGAAAAGCTTGCCTTCCCCTCTGAGGGCTCCCTCTACTTGAAGTTCTGTCCAGATGAAGCTCTGCTCCCTCTATTTGAAACTGCTCAGAAGTCCAGATGCTGGGGTTTTTAGGCTGTGATACTGTCTGGGGATCCAAGCCCTCACTTGCAGGCTGTTTTCCCTGTGCTTTTGTCCTTGTTCAGCGTTTTGGGAGGGATCTGCCTCTTGGGAGCTGCTAAAACAAGAGAGGGGGCAGCTGCACTGCAGTGGCAGGGGATCCAGCTTCGGGGCATGGAGGGTTTATACCAGTGCTGAGTAGCACAACCACACTAAATCCATCCTGTGCCAGCTGTATCTGGGATTTGTAATGCTCTCCCAATGAGGCTGCAGTTATTTACTGTGTGTGCTCGGTGCGGCTGACTGCCCTGCCCTCATCAGCAGCTGTGCCCTGAGCAGCACTGCACACCCTGAGCACCCTCCTGCTCTGCCCTTCAGGTGTGTTGGTCTGATTTTTTCATACATTCAGCAATGTGCAAAGAAGAAAAAAAAAAAGGAAAAAAAGGAAGAAAAGGCTGCATTGCATTTTAAAAAGGGAGGGGAAGGAGTGTGAAGAAGTGAAAAAACGGAAAATAAAAGCGTGAAGTGAGGTGCAAAAGCATACACCTTAGTGCACTGCATGCTGACACAGGGGGAATGGCATCAGATGAGGCACCAGCACACACAGAGATGTCAGGAGTGCAAACTGGGCTGCACTCCTGACATCTCTGTGCATGCTGGTGCCTCTCCTGCCATCTCATTCCCAGCTAACACCCCCAGACAGCACGGTCTCCCTGTGCACAGATGAACTCTCACTCGCTGTGTGGTTGTTGGCAGCACCACCAGGTACTCCCCAGAGCTGGTGGTGTGGGCAGGCTGCCTGTGGTGTAGCTCACACTCTGGAGTTAGTGCTGTCCAAGTGTCTCCCCACATGCCCAGGCAAGGCAAAGCTTATTTTGAAAACAAACAAGCGGAGCCCGGGGCTGCTTCGTGTGCTCCTGTGTGATCCTCCAGCAGCAGGCAGTGAGTGCTGCTGCTCTTGGGGTGCCAGGTGACTCTGGTGGGGCAGCAGCCCTTCGCTTACCCCCAGTGCAGGGTGGGAGCAAGGCTGCACTGGGGATCCCTGCCCCTCAGCTCCAAGGCCATTGTCAGGGTTTCTCTAAGGCCATAATAGCATGTAATGCCTTTGGGGTAGGGATTCCTCCTGTCTTTCCTTTGGGCTTTTCTTCCTTCAGGCACCTTCACCTGCCAGGAGTGAATGTGGGTGTTGGTGCTGCTGGCTGCCTGTTTCTAGCTGTGTGAAATGTGGACACCAACAAGTGACTGAATTTGGTTGTGCAGGCAAAGGTGCCAAAGGAGAAAGGGTTGGCTAACAGAAAGAGAGGAGGAATGTATGGAGAAGGAAGGCAGAAGTTAATAGAGAAGGGCAAAGGGAAACAGGTAATTGAGGCAACCAACCAGTCGGTTGTTGGCCAGTAAAATAAATAATTGGCCAGGCAGAATAAATCAGGAAGGTGAACGAGGAGATAAGGCTGGCAGGGCGTTCTGTTTTATGGCCCTGCTCACTTGCATTCTGGGACATTTCCCTTCTCTATCACTGGGTTTGGTGCTTCGCTGTGGGGCCTATTCATGTCCATGTCTGCTGCCCCTTTGGCTCTCTGTGCCTCAGGGAGAGGAGCTGCTGCCCCACTGACCCCACTCTTTGGTGGGGGGAGGCAAAGGGGGAAATGGTGTGGGAGCAGGATAGTTTGTGAGATCAGTATGTCTCAGGACTTGTGTTGGGATAGAAAAACCCCAGGAAATTGGTAGGGGAAGACGTTCCTGTGCTTCTTTCCAGCTTGCTATTGTGGCATAAAACCCCTTTATATGGGGGTTAGTCTGCAGCAGAACCAGAGGGGCTGGTGGGAGGGGAGGCAGCGTGGCACTGAGGGCAGGGAGGGAGATTTCCAGTTGTGTGGAAAAACTCCCATCAGTCCCTTTCCCAAACAGCTTTGTCATGTTGTCGCTCTTGTTGGCATCAAGATTCACGGTGTTTTCCCCAACAAATCCATGGTGCCAATGGCATTGGCCATTGAACATGGTCACTACAAGGGCACCTATGCTTTAAATCCATCCCCACACCTTTGGACATGCCTTTGAGGCTGTATTTTAAAGTATTTTGTGCAGGAAATGGGAGTGCATATCAAGGATCCTTAGGAAACATCTCTGGCTGGAAGAACTTATGTCACCTTCTGGGGGACTTGTCCCAAAGCCACTACAGCAACATCTTTGTCCATCAGTCACGTTGCTGTTAATGAGTGTGAACCCCCACAACGAGCCAAGCACTTCAGTGGCTGCACCCCAGCTATCTGTTCCATGTGCTGAAGGTCTTTGTGCAGTGGGACTGGAGCCACAAGTGCAATCCCTAAGCCAAGGGGTTCCACGTGTCCAGCGCTGTGCAGGAGAACAACCTTCGAGGGTCTTATTTTCCATTCCTATCAAAATTCCTTTTTCTCCAACTTCCTTTTCTTCTATTGAATTAAAAAGCCAATATCACTAATAATCCTATTTTTAAATATAAGTTTCAGAAATTCTTGGGCTGCCTGGGTGGGACTGAGCATCTCTTGTGTTTACAGTGCAAATCATTAGATCTTTTCCGGACCATGCCTGTTGTGGAGTAGCTTAAAGAGACTTTTTTGGTGACATTAAGGGACAAAACATGTTGAGACACACAACAATAGTGAAGTTGAGCTTATGGTGGGCAAGTCTGTGCTGAGAAAAGAGGACTGCTTCAGAGCATTTGTACAAATGAACTTTCTTTGTGCTCTGCTTGTTTGTCTGCTTTGTTCTCTTAAATGATGGTGCATTTCTGGATAATTTCCTCTGCTGGTGAACTACCCCCATCAAGTTGAAAGTTGGCTATTTTTAAAATGCCAGCTGCCTCTTGGATAAAAAAGCCAGTGCTGATGTACCGTTGCTACCAATGCATTATTCAAAGTCCTTTTTAGACTCTCTCAAATAAAGAGGTTCATTAATATTTCAGCGGTCGCTGTGATTCTCTCCAAGGGGGCTCCATTCCTTTTTCTCACTTGACACCCCTGTATTTCTCTGTGTAGTGAAGATGATTGGATTTCGAGTTACCTTTGGCAGAGCAAACTCATAGTTTTCTGCAGGAAGTGGATCTTAGAAGAAAATTTGACCTTGAGACTGGTGCTAAGCAGATACCTGGCATACCCAGAATCTTGTCACAGCCCTCAGGAATGGGAGTGGTTTGGGAGTGGAGGGGCTGTTCTGTGCACCAAACACAACTGTTGTGCACCATCATTCTGATCATTCTAGCTTACAGGGGAGGTAGGGAGGAGGATTGGAAAAGGAGAATCACAACAGGTTGGATTTCTAGACTTAAAGATTTACTTAATGAGGTTTTCTTACTTAAATATTAACTGCATTTGCACTGACTTCAAAACCACACTAAAGGTTATTTTCTTTTTCCTCACTGTTAGGTACAGAACCTGTGATAAAGCTGGGTTTTTGAGAAAGAAAAAAGTGATTTCCTCACTTGAGGTATTGGTGGAAAATTGGTAGCAGGCAGGTCTGCAAAAAGTGGGTTTAACTCTAAAGAAGAAAGGCTAAGACAAAAAGTATAAACCATTCCGAACTCACTGCAATATGAGTAGTTTTCTTAATTTATAGGGTTCTTGCTTCTTTCCTTGTGATGCCACAAATAAAAATTCCTTTGGCTTGATTGTGCACGAAGAGTTTTGCTGCTGGGAGATGGAGATCTAGTGATACAGAGCTGTGTAATAATGCTGGGAGGTAGTTTCTCAATACATCAACAATTAAGTGTCTGAAGGGAAGACAAGCATTCAGAGCTGCTGCTCACCCGTGAAACAAGAGCAGGAGATAGAGAATGGTTGCTAAAAATCAGCGCTGCATCCCCTGAGTGCATGAGAGCTGCTCCCCTGCGGATGGAGGCAGTGGAGGAAGGGACGATGAAGAGGTTAATCTAAGCAGGGTGGGGACCATCAGCCATCAAAGAAATAAAGCAACCACAGGCAGAGAGGGGATTCCCACGGTGGGTACCTGGACACTGTGTTGGTTGCCTACAGCATGCTTGGTTTGCGTGTCAGGCAGCTCTTGCACTGTCAGGCCTCTTGTCAGGACTCTGTGCAAGGGGAATCCTGGGGCTTCGCTTGCAAAATACTAGAAATGCTGCGAGCTGCAGTTGCTGAGCATCCAGAAACTGAAATTCTGCTTTGCTGTTGAAGAAAATGACTGTGACCAGGCTAGTTAAGAATAGCTTGATGTTTCTGCCCTTAGTCAGCAGTAAAGTGATATTCTGGGCAAAAAATAAGTCTTCAGTTTGGGGGGCTTTGTGTTTGGGGTTTTTTTCTGTGGTTGCTTTAAAATACGGTCTGTGTTTAGCTACCTTATTCAGCATGAAATTAAATTTCCTTTAGTTTCATGAAGTAAATGATAGTATCTAAAAGTTGTGATTCTGCTTTCCCAAAAGGTGTAGAAGGGTTGCTTGTTCCTTTAGGAGGCAAATAACAGCTGCTGTTCCCAGAAAATAAAGATTCCCCCTCCCCCCAACACACTTCACTGGAATCATTAATGACTTTTTCACTGTAATTTATTAATTTGCTTAACATTTTAAAAGGGATCTTGGCTTACAAGCTGTTCAGAAGGTACAGAAGAGCGTATTGCAGGGTGCTGGGGAGACAGAGGGGATGCCAAAGCAACGCTGGTATCCTTTGACCGAAATATTGTATCTTGCTGGGAAAGGGCTGAGCGGGGAGGGATTCGCGGCGAAGTCCAGCGCCCCGTGGAGGTCGCGCAGACCCCGGGGGCGTGTGCTGCGTGGTCGAGCATCCCAGCGCAGGGCTCTGGCCGGAGATTCGGCATGGGTGGGCTCTCTGCTCTGTGGGATCCGGCCTGGCAGCAGCTCCGAGGGACAGCGGGGCCGCTGCGGCGCGGGGCCGGGCAGCGTTTGTGCCGTGTCCCTGTCCCTGCGCCCGCAGCAGATTATCCCGTCACGCGCTCCCAGGCTGACCTTAATCTTCCTAATACGGGATCGCCCTCCCTGAGAGGGACAATAAACAACCCAGATTTTTCTGCTGATGGTAATGCGGTAAGCAAGCCCGTAGCTCCGGGGAGGAAGCGTTCGCAGGGCCCTGAGACGCGGAGGATGGAAAGAGTGCCCTGGGGAAAACGGAGGAGAGAAGGGATTGCTTCCTATTCTCCCTACCGTGTGTCCATCAGGGCTTTTGGAATTAGCACTGGCTGCTGGGAAGTTACTCCTTCTCAGGTTGCTTTTCCTGGCCGAAACGCCTTTTCCCCATGACAGGAGGGCTCCCCGAGGTACCTGGACTGGCTGCTGTTTGCTCTTTTAAATCACCGGAGATCTCTGCTTCTTGTTTCCTGTCCCAGGAAGAAGGGAAAGCATCTCTTTCCTTTGTGTCCTGGCCCTGCTGCTGCTGCCTTTCCTTCAGCAAACTGTTAATTGCAGTTAAATAAATGCCTGTTACCAGCCCCTGTGTAATTAATAGGTGATTTGCTCCTGCAAGGGCTGCAGAAGGGTCCCAGCCCAAGGGATCTGTCTGGAGGTGTTTGGAGCTGATGCACCCATCTGGTTGTCAAACACTGACACTCATTATTTTACCCAAATGGCGGCTGCTGGAGAAATTTGGGCTGTTGTGTTTGAGGACTGGCTGATGTGAGAGCAGATGCTCAAAGAGAAAAATGGGTGCATGGGCCTGCCTGACCTTGCAAATGGCTTATCTTGGGAAACAGGAGACAAATCTCTTCCAAAAGCCCTTAGCATTTGCTAATGGTAAGTCTTTTTTCCAGCATGGGAAGCAAGGGCTGTGTGCAGGAGTGGGGAAAGAACAGTGGCCAAAAAGGAGAACAGGAGTCCAAATTGTCTGGGCAGATTTTTAATGCAGTGTCTTAGGGAATCAGGTAAGCACATAAAAATGCCTTTTTGTAGCTTTAGCCACTTCTTTTAGTTGTGTGTTTTCTAGAAATGTGCTACAACAGTCAGTATCAGCTCTGGATAACTCCACACACCACCCAAATTTGGAAGGTTGAGATTTTCACAAAGGGACAAAGGTTGCAAATCTCTTACAGTGACATAAATGGTTCTATCTTTTTCCTGTCCATTTTCCTTTCCTTCTTCCAAGCTAGTTCATAAAAATGTCTCTGGGATTTTTTTCACTGAGTCCCCCTCCCAATAGGAAGAAGACTTTCTGCAAGCCTCCTGAGTGCTATTTGCTCAGAGAGAGACCAGGAGATTTGGTCAGAAAAGCTGGTGTGGTTGGAGGGCAGCCAAGCAAACAGACACTCACACAAATCGGCGCTGCTGATAGAGTGAGACTCTGCTAGAAGTGACTCAGAGGAATTGGCTAATATGTCCTGCAGGTACAAAGAAGTGCTCAGAGCAGAGTGTTGTTGTCAGCAGAATGTCTGGTGATGCAGTAGGTAAACTTGTTTTTAATGGAAACTGGGAAGTAAGGCTTGGAATAATGTCAGGGGCAGCCTTGTAGGTAGAAATTGAATGCTGTATTCTTGGATGTTTGCAAGACTGTAATGATTATTTAAGAGAGTAGAAAGTTAATTTGTTAATTAAATGTTCTGTCATCTTGCTCCTCAGTGCCAGCTTGTCTGAGTCACCACTTATCAGTCCAGCCTTTCTTCCTACAAGTGTCACAAGCTTAAAATTTTTACCACAGCTTAATCTGCATGTACTGGAAACTGTACTCTGCTCTTTTAAACCTGTGCAAATAAAAATGTTGCTTGCAGCATGCCCAGTGTGGTTAAAACTACCTCTTTTGTGGGAGACATGTCAAAATTGGCTTGGATTTTCTCCTGGGAACAACTGCTGATGGCACTGCAGAAGCACTGTTGGGTTGAACCAATGGAGAAGCAGAAAAGGAGAATATTGGCAGGGTTTGGTGGGTCTTTGGGAGCACCAGGGAGCCCAACTGCCGCAGTGTGAAGCAGAGAAATGGCACATCACAAGGGCCTGTAGTGCAGTATCTACACCTCCCTTCTGCTTTTTGCATCCTTGCCCTGGAGTCGGGGGTTTTGCCAGGCATCAATGCAGTCCCACGCAGCTGCAGCCTCTTCACAGCCAAGTCTGCAGTGGAGATCCCAGCAGGGGAAGCTTATGGGAGGCTCAGAAATGTAACTCGGAGCAATGAGAAAAATCCATGAAGCATCTGTCATGCCGCCTCTTGCCTGGACAAATGTCTGGTTTTAAATCTCTTTGGGGGGATGTCTGCTTGGAGCTGAGCTCTCCCAGCTCTGGGGTGCTCTCGGGAGGGATCTCTGGCTCAAACTTGCTCCTTGCTCATGCGGCAGACCAGAAAGGAGGCTTTTTGCTTCTAAAGCTGCACGAGCCATGAAGCTTTTGCAGAAGGATGCTGAGAAGAGCCTCCCCCTCCTCTGGCTGTCACAGTGGGAGCTGAGCACCTCACTGCCCTCCGGAGATGCCATCACCACTGTCAGAATGCTTTTGCTTTGCTGCTCTCAGCAGCTCGTGGCCTCTTGCAAAAGCAAACTCCTGTATGTTTGCCTCTCTGGCATTAGGTGAGGTGTTAAGAGTGTGCCCTGCTGATTTACAGCCCCTCCAAGAGCATCAGCAAAAGAAGGCACATGATTTTGCCACATTTGTGCATAGCTGCCTCAGTCAAAGGCTCACTGGCTGAAAGTTTCTTCCAGACAAGAAAGCGAGCCTCCTGTCCTGCAGGCTTTTCAGTAATGCCTACAAGGGCACATTTCACTGGGACAAAATGGCTCTTTGTGATAAGTACAGTGACAGCACTATTTCTACACAGTAAATTAGGTCTTGGGTCTAAAATGAAGCTATTTGGACTTTTTAACATTATTAATAGGAGAGATTCAAAGGCTCTTTCCCTCTTTTCTTTTTCTGCTATTTTCCCCCTTACTTTCCCATCTTTGCTTTTATATCTGAAATGATTCAAAATTGCCACAGATGGACCTTCTGGGCAGAATTCTCCAGATCTGGGCAGCATAAAGAATACCTCCTTGTTCTTGTGCCCATTAGTCTAATGGGAGTGAGGAGTGAAACTCTTTGCCAGGCTTTGCAAATGTACCTCTGTGCCTATTTCTTTTGTGTCCTGAAGAGTCTTTACCTTCCATGTGGGTTTTCTGCTTATGCAGGGACAGCTTTCTGGCCCAGCTGAGGTTTTGTGTGTCCAGACCTGGACTGGGGAAGCCACTCTGCCCTGCAGAGTCACTGAAGTGCAGCAAAGAGCTCCTGAAGGAGCCGTGCTGCAACTTCTTCTCTGCCCACGGTGCCCAGCGTGAGCCAGCTGGGAGGCAGTGCAGGGGAAGGCTGGTTTTCTGTGATGAATCAGAGGCTGGCTTTTATGGTCACTTCTTTGCTCCCACCTTCCTCTGGATGCGTGACTGCTGCTGATTCCCAGTGTGCACAGCCCATTCTCCAGAATTACCCTCCAGTTTGTGGAAATGCTTGTTGGAATGTGGATCTTGACGAGATCTGCTTAAGTACTAGTACCCAAAGCACTAAAATATTAGATTATTTTTAAAATAATGTTTGAATCATTAAAATAAAAGCAGAAAATAACTTCTCTAGAAGACCTATAGGTTAAACAGGTGAGAAATCCAACAGTGCGGCTAAGGAGAGGGAAAAAATTATTAGTTGTTCTGGTTTTCCTTCTTTTGTAAGAAATTGCTTTATTTTGCAAAAGATTAATTGCTTACTAGCAATTCCTGTTGACATGGAGAACCTCAGCCAGTCATTGTGCAACTGCTGATGTCTTTGTGTTTTGCTGATTTTAGAACCCCTGAATGCAGCAGGTGATTGTCTCAAGGCATTGAGCTCCTCTGTGGAGAGGACGTAGCAGTGCCTCTGCACGGGCTCCTGCCCTCAGCATTAAGTGTATTTTGGAAAATGTAGCTCCTTGACTGTGGTGAGAGGAGGACTGACTGCCTTAGAAAGCTGCATGGATGTCTAGCTGGGAAGTACAATTTACTGTCGGTGCAAAACCATAGTCCCTGGCATAATTTGTCTTTTTAAATGACTAGTGCCATTAACTTTAATGGCTTTCATAATCAAGCTCTCACATTATCCTACCCCACACTGTATTTTAGTTTGCTTCTCACTCTCCTGCAAGCCTATGAAGAGTGGTGTGTGCTGGATGACACAGACAGAAGTGCACAGGCTCCACTTCTCTTGGCCATTTGGACACCTAAGAAGCAAGGATGGGCGAGCTTATTAATTTACCCTAGACAACCTCTGCAAGCATGTTTTACACTAGAAGTAATGTCAGGGTTCGCATTTCTGTTCTCAGGCCCTGTCAGCATCAGTAAGAAGCAAGGGTTGAGACCAGTGAAGGATTTGTGCAGTGTGCTTCCAGCACTGGGGAATAATGGGAGCACTGGCCTTGGTCCAGGAGAAATGTGACCCAGTAAACTTCTTAAAAGACCATTCAATCACCCTCTTCATTATGCTGGAGCATACAGGCTGTGTACAGGATGAATGGCATTTTCATAACTGCTGCCAAAGGAAACATTTTCTGTGCTGGGTATAGTAGTCTTCTCTACTTTGGAGTCGGGCTGGCAGCAAAAGAGGGCTGCTCCTCCCCTCCTCACGGGGTGGGCGCTAATGGTGCACCTTGAACTGAACCCTTCACCAGTGAGTTCATTCCATCAAGCCCAAGCACAGCTTCATTGGTCTCTATGTTTGCAGAGGAATCCGCTGCCCTTCTGTAGTCATATAGATCAGGAGAGAAATAATAGAGGGCAAAAAAGTTCTATTTGAAGAAAAGCAGCACAGACCAATATATCTGGATGGGAACAGCAGTGTGGTTGCTCGGCTGGAGGTGCAGTGAGATGTCCAGGCACCTCAGAACTGTGGGCTGCTCCTGTAGGAAGGCCGGAGCGTACAGCTCCTGCAGGCTCCTTCCCAAAAAATCCTCAATAACATCAGAAATAGCACGGTGTCTCCAGGTGGGTTTTTTATGCCTCTAGCCTTTTCTCTAGCCTTCGCCCTTCCCTGTGGTTTATTGCTTTCCCAAAATAGGTTTCCTGGGAAAAAAATTTTCCACTACATTTGCTCTGAAGACAGAGTGACAAGCTGTTTATTTATTTAATTGGCTTTATGTTCCAACCAATAAATTAATCTTCTCTGTGTTTGATTTTTGAGCAAGCAAAGCAAAAAGAAGGGGGAGTGCATACCAGAGATGTGGGGTTCTCTTTTTCATGTTTTATAAGCTCTTTCTTTAAATAAAAAGCTTAATTAAGCCCACATTTCTCATTACAGTCTGTGTAAATGTGGCACCTAGAGAACATGAACTGGGCTTGAGAACAGTTTGCTGTTCCTGTGCAGCCCATCATTTTCTTTATAAGAACAATTCCTGCCTATAATAATTTTGTTATCCCAGTGTATTTATCTTTTGCTTCTTCATACACAACTCTTGGAGGTTTTCCTGGCATTCTGACAGCCTGAGCTTCCCCAGCACAAAAACTATAATTTTCTCACAAGCCTCTGAAACTGCATTAGATTTGATTTTTTTTTCTTACTTTTTGAATCTACATTTGTTTTTTATCCATCATAAGCCACTGTGCTCACAGTTGTGTGTACAACCCATCTGCATACAAAACAAGAATGAAATATGCAGGGTTCATTAGTCAGATGTGGTGAATGGCTTGAAATGTTTAATTAAAGAAAAAACACAAAAGGCCCGGTGAATCAGATGTTCACAGAATAATAGAGGTGGGGAAAAAAAACTTTGTGAATAATCTGCTATTTATTTGTAGGCTCCCACAGTTAATTCCCACCCATGTTTTGTTTTTTTTTTGCAAGGATCATCAGACAGCAAAAATATATGACATCCTCAACTTTTTATTTCTTATGGAAATTCTGCTATGCTAATTCTTTTGCCTTGATGCTAGTTCTTTTGTCCTCAATCTATTTTAAAGTTAAGCATTGCTGGATTCTACAATGTACCTTTGTTTAAGAATGTAATGCCCAGATATTTCCTAGCAATGGCATGGTTCTTTTGTCTTAGAACTGAAGCTGTGGAAAAGTCGCTTCCCGCTTAGGACGAGTCTATTCCCACTTAATTCTTATGAACTAGCTTGCAAAACCAAACTGGTAAAAAACCACGCACACAAAAAAAATAAAAACAACAAAGAAAAAGCAAGTGCTTTACATCTCTTGTCATTGCTGTTAAATTTGGGTGTATTTTTAAACCTTTCCTGACGATTCATGCTTCTTGTGAGCTTCTCATCAGTGGCAAAGCTGAACAGAATAGAGGTTATTTCAGCTAATTACAGGGTGACGTTATAGCTTGAAATGGAGGATGAGGAATGAACAAGCACTTGGAGTGCTCTGCCCATACTCTGTTCTGTGCAGGCATGTTAATAGCCGTATCTGTTAGTATATTTTTAAGGCTGTGTTCAGTCTCAATAGGGTGATGTTTGTCTGTGGGCCTCCCTCTCAGTCTGTTTGTGCCCAGTGTGTTTGTGACAATGCCTGCACTGTCTCTGTGCCCTCAGCCGAATGCGTGGCCTGTGGAGGGGACTGAGATGTTAGACTGGGCTGTCAGCGATGCTCTTCATTTGTATTCTGCTCAGGGGGCCAAGCCAATGAGGAGGAGACGTGCCAGAGTGCTTTCCTTACAAGAGCCCCTGCCCTCTTTAATTTTCCTTTGCGCTTCTTTACCCCAGTGAACCTTTCTCTTTCAAGGTATAAGTATTTCTGCAGCACGGAGCTTGGCTTTAGATGATGAAAGAGATGGGATGTGCAGTACCTACAAGCCAGTGAGTTGTTTGGGGCTGGTTTATTTTTGGCATTAGGAAACAGAGAGCTGCATTGAGAGCATCTGGTGCTTGCCCTCTTCCAGGCTGAGAGGGGGGTTTCGTGTGAGCAGGGAAATGTGAAGTACACTGTGGCAGTATGGCCTGTGCAGAGCTGCCTCTGAGGCAATAGCCAGCTCAGTTTTTTAGGGAATGGTACATGTTCTTGGAAACCCATGAATGAGAAGCTCCCAAAGTGCTGTTGTTTTAAACCAAAAATGCTGGGTTTGCCCTAAATCTGAAAGGCTTCCCATTTGAGAGCTGACATGATAACGCAGTGTGTTTCTCCTGAAATGGTGCAGTGGTGCATCCTCAGTGCTGAGGGGATGTGCAGATGAGTGCAGTGTCCTCACCTGCTCTGCTGGTGAGGCAGCGACAGCCTTCGGGGAGAAGGAAGGATGTTTTAACAACATGAAGTAATTTTGTTACTGGATTCGTGAGTACCTTCCTGTTCAAGATCTTCTGAGTTTGCTCTGTGGTTTTCTGGGAAGAGAAGGGTGCTGGTTTTACATCCTGTCATTTTATATCCTTCCTTGCTTTAACTGCAGCAGTTTCCAAGTCTGTTGTGCCATAGTACTGTTTTTGGGGCTGCTGATGCAGCACATCCCCATGGCAGGAGAAACCAGCGCCCTTGAGCGATTCCTTGTGCTCCACACTGACAGAGCCAGGCTACTCCAGCTCCTCTCCTGGCAGCCAGTGATTAATGCAAAGTTCAACAGCACCAGCTTTCATCTTCTGCCATGTGAGTTGTCCCCACCAGCGAGAGAAAGGTCTGACTGTTCTGCTGTGGGCTGCAGTCTGTGTTGCTGTCCACATGCTGGTGTGACTTTTCTCTCCTCCTTCCTTCTTGCATCTCCCTTTTGCCCTCTGCCCTTGGAGACTCCTGTGTGAAGGTGAGATCAAACCTTTCAGCAAAACACAGAACAGAGAAAAGACAGTTTTGGTGAAGATTGCAGGTGATATGTCAGGTCGAATCAGTCCCTGATGGAGACAGCACAGAAAATGTAACATTGCAGGAGAAAATGTGGTTTTGCTGAAGAAAGGTTCGTAGCTGGTTTTGATTGCTTCAGGGTCATCTGCATGGCTGCCTACAAACCCACTCTGCACTTAAACTCATGTGGTGCCAAACTCTTTCAAGTGAGGAAAATGAAGATCAGGAGGTTGCTGGACACTGCCCAGGGCGAGTGCCTGACCATTTGTGTGAGCCAAGCAGCTCCTACCTTGGTATCCCAGGGAGCACCATGACATGAATGAAGATGCCCATTTCTTGTACTGTACTATTATTTTCCTCTGAGCCTCCCATTGCCCTCTTGCCCTGGAAGACAAAAATCTAATTCTAGATTTAGACAGTCACAGGTGGAATCACGGTCAGTTGCAAACTCCTGGGTATATTCCTAAAGAAAACTCTTTCCTCCATCCCACTTCCCTGGTTTTTTTTGTATATGTTGGAAGCAAAGTCTTGCTTTCTTCTTGAGTTTCACCAGCTTTTGGTGTGGTGGGCACTGCAGGGGACTGCCTGTGTTGCAGCCACTATTAGGAAAATGGAAATTCTTCTACTTGGAGAACATTGTGGATGAAGGCTTGGTAACCAAAAGGAAATTCAAACAAATTCAGCAAATACTGTATCCTGAAGCCATGCTAAACCAACACACCTGATGGCCGAGCAAGCCCTTGTCTTCCTGGCCTATGAATTAATAAAAGTGACTCCTAATTTCAAAACAAAGAGAAAAGTAACAGAAAACCAGTTCTTTGTTGTATTCTAGTGGGAATGTGGACACTGTACACAGAGCTAGAACAACCATGCAGTAAATCCCGTTATCCTTTTCCTTCATCACTGATGGATGCAGGGAAGCAAACTGAAAGGAAGCCACATCACAGCAAGGGAAGCAAGGCAGAAATAGCAGCTGGACCTGTTTGGTGCCTAATGCATTTGGAACTGAGTGTCAGAAAGAGAGGTCCCAGCATCCTCTGGATGGAGTGGAGTGACCTGCTGAAGTCCCAAAGCACTGTTGTTCCCATGCATTACACATTTGTTCTTGTCGCAACAATCACCATGTCAGTGGAATTTTCTTACATAATTAGGAGGAATGTGATCACCTTCAACCCTGAGAGCAAATGAGCTTCTGCAGCAGCAATTCCCATTTATGTGTGCACTGCATACCAAGGGGGAGAGGAACACAATGGATTTAATGTGTCTAAGCAGAACGCAGTCTGCAACTGGAAATGTCCCTTCTTGTGAAGCAATTTTTTGTGCTGGTGACTGGACATTTTTCATTTGAAATTTAATTCCTCTTGGCCCTGCTGCATATTGGGGTTTGGATTGATGAGTAATTTTTCAGAAATCTGTGCATCGTCTCTGTTTTGCATCTTCCCTTTCTGCTGTTCCCAACACTGCAAATTGATGGCAAGAAGAGAGCATGACTCAAATTGTTATTTGTTAAGCCCCTGGTTTTCTCTCATAGAGGAATTTTGCTATTTGGAAGTTAATCTTTCAACCATAACTAGACCTGTGCAAAATTGATAAACAGGTGAAGGAACCACTCTGTCCCAGCAACAGGATAACAAATATAGTCTGTGGTACTGCCTGAGCAAAGCCTGTGAATTAATTACATTTTAATCAAGTGAAGTGGGTAGCTTGGGTTTGCTCTGAGACAAGTGTTTGAGTAAAGGAACAGCTTTCTGTTTCCCAGTATTTTCAGCAAGCTTAGGAAGACATTCTGGAATTAAACAGGCAACCTTCCCCAAAGTGCTGTCCTGACTGCAAGCTTTCTAGATCCTTAAGCGTGATCTCCCTGCCTCTTTCTCATACTTTGACTTCTGACTAGATTGAGTCTCTGATGCAGATGTCAGCATGTTCCCAATTATTATGGCAATGTCCTTGAGTGGAGCCATCTCCAGTCAGAAAAATCTGTAAAGATGAATATAGCAAAGTGCTATTTCAACTCAAGTTTGGCTTTCTTCCAGCTGACATAGCATTTGTTCCCAAAGTCAATTCCAGGACAATTTTTTTCCCCCTTTTCTCTTTTTTCTCTTTTTCTCTGTTCCTTCCTCCCAAAGCCATTTCAAGAAAGAGAAGTCACATAAGATGTATTGACATCTGAAAGGTACAGCTGAATATGAATTTGTGGTTATTTTTCAGTTGATGTTCTAGGCCATTTTTATCAGAAATCTTTTTTCACAGGCTCATCTGTGAGAGGAGGGGGGATATCTGAATGCAATTCATTTGGAATTTTCATATTTAGAAGGTTGCCCTTCTTCCCCTTAGGGATAGCTGAGTTGTCTGACTAGCTGTAACGTATCTGTTGGCATTACTGCACTGAAAAACAGAAAATGTCTCTGTTCTTGCCTGATAATGCTCTTTTGCTATGAAGAATTTTTGCCAGAATCAACCCATCTGCTATTGCCATGTGAAGTTTCCAGAATAATAATGGATGCTGACTTCCAAATATTTAGAGTTCTCTAATTAGAAGAAATTATCTCAGTGCTCCACAGCAGGGGAATTGTGTTTGCCTTCCTCGCCCTCCCAGCCCCAAGGGGGCTGGAATGAATGCTGGGGTGTAAGAAAGCAACTCCTGTACCCTGCAGAAGGCCCACGAGCTGTGGGACAGCACTGCCCTGGCTTTGTCATGCTTTCCAGAGAGGTCATGGCCCACCAGGAGAAAGCCCAGTGCAAATGAGCAGACCCCAAACCTGAAACGTAGTCTGAAGGGTTCTGCTTTTCTTACTTGCAAGAAGCTAAGACTGGTGCTCCAGTGAGGATATTACATGAGCTGTTCCTGTCTGGTAGCTCCCCAAATTGTGTCTTGGAAAAAAAAAAAAGGTCCAGGGTCCAGGGCTAATTGTGCATCTTTCAAAGAAGTGTTTCTCTAAAAATATGCTGACATCCCACATGGAATAACATCAGTGAGGTCCCTGAAGCATGTTGGGATGCTCTGCTCCCTTGTGTAGTAAAGGTTGTAGCCAACAACTTTTTAGAAGAGAAATGTAAAATCTGTCTTAGACCTCATGTGCCAGTGCTGTGTAGAGTCTTCTCTGGGTGCACTGATCAGAAGTTTCTGGAAGTATCATCATGGGTTTCTGACTGGGGGGCTGGGTGCACAGTTTGGTACTTTGTTTCAGCGCATACAGAGAAATCATCCTGTACTACCTGCTCAGGAAATCTCACAATTCCAGCCAAGCCCTGAGCTGGCTCTGAGGGTGCCTGCCCAGCCAGCACAGAGCACACCCCTGAGCCAGCCTTTATCCCAAAGCAGGTGTTGACCGTGGGTATTTGTCTCTGTTGACTCTGCCAGGAGCTGAGAGTGATACGTGGCTGAAATTTCTCTTCTTCTGCTAATCCTGTGTCAACTGAATCATGCCCTTAGTAAAAGGCATTTCCCTGCCATCCCATCGACCAGACAGCACAAACCATTTGTGATTTAATGGCTGGTATTAACAAGGTACTCAGTGCATGCAAACTTCACTAAGGTTTGTGGTAACTCTTATGGTTAAAATATTGTTGTAGCTCTTAGTGCTTACAGTTGTACAGCTTGAGATTCATGGAAAACTGGGAAAATGTGGGGTGAAGGGAGAGTGCCAGGAGATTGCCAAGGTGCTCTTCCTGCTCCTGGGTATGATCAGCAGTGCTTCAGTAATGCACCACTGCTGTTAATTTACCCTGTGTTTGGAGAACTCTGGATAAAATCTATTCCTGTGCTTTGTTATCATTATATGTAGTTTTTATAACGTTTGATCTGAGTCATTCTTGCTCCAATCTCAGCCCATTACTCCTTATCTGCCGTGGTTATGGAGAACAGATCGTTTTATTGACTTTTGTAGCATGTTTCTATGTACATAGCAGTCCATTATCACCCTGCTCATAGCATTCTCCTGACTAGATAAAAACAATGCCATTTTCTCTAACGCCTCGTGACAAGTCCTATTTTCTAGATGTCTTTCCTTTTTTTTGTACTCTCTTCCTTTGGTCCCCTTTTATTTACTTAAAGTACTCAGTGTGGGAGATAATACTCCATCCAAGGACTTAGAAAGATGAGCAGAGCAGAAGAATGACTTACATTGTAAGTGATGTGGGCTCCTGTATTTATTAATACAGGAGCTTGTTCAGCTTTCATAACAGTATGACTTCACCAAAGCATGTTCCCCTTACAGTCTGCTACACTCCAAATCTTCCTCTGAAGAGCTGTTGTCTGAACAGTCTGAACAGTTTTCCCCAGCCTCTCTTTGTTGGTTGCTCCTGAGTGCCTGTAGTAACTATACTTCTGGCCGTGTTGAATTTCAAAGCACGTCTTCAAATGATGAAATAATCTCATATAATCTTGTCCTTTGGTGCAATTGCATTCCCTCCAGATTTGTGTGCTGCAAATTTTAATAAGCATGTCCTCTACTTTCTCCTCTCCTTCACTAATGTTAGTGAGAAATAGAACCAAGAGAAAAAAAAAATTTAAAAAAAAGAAGGAAGGAAACCTACTTGACATCTCTTTTTGCTTTTACAGTGTCCCATTAATGACACCCATGTGGGTCCTCCATTTGTGGCTGGTTTCATCAAGTCTCTGCTTGCTTGGCTGCTTATTGGAGTATCTGTGAATGCAGCAACCCAGGAAGTGTGGCTATACATGAAGGAAAAAGTATAAAAATAGTTTTGTACACAGGTATCTAGAGCTTTCCGGCAGAAGTGAAAACTCATGGGCTACTAATATACTCTCTTCCTCTTCAGTTTAAGTGTAGTCAAGCTGCAACAGCAAGTGATTGTCCAAAACAGTGGGGGTGTAAGTGCAGGTTTCTTGCATGGAAATCTTCAGATGAGATAAAAATCATGTAGAGGAGTGTAAATCAGTCATAAACATAAAGATTTTGGAAGCTGGGAAGTAGCAGACATTGGAATAGCCATAGTCCTGTCTTTAAATGTTCAAAAACAGATAACTAGGTGCTGGCATTCAGGAAGATTGGCATTGAAAGCTCCCATGCTAAAAGGCCTCATAGACTTGAAAGCTGAATTATTTCACAGACTGAAGGCAAATGCAGGTTCAAATGCTATGTAGGTCCCCAAATCCCTTGCCAGCGTGTGGGTTTTGCAGTAGGTTCTTTTCACAGTACTTTTGCACTTCTCTGTGTGTGACAGCTGGGGAAGATGGAGATGGGGTGTGTGGCACCGACAAGTGCTCAAACTGAAATAATCCTGAGAAGAGAGTCTTCGTGCCACTTTCTCTTTGGGTTTCTGATGAGCACAGCAGATGTCTGCAGGGAGGGGAGATGCAGGCTCCTGCTGTGAAAGACTGTAATAATGAGAATCATTTGATGAGCTGTGTTTCATTCTTACTGATGAGTTGATACTTTAAGTATACAAATTATTACAGCAACTTTGATCAGATTTAGTTTAGGTGCAACTAGAATTGATTCCAAGAGAGGCAGCTTGCGTGGATAGAAAAGTAACTAAGATGTGCTATCTTGCTGGCTTTATTTTTCATTCCTTCCTCATCCCTGTTTCCCCATCTACTTAGCACTGATTTTATGTTAAGTATCTCTTTAGAATTGTCTTGTTCTGCAGTCTTTAATGTTTAAGGTTGTGTGGCATCATTTTGGTTGCCTGGCTATCACAAGAATAGGGAAAACAGTCTTCTTGTTAAACATGAGTCTTACAGAGATCCTCAGGCAGAGTCAAATTGCAAATCCATGTTGCCTGGCTCTGTGTGGAAAGGAACTTGGGAGTCCTGTGCGGGGTGAGAAGCGCAGAGGCTGGGGCTAATGCTGCCCTTCAGAGCAGTCACTGGGGCTGGTGGACTGGAACACTTCCAGGAAAAGGGTACTGATACCAAAGTATCTTCACACATCGCTGCTAATACTGGGAAGGAAAGCGCCTGAGGGAAGGACAAAACTCTGTAAACAACTCTGAGATGGAAATATGTGCAGCAGCCCTTTCGGTTGCTTTGACCAAGGGCAGGCCAGCAGGAAGTCTGTAGCAAGCTGTTGCTTTCTCCAGGTCAAGGAAAACATTTGAGGAATAACCTCCCTGTTTTATTTTGCTTTGAAACTGTGGGGGCTGGAGAAGAAACGTGCAGCAGTTACTGTTTCGTGGCCAGTGCCCCAGGAGAGTGGGTGCAGCCTGGGAGCCGTGCGGCTCTCTGCTCACCTGCCTTCCTGTGGAGACTGCTGCAGGCAGCAGGTGCCTTGCGAGCTCCGGCTCCGCTTCCTCCGAAAGATTCCCCACTCATCCAGCGTGACTTAGGATATATATCCCTTTCCCCGTGCCATAAGGCCTTGCCCTGAGCTTTCTCACACCGGGAAGGGCCAGGTGCTGCCTGTCAGTGCAGCACAGCTGTGAGGACGCGGGGCTGGCGGAGCTGCCATGGGCCAATCCTCCCGGAGCCCCCGGTGGCTCCCGCGCCGCTCCCAGCGCGCCCGGCAATGAAACGGTGGCTGTGAGGAGGAGGCGGGCGGGAGCGGGTCATTTTTGGAGAGCTGCTGGTGAATGTGTCACGGAGCTGCTGCCTTCACACCGCCCCTGCCGTGAGCCCAGCGCTATAATTAGCTGGTGGCAATCAGCAGCCGCTCGCTGCTGTCACAGGGGCTCAGGCTGACTGGAGCGGCGAACGCGCACAGTTCAGCGCTTGTGCTTTAGTGACTGTGTTCTCCCAGTGCCAAAGCCGGCTGACTTTTCAGCCTGGATTTTGGACTGATTTGCGGCTTTGTTTTTGTAATTCAGGAGTGGATTGGTCTTTGCTTTCCCCAAGTAAATTCTAGGAGATCTGCTGAAGCATTAATACACCTTACTGACATTTCTGCGCAGCCCCTTGAATTTACAGGAAGCTTTCATCAATTAAAAGACCACACTGATTGGTGTGATCCATTTCTGGAGACGGCCTCAGTACATTCCTTTAACCCATGCCCTTACCATGGTAGCTCACTCTGGTTGAACCAGTTGGGAAGGAACCCTTCTGGGGTTGGAAGCTCTGTTTTATGAAGGCATTTCTTTATGTCAGAGGGTCATGGGTCTTTTTAGCTAAGATTGCTCTCAGCACTGATCGATTGGCAAAATTACGTATCCCCCTGACCTTCTGACTACATAATCTACCTGAGAAGGAGGATGGAGAAGAGATTGTGACAGCACACGCCACCAAAAGTTTCTGTGGGAGCCAAAGCTAGGAAAGGAGGATACCACATTCTGTTCACTCTATTTTTATTTACAACATGATAAGCCAGTACATCAAGATTTGTGCTGGCTTTTAATAGATTTAGGGAGTGCAGTTAACTTTGGTTGTTCTCAGTTAAGGTACTTGCCTGCTCTGGCACACTATCCATTTCCATTATTTTGTTCTGTGGTGCTAGGAAATGTGCTTCCCCTCTCTAAAAATGATCTCTGTACCTAAGATTTGGGGTTTTTTGCTGGTATGTCAATCTACAGCATAAGCACTTCTCTGGCAGTTTTTAAGAGCTTGACTGTGGGAAGGGGGAATGAGGTCTCACATCTTGGTGAGTGGGATAGGATCCAGAAGTCTGCAAGACTGATTTTGACCTGATTCTATCAAACTCAAATGCTGGCAGTAGGAGCTGGAAGTATGAACTCCTTTTGGTGCCTGCAGTTAGCTGCAGGGTACGATCAGCCTGCCCTGCATTTGGCTAGAGAGCTGGACAAACAGTGTCTGGAAGTAAACTGGGCAGTAACAGACTTGGGGGCTTCTTTTTAAGGGTGGGGTTTTACCTCGATCTATCAAATATGTTCAGGTTTCCTTATTGAAGGATTTGAGGTGTGCCCTGACAACCCTCCTTTGCAGCTGTGATCAGCCCTTGGAGCACAGCTCTCCAGGCTTCACCTTGAATTTAAATTACTGGTTTGAATGGAGTCTCCTCTAATGCCTTCATGCAGTCTCCTGCTCTCCTACGCAAGGATAAAGCCATTTATGTGAAAAAGCCCACAGCAAATTCAGCAGGTCTGTGCCTGGATCTCTGCGGCGAGGCTCTGAACCACTAATATCTCCTGTGGTTGCTGATGTGCATTTGGAAGAGTGAAATGACATCATAAGGCTTTCAGATGCCTGTGCAGTCTTATCTTTCAAAGTCAAAAGTGTTTTCTTCAAATCCATACATACGTTAGAATCCTGGGCACCTTGTTTGTACCCATCTCTTCCCTTTGTCTGCCCTCTTCCATGAATTACTCACTGATTTATAAATAAATAAGGATGCAAGTACATTTTGGGAGATTTTTCAAATGTTATTTGTAGAATAAATTTTTTTTGGTGCAAAACATAGCTCTAAAATTAGCATTTGGCATCGGATAACAAGACTGTAATCCTAAGGACCTGCTTCACACCCAAGCTGCTATAACCTGAAGGAATTTTTAGGAGGCAGTACTGCTTGCAGTGTGTGCTACTAGAAGTGTCTGCTCCTGACGTACTGTGGAACTAATGCACAGCCTTAGTGGCTGTATTTATAGCATGCAACAGCCAGATCCACCACAGCAAGCAGAACTGCTTCAGCTTCGTGGAATTTCCTCAGTGTTCTGGCTTAGCAGAAGGATGGGGACATCTCCTCACTGAGCCATTTGGAACTCGAGCCCTCGGAAGCAAGTTTCATCAGGCCGTGTCACGTGCTGTGTGTACCGAGTGTTTTGTGCCGAGGCTGGCGCCAACCAATTTGTTGACGCTCTGTTTACCTTGTGCTCCATGCTGAGCCGTGCTCCAGAGAGGAAGGGAAAGCGTTGGGTGTGCTGCTCTCGTCACCTGGGAGAGGGATTATGACGGGAAGCAGAGCATCCACTGCAGCTGGAGCTGCTGCCCATAGATCTGCTGCTCACATAACCGATAATCTCCTGCGTGCAGCACGAAGCATCCGGAACAAAGTGCTGCCCACGCCACTCCCCTGCTGACATCCAGAGTTCCAGCTCCCATCTGCTCCCAGGTTTCCAGGGCATCAGCTGTGTTCCCAGCTGCTGGTCCTCTTCATGTACCACCCAGGTCCTGGGACGAGCTCCCTGAGGTGCTGCCCACTAACCCAAGCCTAAGGGCTGGCAGATTACCCCTTCAAAACACAGCTCCTTTGGTTTTTTTGTACTTGGATGTCAATGTGTATGTATATTCATTGAATGCAATGTATGAAATCATACATGCAGAACTCTTGCAAAAAATAATTAATTTGCTATTGGCCGCTTTGCCAATACTCTCTTCACCTGATCGTTTTCAGCCCTGTTTCAGCCTTGAGTGTCTTAAAGCCTTTTCAGTCACTCAGTCTGCCACAGAAATGTTTTTCTCCTCTGGACCTCTAGGTTCTCTGCCTGAAGCAAATCAAAGGTGTAATTTAAACAGTTGTAGTTTTGAGCGTGTTCTCGAACTGCTCCTCCAGGATGTGCACTGCAAGAGAAGTAGGAATTTTCCCCTTCCCTTGGCACTTGTAGCACTTCCATCTTACTTTGGAAAGGACCCAAGATACCAATTTTTAAAATTCTTACTTTCTTTACAGGAAAGTGTGTTCTACATCATGTAACAGACTTCAGCATGCTCCAAGCCTTGTATCCATCATATTGAAGGGATACAAAAAAAATAGCTGTGGTTGGATTTTAAAAGCCATCTGATGCATTTCTGGAAAGGTGACATATGGATGAAACAGGGTAGCTCTTTTTCAACATTTCTATCTCGCCATCCAAGCCCAATTGTGGCTTCACCACCTGTGAACAATCCACGGTTTCAAACTCATGCTGCAGTCACCTTGTGTGCCCTTCCTCCCCATCACATATTCCAATTCCTGCTCTCAGACTCTGCTAGAGAGTTGAAGGGACTCTTACATCTTGGCAGGAACAGTGTGGCTGCTATAGAGCCACCTTTGCATTTTATTCATCACTGAAACAGGACTGGGAGAAGGTGGGGATTCTGAATAAAGTGTGTAAAATTTTGCTGCCAACAGCATGATAATTAAAGGGGGAAGATAGCAGTACATGTAAAAATATTGTTACATGTGCACAAAGCAGGGCTGATCTTAGTGTTGGAAGCTGGGTATTTCTGAGCCGTGTGCCTTTAAGACCTACATAATGCTGTTACATTACCTTAGGGTTTTTCTTTTGAATTTCCAGCTTCAGAAAACCAAGCTTGATTTTCCTTTTTTTGCTTCCATCCCCTGACGCTCTCAGAACCTGGGGGTGTTTATTTGAAAGAAGACTCCCTGCATGTAAGATATCACGGTGTGATAAGCCACGCTGCAGTAAATAGGGGTAGAATCATCCGGACATCCCTGTCAGAGCTGCCATGGCCGGGTGACTGGTACCTCCCCTTAACAACGCCAGCTCCGTGATTTAGGGCAGCCACAACTCATTTTTCTCTATTGCTCCCTGACATCTCGTGGCAGTACCAGGTAATGCAGTTAATTGCTTAAAATTTTGCCAAGAGAGTGGCTCCGACATGAGATTTTAAAGCTTCAGTAGTTTTGCTGGAAAATAAACTAAGTTAGCTGTTGGTATTGGGTTTTGGAGTGATTTTTTTTTCTCCCCTGGGGAAGAACACCTCTCTAAGGACGGATTTTGAACAGGCCAGACCTTCCAATAAATTGTGGGTGTTTATATATATTTTATTTGTTTGTTTGTTTGTTTGTTTATAATGTTAGACATTAAATTAAAAGCTTGCACCAACGTGGTGCATTCTGTTTTAAAATGTTGCCAGTGAAATTCCACTAAGGATTGCTTTGATGCTTGGAGAGGAGGAGGTTGATGATAGCAAATGCTGCACAAGAGCTGAATGCCGTTGGCTGGCTCTTTGATATTTTTTTGCTGTAACAATTCCCCAAAAGAGTTAGTTAGTTTTCTGGTTAGCTTTCAGAAAATGGGCACGTCTGGGAACAAAATTATGCTGCATTCTGAGCTAGAAAGAAACAGTTTTGCTAGAAATAACTGAGTCTTTTCTATTTCTTTCCTATCCTCTCTTTCAAAAGTGTTGAGTAAAGACAAAAATGAAGGTAAAACAAGCAGAATGGGCAGTAAATGCACATGTTTGTGTGGCAGGTGCAACAAAACTTAAAGAGTACGACTCAATGATCCTTCTGGGTCTCTTCCAACTCAAACTATTGTGTGATTTCTGTGATTTCAATATATGAGCTCACTGCAATTCCACCTTAGGGGCTTGGGGTTTGTGTGTGGCTGCTAAGAAGGTGTCAGTGAACCTCCCCCTGGTACCCAAGTGTCACTTAGAAATAACAAGGTTTCTCTGTGAAGACCCATAGCAGGAACGGATGGTTAAAGCATTGCTAATAGGAGGGATGGTTTGCTCTCTAATGGTTTGTTTTGTGTTCACAAGTTCCCCTTGTAATGTCTGGTTTGCTTCCTCTCTGGGTAGGAGCAGTGAGACCTTGGTGGGAATGTAAACTAATAGTGATTAATTTTGTGTGGCACACTGCAGATTGGACTCCTGATCCAATTTTAAACAGAGTGCCTGAAAATCTGTGTTTCTTTTCCTCTCCAATCTCCAGTCCCAAGGTAAGAAACCAGTCAGCTAATAGTGGGAAGTGCAATCCCCACAGCTTCTTACCTGTGCAGTGAGTAGTGCTATATTCCAGAACGGGCTTTTCCACCATCTCTCCTGGTTTTGCACTCTGTGCCATCTTGGCAATTCTTTCATATGGATGGCATGGAATTATCAGCAGCTTGTCCCATTTTTTTTTTTTCTGGCAATTTTATTATCTTCCTTGTTTTGGGGGGTTTATTCTTTGCTTGTTCCAAAGCTCCTCTGAAGCAGGGTACTTAACGNTCCAGGAAGGACAAGATTGAATCACCCTCTGCAAGCAAGGAATGTTTATCAAATGCATGAGTTTTGTCTTTTTGTAATGTTTAACATGGTGATTGTAACAAGAGTTTATTAACCTTATGGAACGGTATATAAGCTTTAGGAAAACTCAGTAAAAGGAATTCTGATCATGAATCGGGGTTCATACGTCTCTCTCAATCACCGATAATGGATGGCATGGAATTATCAGAAGCTTGTCCCATTTTTTTCTGGCAATTTTATTCTCTTCCTTGTTTTGGGGGGTTTATTCTTTGCTTGTTCCAAAGCTCCTCTGAAGCAGAGTACTTAACGAGGAGCTGGGTTAGAAAGAAAGACACCTTCATTGATGCGGTGTAAAATGGCGAAGTCCCTTTATTACGATGAACACCTGTCTTATATCTCCTCAGATGTTGAGATCCTTTTGCGAAGAAGATGCTAGTTAATTGGCTACATTGTTCTAACTTATCTATAACACATTCTATAATGGGTACAACTTAAAGAAACAAAGATTAAGGTATTTGCAGTTGTGTCACAACTCTAGGCCTTTACAGGCCTCTGCAGCCCACAGCTAGACTAATTAGGTGAAGCCTAAGCTGTCCAAATTCTTAGTTAATAAAGCGTCTGGCTACACTCCTCCATCCTGGATGTTGTCTAAGAGCTTTCCCACCTGGACCTCTCAGGCACAGTTGCCATTTGTTTATCTCCATGACCCCATAAGTAGATGGCCACACATCCCAGCTTTCACTGTTTGAAGGGAGGGCAGAACAGGAGCAGCAGCTACTGGCTGCTCCCAAAGAAAACCTGAGGCAAGTGCCAAGGTTTATGTCCATTGGCATTGCAGGGCTGAATTCTGCACAGAAAAGACTTCAGAAAACATTGACTTTGTTCAGCACGTGGGACAGTTCTGTGGCAGCCTGAATTTCACCGCAGACCCAGTGTCTCTGAAATACGTCCCACTGAAATGTCCCATTCTGTGTCCCACTGAAATACCTGTGAAGTCCCAGCCTTCCAACATCACAGAGGATGTTTTGGAGAGAGCAGAAATGCTCCAGCACAGTGGGAAATACAGTGCCTCTGAAGCAAGCACCTTATCTTGAAGGGCAGCCCTTGGAGGGCTCTGGCTGATGGAGCCAGGCTGTGGCCAAAAGGAGTGAGGGCTCCAGAGAAAGGTGTCAGGGCAAGAAAAGAGAGCAACATGAGGATACCTTGAGCTTATTATCCCCATCATTTGCTTTTAAAGTTTTAACAGAAGTCATGCCATAGGAAGGTGCCCAAATTAGTGTTTCCTTCCCCCTTTGTCCTGGTCCATGGTCAGACCATGAGTTTAGTCCATTATTGTGGAATTATTTTCCACAGGGACTTTGGTGATAATACCAGAACCTTGTTCTAGCTAGACTGTTACAGAGTCATTTCATTCTTGTTCATGGTGTCAAGTGTGCCATCCCATGTAGAAAACAAAGCCCCTGAAAATTAAAACCTGAACTTTACAAGGATGTTTGTAGTCTGAATTATACACAAGTCCATTATAGCTTATCGGGTAAAATATTTATCACAGATGTTTTCCCACTGCTAGAATTGACAGCTAGAATGACAGCTAGACTTGATTAGATGCTTAAAGGCTCAGATGTTTTGAATGAGGAATCAAGGGGAGGCTCTTGGTTGGTAGCAGAGGCAGCATTAAGGGACAATATCAGCCTGTGAACTGCCACAGCATCTCCCAAGCAATAAAACAGCACTCTGCAATCTTTTGTGTTCAAGATTACTGAATCTTAACCTACATAGCAATAGTTTCCTGCTCACCAGAAAATGAGTGATCACATGAAAGTGTGCTCAGTCATTCTGTGGGGAAGGAGCGAGTGCAATGATCTTGGGTTTGCAGTGAACCCAGGGGACTCCACCTCCTGCCTCGGAGAATGGTGTTTCCTTCTTATCAACTACTCTCCTCTGTGTGGCAAAGAGCAGTTTCTCCTCTCCTTCCTGATGGCTGGCTTTTGTGTGAAAGTGAAATAACCTCGTTGTGCTGAAGGTTTCATGCAGTGCAACAGCTCTAAATCCTGCAGTGCAGCTCATACCTCAGTAGAGGGGTTTCATGGCATTTCAATATTGTGTAGCACCCCTGGGGTGCATGAAAGCACTAATTTTATGTGTTTTAGTTGCATTTGCTGCAATTTTGCAATTGGTTCTAAATAGCAGCAGGACAGCTCTGTGCTTGCTGTCACACACAAGAGGTATGACCTGGGAGCCAGCAGCTCGGCTTGTTTGTGAAAACACCCCAGCACTGCTGACTTTCAGCATTGCTCTGGGGTGAATGAGCTCAGGACTTTGCCACCATCAAGCCAGCAGAGGTTTGCTGCTTCCTTCTGTACAGAAAATGCCTCTGCATTGAAATAGATGATTTTGATTTAAAACCTTCATTTAACATTTGAGAGAGATTTTTTTTCCTGTCTGGTTATAATTGTTAAAGTAGGTCAAGGTTGAGATCCAGATCATCATAAATCACTCCCCTTTAAAGGCAAATGCTTTGCTTTGTGGCCTGAGGGACTGAAATTGAGTCTGACAAGGCGCTTAGACCTGCATTTTATTCTTGGCTTTTCTGCACTATCTCTGTCATTTTTTTCCTGCATCTGGAGAGCGGTGCTTACCTTGCTCTGCTATTGTGGGGATTAATTAATCCCTCTATTTGCACAGCACTTTGAACGTGCCCAAACGGAACGCTGTTATTTTAATTGCCTCATGGCTCTGTGCAGCCTCCTGTGACAGCAGAGGCTCGGGGACCAATAGATGGGCAGAGTGAGGCCCCTGGGCCACCCCACGTGCTGATTTCTGAGCTCTGCCTGCCACCTCCCAGCCAGCCCAGATGGAGGGGACACCAGGTGTGACAGACCTCTAGGATGGGCAGAAGCTTGTGCGGATTCCTGACTGTTTTCTGTGCCCCGTGGCTGGGCCAGCTGGTGAGGAGTCTTCAGCCAGACTGGCTTGCAGGTTACAGGCTGCTGTGCCTCTAGCAGTGACTGCTAAAAATTTGGACATAAATTAAGAGCCAAGTGGCTACCTTAAGTTATCTGTTGGTGTTTGGAACCCATGGAGGGATTTGACCTCTGCCTAGAAGATGTCAAACCACCACAGGATGACAGAGAAAGTATCTAAGGACGGAATGGTCACTTAGCCATTGTAAATGTATATTATCAATTATATGTAACCTACTAGGCATTTAAAGCCATAAACCAGATTACTGTCTTTAGAGGACCACAGGCTTTGTGTATTTTTTTGGCCAAGGGCTCTTTAATACACTTGTGGTCTCACCTCCTAGAATTTTCTTTGTTTAATTGGTTCACAGTAAAACAGGGGCAGGTTAAAGGTATAACAAGGATATTACCAAGCTGTAGTTACAGCAGGAAGCATTTGCATACCAGAGATTGATTTTTCCTAGCATCTTCCTCTACAAAAGGGATGCACTAGTAAAGCATGTAGGGCTTCACAGATGGGCTGTAAAAGATCAATAGGAACATTGTAGCCATGTTTGCTGTGTCAGTTCCTTCCATCTTTTCGTTTGCTGTCTTACTCCATCACTCTTCTTTTTTTTTTTTTTTTTTTTTTTTTTTTTTCCCTGTCTTGTCAGTCCCTATTTATTTTGCTCCTTGCTGGCAGAGTTATTTTGAGTGGAAGTGGATGGTTCACATCACATGGTGATGCTCAGGCAGTGGTGCTCTCACCAGCCCAGCCTGGCTGTTTGAGAGCTGCAGAAAATGCCGTCCACAACAAGGGATGGGAATCCAGAATTTACTTTGCTGTCATCACGACAGTGGATCCTTTTCCAGTGATGTATTCAGGACACTTGGATGCCACTGGGAGGAAACAGAGAATAAAAGAAAACACAGCGGGAAAGGCCTCTGGAAAAACTTTTGAGTTACTAATGAAATGCTTGGAGATGAATTTGAGATGACAATGCTGCATGGACAGGGTTGTCCCTGGTCAGCCTGTGGTGACCTGCTGGAGCAGTGGTGTGGGCTTTTCCTTGCAAGGAAGAGGAGTATGGAAAGGACACTTCTTAAGGATGCTTTTATTAATTTTTCTAAGCAGAAGAGATGCTGTATAGGTGTAGCTTTCAGAAAATTCAATTCAGGCATGAAAGAGGAGCTTGTGGAGAAAGCTTGAATCACTCCACTGGAGAAGAAAACCAAAACTTGATCATAGCTACAAAAATCCGTGCTGGAAAACCGCATTGTGTCACCATGTTTCTGTGACAAAATGCAAATGCCATTCTGGCCATGAACATGCTCACTCCATTGTGTGAAAGATGCATTTTGATCCAGTAACAACTGGATTTCATCCACCTTTATTTTGTCAAGTTGTGCTGCATTACTCATTCCTGCTAACTGCAAGTCTTGATGGCCATGGGAACTGTGGTGTGAGACCTGGGTGTTTGCTGGGAAGTCAGAGCTTGGAGCTGACAGACTCAGCCCATGCTTCACTTTGGAGTGATACCAGTGTGTTGAGAGGCATGGATTGCTGTCGTTTCCATTTTTCTCCATGTGCTTTGCCGCAGTTTAAAGGACTTAACAACAGTATTTGATATAAAGCAGCACCTGTAAGAGGGGTAATTGCTTATCAGCACAGGTGATTGTCCATGTACATGTCACTGCAACATGTACTGACCTGCCTTCTTCATTTAAAGCCCTGTTCCCTCTGCTTTCTTCCTGCCATGGACTACATTCCACAGAATAGCCCAAAGCCTTCTTGAGGACACTCTCTTAGTCATCAATTTCCTGTTGGCCATCCCTGGAGCTCCTTTATACCTTCTTGCCAGCATCCCTCATGCAGGCTGCTCGGATGTGAGCTCTTCCTCCTCCTCCCAAAAAAAAAAATTAACCCAGTTGCCTTGGGTAATGTTCATTCTACTAATGCACAATGCTACAATAAGAGGCATGCCTGTCATGTGGGATGGCTGGAAAGGGAAATCAGGAATTTATTCAGCAGACTGCAAATTGTATTGCTTTCTCTTTCAGGGAGCCAGCAGATACCAGTGGTCGGTGTGAGGTGGAGAATTGCTTGGTATTGGATACGTGACTGTGCCCCTCACCAAACACATGCTGGGCCTTCATCATTCATTGCTTGATTCTGTCTCCTTCTTTCCCCAAAAAGTGAAAGGATGGAGGCCATTGTCTTTTATTCCCTGGCTGATAGAAGAGCAGCCTTAAACTTCTCTTCCTATGCATCGTGTCCTTGCTGTTAAAACCTCATGTGAGGGCCTTTCTGTGCCCTTCCTGCTCAGGGCTCCTTTCCCTCATCCCTGCCTGGGCTGACAACCACATCCTCACCACACCAGACCTTGTGCTCTGGGTGGTGGGAGGCTGAGCCTGCATTTGGGTTCTGCCACCCCCATGTGGGGGAAACCAGTATTCCTGTGCAGCCCCTGGGGTGGGGAGGCAAGGTTTACATCTTGGCTTTCAGCAGAAGTGCTGAGCACTCCCACACAGCTTCAGCTGCTGGCTCAGTTCTCACTGCCCTGGGTTTGGTTTGGTTTGGTTTGGTTTGGTTTGGTTTGGTTTGGTTTGGTTTGGTTTGGTTTGGTTTGGTTTGGAGGGAGGAGGCTGGGGGGAGGTTGGAGGGAGTAACCCCCTTCCTCTGGCTTTACTCCTCCACATGATGCTTTTCCTTGTCTTTCTCAGCCTCAGCTGCCCGTGCAGCTGGTGCTGTGGGAGCTGGGGGCAGTGCTTGGCCGAGTGGAGGTGTCACTGAAGCCTTGCCACATTCTACAGTTCCATCTGGCACTCAAGCAAGGCTGCACCATCAGTTTCTTACCTTCAGTCCCCCAGTGCAGCTCTGCACCTGCCGGGTCTATCGTGTGCTCACTCGACCCACCAAAACCTGATTTTAGTCTCCACTTTTCAGGATGAGAGGCCTTGGTCAGATCTGTTTGGACCAGGGACCATGCCTGGCCTGAAGAAGGCAATTCCTCCCAGCAGGGACAGCTCTGCAGGGCCTGGCTTGGTGTCCCTGGTTGTTCTGGCCCTCACCTCTCATCTCTCTGCTGCCCTGGGCAGCCCCGGGCTGTGAAATGGGAAACACCCTCTAGTTTTTCAAGACTGAGGTCCAGAACCAAGGCAGGACCTTAAGTCTTGAATATACTCATGTGGAGTTTTGTGGGAGAAAGCCAGCTGGGCAAAGCAACCAGGATTAGTTGTGGTTTTATGGGGTGAAAAGGGTGGCTTCATGTTTAGTTTTGATCAAAATATTTTTATAGCAGGTCATTTACACAGAGCATTCCTATGCTTTCATTTTCCTGTCAGTCATTAGAAATGTTGCATATTTTTTTGTCTTTCACCTCTAAATTGAAATAAAGGAACTTAATTTTATTAGAGTGCATTTACCATGCTCTCTCTTTCTACCTCTTAAATACTTAAAGTTGGTTCAGAACCAAGTATTAATAATTGCATTGTATTAATTTATTTTTAACTTGTCTCTAAGGCTGATAGCAACCAAGCAGAAAAAGTATTTAATAACCAAAAAACTTAGAGGAGCAGAACGCATAGCCCAGTGCTGTTAACATCCTTCAGCAAAAAAGATTAAGTACTGCTGTCGTCATTTAAGCTTTGGGGGATGGGAGGGAGAGGGGGAAGGGAGAGAGGAGATGTCTGATCCACTTAGTGTAAAGTATAAATTGATGTCATTTTAATTTTCTTCTTATAAGATTTACCACTTTACATGTAAATACTGGGCAGGACTGTGGCTATGCTGGATTTCTGATTCATATGGAGAATGTGTTCATCTGCTGGAACTTAACTGATCACACTGAGTTAAGGGGAGGATAATAAAAAGCTATGGAGTGAATAATGGAAGGATTTAAAAATGAGGCATGGGGGGCAGAAGATAGGATACAGAGTAATTTTGGAGGTAAAACTACAGTTGAGATTAACAATATATTTCTGGACATCTGGCTGATCTAAAGTCTGTCTGATGATTGTCTTGAAATTGTTAAACCTGCTGCCTTTATGTGTGGGATTAGGCCTGTTTAAATATGCATGGAAATAGCAGAATGGTTATTGATTCTGTGCAGCATAATTTGTGCAGATCTTAGTTTGGAGTCAAATGGAGTTTATTTCTACTTTAGTTCACACATACTCTGTTCTTGTTTAGCTTTTCTCTCAAATGCAATGTCAAAATGAGCATCTGTGAGAAGCTTAGTGATAGGGAGAGAGTTTAAAATAAAAGTTACCATTTTTAGAAGGATTGATTTATAAAGGAAAAATGAGCATCTTATTAGTTACTAAAAGTGTATCTTCTGAACAATTGCATGAAAGTTAGCATCTAATAATCCTGCATCTCTATTTAATCCCTTTCACTGCCACAGATCTTTAATTAAAGACTCTTCTATCTTTATGCCAATTAGTTTGAGATCCTAACCTTTGTGCTTAACAGAAATGGTTGCAGGAGTTCTGCTGACATCCTCAGTTTGTAAAGAAAGAAAAGTCCGGGAAAAACACATCAATATCAGCCCCCATGGAAACACCCGAGCATTTCATTAGCGCTTGTAAGCTGGAGCGACAATAAGCTGGAGGGAAGGCTTTATTAGGCCAGAGGTGGTAAATGGAAAATTGGCAGCAGAAAATCAAAGTTTGATCATGAACAGCCCCTCACAACTGCAAACAGCATCTTACTGTTCGTGATTTTGCATTTCCTTCACGCCCTGATCACCACTGTGTCAGGCCACGTAATAGATAAATAACCCAACCTTCATGAGCAAGGAAAAACAATATGATGGCTCAGAGCCAGCAAAAGCTGCTCTGCAGCCATCTGCTCAGCATCAGCCCAGCACCAGCCTGCACGCTGTGAGCAGGGAGTACAGATCATTCCCCAAGGCCTGATGGTCAAAATGTCACTGATTTTATGTTCTTTGCAGAGTATATTTAATGTGATCTTTTCCTTACAGCAACCTTCTCTGCTGGTGTTCCAGCCACACGTCTATATTAGAAACCCACTGCAAATATGTTGTGTCTATATTAGCAGGCTGAGGGTAGGGAGCTGAAATGCTGAGTACTTTGATTTGCTGTTCTAAGATGGTTTAAATGGAAAAAATGAACACAAGTCAAGGGATGTAAGAAAAGGGACAGGTTAATGTTGGTCAAGAAAGGTGATGTTTATGTAGAGTCACATTTCCGCTTAGGTACCTAAAAGTGCTGATAGGTCCAGGGGTTTTCAGCTGCTGGACCTCTGTGCAATGGAAGACAGCCTTTGGAGATTGGGTGCCTGTTTTCTACTGCTTTATCTTTTCTGAGCTTCTTGGTGCTTTTGAAATATCCTTATTTACATGCCTGGCTTTTACATCTCTGGCAATCTGGTTTAAGTAGGTTTGGAAGCTGCCTCTCTATTTTATCCTCTGGCCTGTGGTGCCCATTCTTGGGTGCAGTCTTCATGCCTTAGTAGTGTTGACAACCAAAGTCAACACTGAGTTTGTGGACAAGAGATGGAAGAAGGAAACAGAGGACATGGGAGCTCACAGCTCTGTTTTGGGGTTTAGATACCTAAAATCTGTTAAAATAAGTGACCTGTAGTCTACAAAGTGTTTTTGTGGATGGAGAATTCTAAGCCTTTGTTTCAGTGCTTTTGTTGTCAGTTCAGGCAGTATTTTGTGAGTGTGGGTGCTCTTTGTCCTTGGGGGAGCCTAAGCACTCTTAGGCTTTGAAAAAGTAAAAGGGACACTGGAGAACTCTGTTCAAGTAATGCTGGGTGGATTTAGAGAGAGCCATGTGCTTGATGCTTCAAAGATGGGAATTGAAAACGTAGCAAAAATTTTCAAGTGTAGCAGGAATTGTCAAGCTGGAACAGAAAAGCTGTAAACGAGACTGAGATCTACCTTTATTCTTTTTTTCCCAGCCAGCTCTAATTTAAACTGGCTGTGTAACCAATTTTACATGTGATCCATGGAGTCACACAGGCCATGCGTGCATGCAAAAAGAGTTAAAACCATGACTTGAAAATTGTCAATAAAACTGCCCTTAGATCTTGTACTTGCACTGTTGTGAGTATGACTGCTGCTGCTGCTGAAGGAAGACAAGGAACCCCTGAGCAACCTGGAAAACTGTGTTTCTGCAGCACTCGTGGTGTCCACCATACTCATCATGTAATAATCTAAACGTGCATGGCTCAAATCATACTCTGCTCCAGAGAAGATTTCATCAGGGCTTTTTTCTGTAGTGTCCATATTTCCATGTGCTACTGGAAGTACATCGTTTGCATGAGCATTTTTCATACCTGCTTTGCCCTAGCAGCAAATATTCACCTTTTGAGCAGCTGGTGCAGGTCTTTAATCTGTAATTCCTGAGCACTGAGACCAGGCTGTGCCAGAGGTCTGCATACATGTGCTCAGGACATTGCACAGTCATTCAAGTTCCTTCTGTTTTGATGTGAAACGCCTCCATTTCCTCCAGTGTCCTCTGTGTGACAGTGCTGGCCATTTTCATCCTCAATAAATGCTCCTTAGGATGTCCCTCATTTTTTGTGACACTCATAAAAGCAAGTCAGCTCCAATGCTTGCAGAATTTCTCTAATAACTCCTTCTGGCACAGGTGATTGCAGCTCCCCCTGTGTTGCCAGCTCCTTTGTCATCAGGCTGTTTCAGTACAGCTTTTTCGTGTTTTCCACGTGGTGCTCTGTCAGCAGGTTTCCTGCAGGGAGCTCAGATGGCTCCAGCAGTATTTCTGTTGTATAAAAAGTGAGTCAGCTTTTCAGAAAGAGTTATTTGGATTAATTTGCAATAACCAAGCTTCAGCGAGCCTTGCTTTCTGCATGGCTCTATCCCACTTCCTGCTTACCTCTGTGCCTTCATTTAATAAAGCAAGTAAGACAAGCTAGAAAAAATATTTTTATGTTAATTATTTTTTGGTCAAAATAGGACATCTGTTTAAATTAATAAAACATTGGGTTTTTTGCTTCATTTAGCTGCAGTAATGCAGACAATGCTGCTAAAGATGTACACGGATCATCTGGATATGAAAATTAATGCTAGCTTTAAGTTTTGAAAGGAATATTTTTGTAATATTGCTGCATTTTGATGAGACATTGAGAGTTGAAGAAATAACAGTGAAGATAATACCCTGCTGATGGCTTGCTTCCAGGGGCCACCCATTCCAAGAAGTGGAGGCACTGGCTCATACCCAGTGGTATGACCATGCCTGATGGTAGATGGTGCAAGAATATTATTTTATTTTCAATAGGTGGGCCCTAGTTTCCCATTTATATCTACACTTTATCATCTTGTACAATAAAAACTATATCTACATCTACTTAACTTTTTTTCTAATATTTCTAATACAGTTTTTTAAAATTTCTGCTTGTATTTGCATTCTTAAACAGTGCAGTTGCTGTAATGATGTATCAGGGGTGTATTTACTTGTGCTGACTTTAAGATATCCCTTTGAATGAGAAAATTTTTCCTCAGCAGAAGTGTAAATATGTTTTAGAAGCTTTTACATTTCTGTATTGATCAGCAAATTTGACTAAAGTAAGTTCAGCTTACTTTGTCATGTTGGCATAAAGCATTTGGCTCTGTTTGAGCAATTCTGTTGGGGAAGAGGGCGAAGTATAAAGAAAGAATATTTTTTCATTATCTTTTAAGCAGGGCTTTGCTTTGAGGCATCTCTTGGGGTGCATTTGCCTAAGCTTTGTTTTGTCAGGCAGCTTGATCTCACAGAGGCATCATTTATCCCATCTGGAGTATTCCTGGGATGTGCTCTTACCTGAACAACCATTTGTGCATTTGTGCCTTAGCATCCAGCCATAGTTTTTTTTGCTTTTATGAATGACATACACCTAAATCTTTAAGTCCAGGTTGCTCTGCCAGCCAAAATGTTCAGCCCCACTCCCCGAGCCAGAGAGGCCATCCAGACCTCCCAGTCCTCCTTCTCCTGTGTCTGGCAACACCACACTGCTCTTGGGGGAGAAGCATCGAGTCCCGTTTCCGTGTCTAGGACATGGATGTGGTTGGTTGGATGTTTCTCCTATAATTTCTCTAGAAAGACACAAAGTGGGAACCTGGAAGATGGAGAGTAAGAACTTGGTGGCCTGAGAGACAAAGGTTTTTGCCTGATGTATTGAAATGGTGTAATGGTAGAAGGGGTTAGTTCTGAGAAATTTGCATTTTGGAAAGAACTTTGTAAGTCAGATTATTTGTCTTTCTTCCTGTACTGAAGTGGTACTTTTTCTTAGTTGACAAGGCATTCATGTGGTATTTCATTCATGGTGTTTGGGTGATTTAGAGGTCAGTGAGTTTCAGCCCTTCTGTGCTTAATTCACAGTGTATCTGGAATATCTTCTGAAAACACACCCCTATTGGCACAAAGAGAAGAAGATTAATTTTTGTTAATTTTAGATATTCACATTTCTCGATGTGGCATGTTTTGGGATGCTTTCTACTGGTCTTGATTCTAGTTTTCTACAGCTGCAGTGCAGCAAAATGCACTGCAAAATGCATCAAGACTTTCCGGTGTAGAAACTTGCAACTGAAGTACCAAGATCAGTGTAAGTGAAGTGTGAATGGAAATGCCCATGAGGGAAATTGCCATAAGAAACAGCACAATAAGGGTTAAAGGAACAGCATGTTTTGGTGTAGAGGATCCTTTGTGTGAAGTTCAATCAAGGAACCAAACAGCAAGAAAATAAACAATGATACTAGAGTCTCTCAGAGAAGTTCCTGTTACATGTTGGGTTGTGTTTTCTCCAGACGTTGGTTTTGGAGCATTTCCTGTCAGTAACACGTAGATGGGAATAGCATGTTTTGTTTTTGAAGAAGCAGATCTTGCTGGGACTGTTTGACAGGGCTGTCACAGCTGGAAACAGACTCTGTTTTCTGCCTGTGAATCCTAGGAAAGTGCACGATTCCCAGTCTTTGACCTCTGCAGCCCTCAGGCAGGAGAGCTGCCCAACAGCCTGGCACGCTTGGAAGCCATAGGGTTCCCTTGTAATATAATCCATATCGAAATGCAGGTGTTTATAATTTTGTATGTTAATTAAGTAGGAGGATGTGGTCCTTCTGAACATTCCTTGAGTTTGGAAGAGAACACTCTGCTGGGTGTTTAACAGCTTGGCAACATGAGGTGCAAAAGGTGTGTCTTGTCTTTTCCCATCCTGTGCAGTGCCAAGGTTTTTAATTTCTTCTTTGTTATTGTTATATATGGATGAGTGTAGCAATTTCATTTTTGTTTCCTTCCTTGCTGGTACTGCTGCTCTGTCATTCCTCCCAGGCTCTGATACCCTAAGCCTAGAGAAGCCCGTTTGGTAAACCACCATGGTGCTGGTGTGTCATCCTGGATTAACAGTGTGCATCAAACAGTGTGCAACAGTGTGCTGGGATGGCAAATCTGGGAGCTACATCCCTGCCTGGAGCCATTCACGGTACAGGCCCAGTGACAGCTGCTGGCAGGGTGTAGTAAGAACTCGTGAGGTAAAAGAGGAAAGCTTGGTAGAATAATCAACCAGGAATTTTTATGGCTCATGCTCAGCCTTTGAAAGTTTTCTATTTTCTGTCATTAGTAGGTGGTTCCCCAAATTGGAACCTATAAAGAGCATAGATGAGGCTTGAATAAGATTGACTGGCAACGGTGCAAACATGAATTTTACAACAACCAGTCAAATGAAATAAAACAGAATGATGTGTATAATGATGGTAACATTAGCTTGCCTTACTGCTCATATGAATGCTAGTAAGATAAATATTGAATATCTGTAAATAAACTAGCATTATATCAGCATGAAACCCCCCTTCAAACTGTAATTCTTCTTGAGAAAGACGTAGTGGTTTTCTTTAATCTTTTCAACAGGGGATCTACAGTGAATCATTTCCTTTAATTGCTGTTCTGAAACACATAACAGGCTTTTTAATGTCTACTTTTTATATTTGTCTTTTTTCTTTCCGTTAATTGCAGTACTTCCATTCAAGCTTGAAAATGAAATTGCTTCCTCAACATATTTCTTCCCTGCTTTATGTAAACATAGGGGGGTTTATTAGTTCAATTTCCAGGGAAGATGGAAGTGCACTAACGCTGAGCACAGAGAGGCTTTTGCCAGTTTGTCGTAGTTACAGGCACTTTAAAGAAAACTCAGAAGAGTTGCCAGGCAGAACAAACCTCATCTCTTTCTCTCACTCTGTGGAATGTATTTCATGCCTGGGGGACGGAAGAGTAGCACCAAAATCCAGTGGGATGGCTGCACACCTCTGCCTTTCCAGTGCCTGCTCTGAGAGGCTCAGGAGGGCTTTGCAAGTTGCACTCTGGGACTGTGTGCACCACGGCCAAGGATCAGATAAAGTCCTCCTCTTCCCTTCCTTTAAACAACCCATTTGCTTTATTTATTTGCATTGATTGCACATTTGGTTACCATGTTAACCGTTTAAAGCTGATTAAAGCTGAGATGAACAGGAATAAAGAAGTCTGAAGGTATTTAAAAATGAATCATCTTTCATAGCAATAAGATTTGCAAAATACCATAGAGTTTGGTCCATCTGTCATTTAGGACATCATTGCAGCTGCTTCAGGAAAAGAAAACTTGACGGATTAAGCAGCAAGTGAGCCCCAAGTACTACATGGAGAAATCTAAGAGTTTGATTTAAACTCAGGAGTAATCCATCCCTTCTGCCACTCTTACAAGTAGCAGGAGCATTCCTGCACAGTTTTGGGCTATTTTGGTGGTTTTGACAAGGGACATTTTACAGGCCAGGGGGAGGTTCATGGCAGGGATGAGGGTTCTGCAGATGGAAGCAGCAGCCGTTGCCTCCCAAGGCTCTTCTGAAGGGACTGGCAGCAGCTCAGCACAAATGACACAGACATTTGTCCCTGTGCTCCCACAGGGGCTGGGACAAAGCTTCAGGGTGGGATGAGGGAATGCTGCGTGATGGAATCCCACAGCTTCTGGACCCATGCCAAAGAATGAGTTTAAGTAGTGGGAGGCCTGTGGTTAAAAGGCTTTCCTGGTGGCATCACTGTCCCGATGGGGAATAGAGTTGCAGGTTATTTGTGTCTCAAAAGGGCATTAAACTACCAGCAGTATAGTTACAGATGTGTTATCAGCAGTGTGGTAGTGTCACTTTGGTACTGTAATTATCTGGTATGTTTTACTGGCTTTGCTGTTTAACTGGTGGTGGTGGGTTTTGGGTTTTGTTATTGTCACTTTTGTTGCTCAGATTCTTTTCTGTTGCTTTGCTTTGGTTTGATTTTTTTGGTTTAGTTTGCTTTTGCTTGGGTTTTTTGTTTTTTATTTTCTTGTAGTATTGTTTTGGTTGTTTTAATAATCAAACATCTGGGTTGAAAATTTTTAAGTTTTGTTTCAGCTCTGGCTGACTTTTTTTGGTTTTGTTTCAGCTGGAATTTAGCAGTTTGAGTGCAGGCTACATAGAAACCAGTTTTTTCCCATGCAAGCCAGTATTTGAATTAGGTAACTCTGACATGTAGTAAAACACAACTAATATATTTGGAATATGCCTTTATTTTCACACTCATGTGAATACCCACAAACAGGAACTCCAGCATCTTAACCATTTAAGCACCAGTATATGTATAGGAATATAAAACACAATTCAGTTGTTTCTTTTAATTTCATCCAGAGAGTTTTGGTGAATGGTTACAGGACCTAAACTTCTTTGAGAAGTGTGGAATTTTGATTTTGCAATCCTGTTGGGATTTGGGGCAGATATTTCCTTCCTCTCTCTAAAAAGGCATTGAAGTATTAAAAGCAACTTCTGGCTTTGACCTTGGCTCCTGTAGCAGGAGTGGCACATGAAAGCCAGAGCTGTACACAAATCAACAAGAGAGCCGTACAAAAACTGTCATGTACATGCAGAACCAGAGTGCTGGACCTTGTCTGGGCAAAACTGGGTTGTTTTAGAGTAGAACAAACATTACTTTTGCCATCTTTAGCCTTGTTTAGTTACCTGTTTCACTTCCTTGACTGTGTTGCTGCTTGTGTTTTGTTGGGCAGTAGCTGTGGTGTGAGTGAGCAAATGCAGGTGGTCATGGAGAACATGGTTGGTTTTGAAGGACTGACTTGGGTGTGCTGAACTGAGAACATTTTATTTCTCATGTGAGCTGTAAAACAAAATAGTGGGGATCCATCCTATGTGCACTGCCTCCAAAGGAGACCACCAGAAAACACTGGAGCATGGTGCTTGAAGAACACAAGAGGAAAACATGGCTCATGTGAAGGGAGAAAGGGAAAGAACCAGAAGTCTTAATGATGGAAGAAATCTGTCCTTTCTGGGGAAAAAAAAAATAACACAGCCCCACAGTAGGAATGGCAGTTCTCAGCTCATTCTGAGTATGATTAGGAGAATGTAAATAACCAGTGATTTTCCATAAAATGGGATCAGGACATGAGGGGCTTGGTTGCAGCAATAAAATCCTTTTTAAACTTTAAACAAAACCTTATCATTACATGTGCCCTCAAGCTGATTTTTGGATGGACTGAACTGAAATTAATGCTGCAGCTGACAACCTTCGTGCCAGCAGCAGCCTGGCTCTGCACGGATGGAGGCCGGGACCCCGCTGTTCCCCCTTCCCCTTCACAGACTCCAGCCTTTCAGGCATTCAGTGGGACCCCCAGCTCTCCATTTGTGCAGCCCCCATCCCACGGTGAAGGGCTGAAAGCTGCCCAGCTGTCACCCTTTGCAGGCTCTGGTTGTGTGGCTGGCTTCACCTCCTTCCCTCGTGCAGAGGAGGAGGCTGCTCCCACCCTCATTAGCCTCATTTGCACCCTCCGTGCACTCGTGGCCTGCGTGTGCTCACTTTGTTCCCAGCTGGGCTGTCCTGTGGCTTAACCAGCTCTCTCTTGTCCTTGCAGTGTAATCCCCTTACGGGCAGGTTTATATCCCCTCACCCCTCCTCCTCCTCCGCCTGCTTCCCGCCAGGCTCTGGGAGCCACGAGTCCCAGCTCCTGCCCCGGGGGCTCTCTGGTGCCTCCTCATCCCAGAGTCCTGCTGCAGCCTCAGCTTTGTTCAAACAGCCTCCTCTGGAAATTCCTTGCCTTTGGGAATGCCCCGCTGGGTTGTGTGTGCCTTCTGTATGTGTGTGCTATGAGTGGTTCCCCATAAACACCGTGGTCAGCTGCCGTTCAGAAATCCTTTTCCTCCACTGTTATTTTGCAAATTTAGGGGCTTGAAACTGCTGGAATTGGTCCCAGCACCATGACCCTGCATTTGGTAATACCAAATTTATCTTCTCACACCTCAATGGCATATTCTTTTCCTGAAGGTTATTAGGACTGTAGTTGCTTGAATAAAAAATGGTTCTGAAAGAGTTTCACGCCACTGCTGTTGTGTGCAGTGACTAGTGAGCTTGTACATCTCCTTTTAATTATTTTCAAGTGTTCTTACTCCTAAATCCAAACTTTATAAGGCTGTTACATGTGCAGGGAGGAATATGTGTGCTGATTGATCCACTGAAATGACCAAAACTCCTTGACTGGGGTCTCTCTCAAAGTCTTCTCTGCCCTGGTCAGTCCTGAGGAACAAGGGAGCCTTTTCACTGAATTCTGACTCAGCCTGACACAGTGCTGGTCCCAAAATAGCACTAGAAACTATTTTTCAGAGTGTTTAATTTTATTCCTTTACTTTGTTCACATAAGGATTATAGAAGTTTAGATTTTGTATTGACTTATTAGGAGGCAAGCAAACAACAAGAGCATTTAAGAAACAATAAATTATTTAAATAGGAGATAATCCTGTTTCAAAACATTTTATTGTCTTGCATGTTTTGTCATTTGAAGTCTTATATCTCAGTAAAATAGATGAACTGTTCTAAAATTTGAGACCAAGCTATGTCATGCTGTATAAACGTTTCTGTCACCTCTGTGTATTGCTACTGAAGGGATTTGAACGTGTGACTTTGAGGCACAGCCGCTGCATTTAAGCCTCCAAAAACTTTCAGGCCCCACAGGTAAATATTCTCTGGCTGTATCACTTTGCTGATGATCAGTTAGTTCCTTCTGTTCTGTGTACTACTAGACCTTCAAAACAACCACAGTTCCTCTAGCTAGGAGTCAAGAGTGGGATGCTGCTTTTGAAGTCTCCACTCTCTAAGTTCTTTTCCCTGGAATGTTCAGTCATAAATATTTAAAGCTACGTTTCAAGAAATTAGGTCTGAAAATTCCCAGCAGAAATGTATTTTTGCGTTTTATTTTTATCCAGAGATGACCACATTTTTGTCTGCAAGCTGGCTTAAAAGATCCATCAATTAATAGAGCCACTGGTGATTAAACTGTAAAGCAGAGTATCTTCTCTCATTTAATGAAGGGTCTTACATAAAAATAAGCATAACTTTCATGATAAAGAACTTAATTTTACTGAGATTTCCAACTTCTTTTCTGAAAGTGCAAGGTGTAATAAAGCTACGTCTTCAGCATGACAATATGGCTGTTTATTGTAACTGTTCATCACGGGCATGATATTAGTATAGAGATCAGCTCCCAAATGTCCTTATTCTTCCTGAATCTTCCTACAAGTGGCATGTAATCGTTTCCTTATAGAAAAATTCTCTAAGAATAGGTATTTGCACTGTATGAGCAAGAAATCCTTAGTTTTGAGCAATGCTGCAAGGCTGTTTTCAAGTTCCTGTCTCCCCACTGCAGTCCTTGTTAGTGCTCCTAGGACTTCTTGAGCCATGTCCAATTTTTTATCCTGCAGCAAACAAAATTACTGTGATGTTTTCTTCCCTGCTGTTCATTAAATGATCGTTGGCCTCTTCTGGTTGCAAGGAGAAGGTTGCACTCACCTCTACATGATTTTGAATCTGTTTTCCATACAGAGTAAGTGATACAGTCCTGGTTGTCATTTCTGCCCCAGCCTGCAAGGAAAGCACTATTAGACCTTGGTGTGTGGTTGGTGTATGGATGGGTGGGGGTGCTGGGAAACACCTGGGCTGTTTATAGAATGTTCACTTCATTTCAGAGGTGATTTAACTCTGCAGTGATAGAGGCACTATTAAGGTTAGGGATTAGTACACACTGTTTTCTGCAGAGCTGGTGATGAGTAGCCAGATCAGCTCCATGATAATTTTGTATTCACTTTGTCATCTGTGTGAGAGCAAATACTTTCATTTCTTTCCATTTTTTTGTTTGGTTTTTTGTTTTGTTTT
>VXBU01007382.1:879930-916720 GCA_013400315.1 Bombycilla garrulus | reverse complement strand
TTTGGGTCAGTGTGTGTCGATTTTGCTCAGTGTGTGCCCACTTTGGATCAGTGTGTGCCCACTTTGGATCAGTGTGTGCCCTCCCCAGAGGCTCCTGACAGGTTTCTGCCCTTGCTTTGCAGATCACTGGCGTTATCCTTCTCGCGGTCGGCGTCTGGGGCAAGCTCACCCTCGGCACCTACATCTCCCTCATTGCTGAGAACTCCACCAATGCCCCCTACGTGCTCATCGGGACGGGCACCACCATCATCGTCTTCGGGCTCTTCGGCTGCTTCGCCACTTGCCGGGGCAGCCCATGGATGCTGAAGCTGGTGAGCAAACCCAAGGGCCTGAGGAGGGGAGGATCGATTGGGATTCCCTCCACCCCCTGACAGATGTCCATGAAGCTTTTTAGGCACATAAGCTAGATTTTATTAATCTTTATGTTCAACGTGTGTGGCTTTTGGACGAAGGGGGAAAAAAGAAACCCTTCGCCAAAACCGGTTGTTGTTTGATTGTGACTGAATTTTGCTACACATGGCACATAGGCTCAAGTGTTTGGAGCAGAATGCTCCTGAATTGCTCTGTGGGTTGTTCTACAATCATTCTGGTTTTCTGTGAGCCAGATAGATAAATATATTTACAGTCTTAAAGGTGCCCAAAGCATCATGAATGTGAAATTCTTTTGAACTGTGTTTTAAGGGGTCAGTTTAATACCCTGATGTAAAATTATGGGAAGAATAGTCAGTACCTTGTAAAATTACACCAGCCCTTCTTTTTCTCCTAACATTCACTAGGATAGAACAATTCAACCCAAAAAGCAGAGCACTGTAGAGTATGTTTGGCCTCAGCTCAAAAGCAGCAGGGGCTGGAGGTGCACTGAGCAGAGGGGAAGCTGTTGTCCCTCAGTCCACTTTAACCTCTCTCTATATGAGTTTCTCTGTTCTGAGTTTTCCAGCCTACCTTAAAATTCAAAATAACTACAGGTTAAACAAACTTACATGATAAACTGTGTTTCTAGGCATATTTAGGAGCAAAGTCCTGCATGTGAAATGATTTGAAGGGTGGACGTAGCACTTGTGAAGCACTGAACTAGTGAGACAGGGCTTGACAGTACAACGCATGTCCTGCTGCAGTATTTTGGTTTTCTAAGGATACAGGATGATTTTTCTCCAGTTTAAACTGCATTTTAAAGAAGAAAGGACATTAAAGGCAGTTAAAGGGAGTTAATTTCCTCAAATGATGGCAGGGAGGGGAAGGGGAGAGGTATCAGCTGCAATTCCATCAGCTGGTGGCCAGCTGGCAAGCACCTCACTGCTGTCTGTTGCTGGTGATGTGCTGTCAGGGCATGTGCAGAGGCTTGCTGGAGTCACTGCAGTCCAGATAAAGGGATAAAGGTGAATGATGATATAAATCCATAGGAAATCAGGCTCTGCTAGCTGCTCTGCTAGCTGCTCATGTAACTTTCTTAAGGCTATGCCACTGACAGTAGCATGTGCTGTTCCAAGCACATGGGTTTATTTTCATTTTACGTGTAAGAAATATTTCTAAACTTCTTTTCTCTCCTGAACGGACAGTGATTTGACAGCTGCATTAATTGGACACATTTTTTTTCTAGGTCTGCCTTCAGCGTTGTGCTCCTTTCCCCAATAACCTTTCATTAAAGCAAAGTTCCCCTTTCTCCCCTAAATCCTGCTAGGAATGAATTTATTTTAAAATGTTTCCTCTCTTAATTAACTGTTGCTTAGCAGGTGGGGTAGAAAGGTAATTTTTCCTCCAGCAGATTAAGCCCCAACTTCAAATTTTACTATCCCACTTCACATTTTTTTCTTAACCCTCTTTATTTCTTCTTAAATATATTTTCAGTACTTGGTGAGTTCCTACACTGAAAGCACTGTTTTCAAGGTTTATTTAGCTCCTGATCCAAATGCTGCACCTAAAGCCAAATATGGACCTTGGCTCAGCAAAATGTTTGGAGCATATATCTGGTATTACTGTGAGAATATTTCCAGTGGAGGCAATGTTTCAGTTCATTCATTGGAGAAACTTCAGGAATCAGGCAGCAAACCCCAATTCCGGTGGTGAGATAAGTAAACACAAACCAAAACACCTGGGGAGCCCTATTGACCTTAGCAGAGCACCATGCAAACATGTTTGTGTTCCTTATGGCAAGATCAAAACCTGAGTGACTTGGATTCAGCCCTGGCATGTGAGTGTGTTTTAATTTATATAAGAATGCTAAGAAACGTGGGAACAGAAATGTCAGAAAAGCCAGTAATTAAGCAATATGTATCAGTTGTGAGTTGTATAATCACATGTATTACATTCAGGTGATAACCTGTGCATCTCCTCCAAAAGACCTTTGGTTTCTTAACATCTTTGAAGGGTGTCTAGAGGGGAAGGTTACATTTTATGTGATAATATCTGTGCTGAGACAAAAGCCTATCATGCTCTGACTTCTCTTGCCTCCTGCCTTTTCAGTATGCCATGTTCTTGTCCCTGGTGTTCCTGGCTGAGCTCGTGGCTGGCATTTCAGGGTTTGTCTTTCGCCATGAGGTAGGTGGAAACGTGCTGAGTTTGCAGCTGGCAGCGCCTCCCTGGGCAGGGCTCCTGTTCCCTGGAGCCCGGAGAATGAATGTGCGGGGCTGAGCTCAGCAGCTCCAGCACCTCCCCAGGGCTGTGGCTGATGTGCAACAATAACTTGTACAGCTCTTAAACACCCAGGCCATTCCAAATGAAGGGATTTGGCCAAAGCTCTTGCCCTCAGCTGCCTGATGATTTACTCTGGAGCTATCAGTTTGTGTGTCCACCATGTAAGATCTTCTTTACTCTTTTACATATGCTGAGGGCTGCAAAACAGATTAAATGCTTTTCTTAAACACAGCTTTTTCAGCCAGGCAGATGCTGGTTTATGTAAGGCAGAGACACCTTCTGCATCACACCAGTCTTGCTGTTTTGTAATTTATTTTTTTTTTTGGGGGGGGAGAGGGGGTAGGGAGTGAGTGGGATGGGATTTCATTTCTATCTTGAGAATAAGGAGAGATTAGAAGTAGAGTGAGATAGGAAACTGGGACAGGAAGAAGCTTTAAAAAAGCATGATGGTCTAGATTTGTAGTTAACACTTCTGCTTTATCCACTGTAATCAGGTCTATCTCTGGCTGTAAGTCCATGGGCCTACATGCCTCTGGTGCTGAACCAGAACAGCCCCAGAGACCCTCCTTGTCTCTTCTCTTTGCATTAGCTGGTTTTCAGGTCTCCTCTTTTGACGTGACATTCCCATTGCTGTAGAGTTGTCTGCTGTTCACCCTTGCAAGCGGTGGTTTGTTTTTAATGAGGTGCTGAGGTGCCTGTCCACCTGCTGAGGATTCCCATCTCATCCCACCCAACCTGCAGCAGCCCCGGTGTCAGACTGCTCCCTTTTGGGAGAGGTGGTCTCTTGTGAAGGGCACAGCCACGTGGGTTGCTCACATCATCTGCTTCCCAGCCCCTTTCCCAAGTGCCGTTCCTGATGATGTGCCTGACATTTTCCAGCTGAGGGACCTCTTGTTCTTTACCCAAATCCCTTTGGTGCAGGGGATGCCTGGTCAGGAGGTTCATGTCTTGCTTTGGAGACACTGGCTTGTGTTCCCAGGGTGTTTGCACAAGCTTTGGCTCCCACCTGGCATCCATGAACAGTCTCCTTCAGACTTACAGCTGGAACAAAGTGTTTGGGGGAAAAAGCATAAAACAATTCCTTTTTGATAGGTTAAGTCATTTTACAGTATTTTTTTAAAATGTGTCAGTTTGCTGGAGTAGTCTTGTTTCTGTGTCTGATATCCCACTGGAAAAATGGCATGAATGATTCCTGACAGTTAAGAGAGAGCTCTTCCAGCTCTAAAAACACCCTTAAAAACAACAGGGAAGGGCTAGTTTGGGTGTCTTGTTAGGAAATTTGGAAATACATTTGCTTCCTACAAAAACTGCTTCAGATGTCGTGCTTCTTGTTGCTCACGTGGGCTGATTTTTTTTTCCCTCACCCTCACAGATCAAGGATACTTTCCTTAGGACATACACTGAAGCAATCCAGAATTACAACAAGAATGATGAGCGGAGCCATGCAGTGGATAACGTTCAGGAAAGTGTAAGTGTGAAACTCGTTACCAAAAATTAGTCAAAAGAGGAAGCACGGATTTGATCCCAGAACGTGAAGTTTTGATGGCTCAATCTGCAAGCCGTAATTTGCAAGCAAAACTAGAGGCTGGCAAAACTGATCTAAAGGAAAAGTATTTCAGCTGAAATGCTTGCCCAGGATGCCTAAATTTTAGTGAAAAAACTGTCTGATAAAGGCAAGGCCTGTCCCACTGGCTCGTTTTTTGTCCCAGATCTTGAACTGGGTTGAGGGGGGTGGTCTATTCCGAGAGAACACACCTTGTTCTTAAGGGAGTTTGCCAATAAGATCATAAATTGTTTTAAATTTGAGCTGGATGAGTCAGGGTTTTATAATCTTGTCATCACTGATAAACTGCAGCAGTTCTCTTCGCAAGTAGAATGAGAGGCTAGCAAAGGAGACCTAGTGAGTTAAGGAGAAAAACTGGGTGTATTTTCCCCAGAGGAAAATGGAGGAGAAAACTGCTGAGGTTGGCAGTGAAAGCCGTGCTGGAGGGAGGGAGGGAGTAGGAGCTTGGTGGAGAGGAGCCTTTCAGACCCTCAGGAGTGGTAGCAGAGCACTGGGGGGCTGCCTTGCCTTCCAGCCGGGCACAGGGCAGGAGCAAACGCCACAGCACAGCCAAACCAGTGGGGGATGCCATCCACCAGAGACCAAGTCCACCAGCGACAACACAGAGTGATAAAATTAGCATTTAAATTCCCACTGGAAGCCCTACCATAGCAAGAGGTTATTCCTTTAGTTTGCAATACATTCCATGAGCCAATTTCCTTTCCATAGGATTGTGACTCAATGAATGGCTGAAATGTCAGTGTAATTGTATCAGTGACTTCTAGACCTTTAGAAATTACAGCTGTTATGTTGGACCCTTCAACACAGTTGAAACTGAACTCTAACCTGGCTTCTCCTGGTTAGCAGATTGCTGCAGTGCTCCAAACTGAGTATACTCTGCTGTCAAATTGTCTGTTTGCATAATGTTAACCTGTATTTTAAATTTTTGATTCCTTGGAGTTGACCAAAGAAAATAGTTCTGAGTAGTTTTTCAGTGTTTCTGTTGTAGCAAAATGTTCATTTCATTCATAGTTCTCTTTTTACATGAACTTCATTTAAGCCCTTTCCATGCAGAAAATTCAGCACATACTCCATACTATGGAGTCTTCTAGCTTAGGATCTAAATCAGAACATCCTTCCCAATTTAGTGTTTAGCTGACTTCCTAGATACATCCTGTGAACATATGGTCTCTTTCTATTCACAGCTCAGTGAATTGTCCTAGAAATTATTTTGGTGAGTTAGAGAGGCTTCACCTTATTGATTTGTACTAGTTTGAACCTGTATGTGTTACATGTAATTCTGTGTAATGCTTTCATGTCTTGAATTTACAGGGTCATCTTTAATCAAATAAAAATGTAAAGAAAACAACCAAACAAAAAAACCCAAACCAAACAGACATCAACTAACAAAGATGGGTTTATGGCTGGACCTTTGTCAAATGTTACAAATAATAGTTCTGCTCATAGAATATCTTCTTTTCAGTTGGTCATCTCCTCCCATGTTCTGTAAATTACATCCCTGGTACTTTTGTAATTAATGAGGCAGAGGTGGTCTCTGCTTTTCAAAGCTTGAGGTGCCCTGTCTTTATTTTGATTATGAGTTTATGAGGTGGGCTGAGATTATTCTGTTCTAGCTTTAACTCTGTTTTGTTTGTTCGAGTGTTTTAAACCTGGCTCTTATCCCTCCTAGCTGAGCTGCTGTGGCATTCAGAGCTACACCAACTGGAGCACCAGCCCTTACTTCTTCAAGCATGGCATCCCCACGAGCTGTTGCATGAACTCCAGTGACTGTAACACTCAGGATCTGCGCAACATGACCGTGGCTGCCACTAAAGTAAACCAGAAGGTACCAGTAACGTAGTGCCAGGGGCAGCTGTGACACCCTCCAGCACCCCAGTGGCGTGGGTGGCTGCTTGCAGTTGCATTTCGTTTCAAATGGTTGGCTGACGATGTGCAAATAAGGCCGGAGTGATGGTGAGGATGGGCTTGGTCCTGCACTTGCTTCATATTCTTTGAGCTGGCCTTTCTCGAGTCCAGTCCCAGATGCAGCAGTTCTGAGGAAGCACAGGTGCTCGACGGGAAGNGGTGAGGATGGGCTTGGTCCTGCATTTGCCTCATATTCTTTGAGCTGCCCTTTCTCGAGTCTGAGGAAGCACAGGTGATCGACAGGAAATGTTGTGGTTGGTGGGTACATTTATTGTGAGTTAAAAATCCTTGGACATGTAGGGCTGCGAGCACAGCACAGCCAAAGTGACCTTTTTCCTGGGGTCACCTGAGGGAGAGGCTTGGGAAGACAGAAATAGGGTTGAGAAGGCAAGGAGGGAGAACAGGGAGAAAATGAATCATTAGAGAGTAAAAATACATAAAACACTATGAAAGGAAAGAACAAAGAGAAAATTATGCAGCATCTATGCATTAAACACTGTGCTGAAGAAGTGCAACTCGAGTTATTGCTTCAAGTGCTGGTGTGTCATCAATTCTATCTCACTTGAGATTTGCAAGAGAGAGAACAGTTTGTTGGTAAGTGGAGTGATATTGTGGCTGAATCACCATTCTAAGTTGCAGCACAGCTTAGTCAGACTTAAGGAATATTTTCTTTTCTGTTTTTATTTCCAGAGATCTATTTAAAAAATAAATAGAAGCCCTGAGTAGACAACAGGGGAAATACGGAAATGCCTGTCTCTTCTGTTTCTGTCTTTTTCTCAGTCACTTGTGACTCAAAAGGTTGGACTGGTGGCTGAGCACAGCCTGAAACATCTTTGAAAAACAGTCAAGCAGACAACATTTTCTGGCATGTATTGTAAAAGAGATGCTAGAGGATTATTTTCCACTAAGCCTTTCTCTTTTTTGCAATGGTTTAATGAGAGCCACTTGCCACAGATGTGTGGAATGCTGGTGATGTCCATTGGTTGAGTAACTCACTGTCACCACCAGCAGAGTGATCTTGCACGAGTATAGGGGGTGAGCCACCCTGTAAAGTTGCTCTTTGTGAATTTGTACTGACCTGATGTTTTTGGAGAAGTGGAAGGAAGGTGAGAGGCAGGGCAGGGTGGATCTGGGCCGTGTCCAGGACAGCCAGCACCCGCAGCAGGCACAGTGCCTCCTGGGCAGCCCACCCTGAGCTGCTGCTGCTGCTCCTCTTCCCAGCAGGAAAAGCAGAAAAACTTGTCTAGTGTTCCACCAGCACTGCAGCTCAGGACAGCCATGCACTCTGACCCTTTCCTGGCTGCATACCCATTTAGGTACCCTCTGCACCCCCAGCACCGATCTGCTGTTTTCCCCAAGTGCCAGGCTTGCTCTGCCTGCACAGGAAATCCCTGCCCACTTTTGAGTTCCTCGTGGCACTGGATGCCTGCTGAATCGGAGGAAGCCACTGAGGGATCAGTGTGTGCTAGTCCAGGGCTGGTAACACACTTCCAGCCATTCTTGCTCCTTGTTCTCCTGTCAAATGCAGTCACCTGACAGAGAAATGACTGCCAATTCCTCAGGAAATAGTTGAAGTAATTACTTGATTTAATTACCTAGAGGAAATTTGGATGTTTGGAAGTCCACGTGGTTTTGTCTCATTTTCCGACACAGACATTGAAAATCAAAAGTTGCAGATTTCAGCAGTTTTGAGATCCTGCAGTTGTCCCAGACATTTGAGCTAAGTGGGATGCTTCCAAAAGGCACATGAGAATAAAAAGCAAGAAGGAGAAAATGTTGTTTGGCCCTATCCTTTCACTTCAGATAAGTAGCAAACACCATTGCCTCTGACCCAAGCCCCTTGCTCATCTTGGAAACAGGCCCTTTGCTCTCTGTGTGTTGGAGAACAAGGAAAATATTTATTGCCTGTGTTGTGGAAGACCCTTCTCACCATGCCTGTGGACAAGTATATTTGGATTGCATCTTTTGGTGGATCTTGCAAAACTATCAGTAAGATGAGTTCTCTATGAGCTAATCAAATTACTAGCAGTTTCTGAGGGCTAATAATGAATTAACCAAAGAGGATTCAACTAATTATATAATTACAGGACTAAAAGACAACATTCCTGGATTTTCTTTGCCAATTCTGACCCTAACTTGCTTAGTGACCTTGGGTTAATTATTTAGGCTCTCTGTTTCTTCGTCTCAGATGGCACTAATACCTAACTTTGAGAGCTGTCATTAGGATTAGCTAATTAATGTTCATCTAGTGCTTTTAATCACAGTTCTTTACCAAGAAACCTCAGGAACTATTTCTCTTTAAAATCTTAAGAAAAGAACAGATGCGTGGAGTCAAGAAAGATCAGATCCTTTGTAAACTGTCCCTTCTGTGCTCTGGATCTCTGGATGAGCACCCAGAGGTGCTCACAGAGTGCTTCACACTTTTCTGTCCTGCCGTGCAGCTCGTGGGTGCTGCTTGCGCTCTCAGGCCATGCACAGTAAGGGCTGAGCAAATAAACAGTGTGCTTCAGTAAACAGATTATTGTGGCTTGGGAAAACAAAGTCTTCAAGTGAGGAGGGTGAGCAAAACTCTGGCACTGCGTGTCTTGTTGGCAAGATCTTCTGTCTCCCTCAAATCACCACCGTGCTTTGGTGTTGCATCTCTTGAAGGCTCTTCAACAGAACAGATTTCAGAAGAGCTGGGACATTAAGCCGTGTCAGACAGAATGAAAATACTGCTTGAGAAATCTAATCTCATTGCATAACATGCAAGACACACAATCTGTAGTTGCTTGATGGGTTAAATAAGCAAGCTTGAATCAGACTTGTTGTACTCTGTGGTAAAACATAGTTAATATGTACACATAAACATTTCAGAAGTTAATCAGGACCAGCTGGGCTAGTCCTCAGCTACTGTTAGGTTCAGCACTTCATTATTCTCGGGATTGTTTTGTGATGTTATAAAAGAAGTTAAAGAAATGGTACAATTTATTTAGTGAATGGCCTGTCTGTAATAAAGGATATTGTTTGTCCTTCTCGCTGTTATTTTTTTACAAGCACCTGATGCTCTGAGGTCATAAAGAGTTCCTACAGTGCTTGCAGAATGAAGGGTGTGTGGCTGTAGGTGAAATGTGGAGACACTTCTGTCTTATGGAACAGGAGTCCAGACTGGGAAAGGCAGCTCACTGTTACCTCTGAGTTTTTTAGTTTCTGATAAAGTGGATAAAGTTATAATGTATAAAACTCCTCAGGACTGGCCTTAAGCCAGTGTTGGTCATTTGAGGAATGCGGCAAAAGGGGCTGAGCAGTGACTTTGGGTTGTGGGGACAGATGGGTTAATAACAAAAGAAAAATAGATGCCATCTTCCTTTTTTTCTTCATGTATCAAGTCACTTGCTTGGATTAGTTTAGGCACCACAAACTAGGAGATAATATCAAATGCTTTTTTGAGGGGTCATATAGGTGAGGGGAGAAACTTGGCAAACATTATTGTACTGAGAGAGAACATCTCAAAAAAGTCTGTCCAAGAGAAGGGCAGATGTTGTACATGAATCCTCTGGCCCAAGTCTGAGCTGTGAACTGAGGCCTGAGAAAGCAAGTTAGCAGAGAGAAAATTCAGTTTGGGGAGCAGGACAGGGAATTTTATGTCCACGGGCAAACAAACCAAGAAAATTCATACAAAACCCTTGATAACTTTGTTACATGGTTTAAAGTTACATGCTGTTCAGTGCCTTGCCTGGTGTCCTTTGATGGGTAAAGGCAAGCAGAATGCCTCAAGGGACACTTTATTAAATATCTAGAGTATTAGGAAATCAGCATCATTTATTCAATTTTGACATCTGTATTGTATTATAACATTGGTGTATTGTTACTGGTTTGGTTTCAAGACAAAGCTATATTGTTTTTTAACTGACTTTCTTTAAAAAGACCCATAAAATAGAGTGAAACATCACATTTAGATTTCAAAAGTATTGAAATGCATTTGTTTCTAAAATGAACTTGTTTTGCCAAAACTCCACATCATTCACTCAGAATTGCTGTTTTAAAAAGAAGTGACGCTGTTGGAAATTACAGCAGAAATATTGTCTAGCCAGAGTTCATTCTAAATGAGAAATTTGTATGTATGCATTCATGGCAGGGAAGGTCAGTACAAGGAATGATGATGTTTGTTTTCCAGGGCTGTTATGACTTGGTGACCAGTTTTATGGAGACAAATATGGGAATCATAGCTGGAGTGGCTTTCGGGATTGCATTCTCACAGGTAAGTGCATAAACTCTCCCCTTCCCCCCTTTGCTTATCCCCTCTGTTTCTTTACCTGGACTTCAAGGAAAGAAGGATTATGGAAAGGGGCTGAACTCAGCATGCTCATTAGTCCTGAGGTCATCTGTTCATTGATTTTCTTTTTTTCAACTTAAATGAAGTTTCTCCTTGGGAATATCAGTTACGGTTGAGCTAATGACTAGCTCAAGGAAAACAACTTGTCCCTCCACTGGGTCAAATAGAGGTTAACCCAATAAAACATTGGCTTAAATGGAGCATAAACAGCTAAGAAGACAAATAGCTTATCCATTGTTTGGGTAGGCTTCTATCTTCTAAGTACTCTTATTTGTTCTTAAAGGACTCAAGAATTCAAACCAGTGCACCCTCAGGCCTCCCCATCCTGGACCTGGAGCCTGGAGGGGACACTTTGTGACCAATTTTATTTATTTTCCCTTTAACACTGAACACTGACAAACATTAAGTCTACCAAAATCAGATCGTTAAACCACCTCCTTGTCTGCACCAAAAGGAGTGTGGCACGAGAGCAACAAGAGGAGAGCTAAGGGGATTTCTGCTCCATGATATTTGAGCTAGCTGCATTTATGTGGACAGGGACTGGGGAAAGTATAGTCTGGTCAGATGGTTCTGATCAAGAAGGGGCAGGAAAACTGCTGCATCTTTCACCAAGATGCTCCTTTATACCAATCCCTTCACGTGTGACAGCAAGGACTCTACCGGAAACATGCAGAAGTGAGAGGGAGGGAAATATGCACAATTCAAAACTGTCCCCAAGCCGTGTGGAAAATGGCCCCTACATCCTTTCCACCAGCATACACACAGCCTGAGGGAGCCCTAAAGTTATCTGGGCTCAGCCTGGCTGACAGCCCTGCCCTGGGCATATCTGGAAGTCTGATGCCCTGTAGCCAAGGTGTCGGATGTCAGGAGCCCGTGGTTTGGTGTGAGTGGAAGTTTTGGTTCATCACAACAGCAGCTGCCCAGAGCATGTGCCTGCATGTCAGATCCAGATTTTGGGATCCAAAAAGGTGAACAATCTTGAGCTGTTTGTGCATGGACAAGGGGAGGTCAGATTTTGTGAGTTTTTTTTTTTTTTTAAATAGGCTATTCTAGTTCTAGTTGAATGGTGACAGCATTGATACTCTTCTCCAGCCTTGATTATGGCTGGATTACTGCTACAGGACTGCAAGCTCAGGTTTCAGTTTGGGTTCTAGATAGCCAGAAGGCTGTAAAGCATTTTTAAATGCCTTGTGTAAAGCTATCCAAAAGAAAAATGAGACGAGTAGAATTGTAAAATATGCTGCGGGGGAGAAAGTCAGGACCAATTCTGCCTGAAAGTCTTTAATGGGAGTTTCATGGCAGGCTGCAGGCTGTCTGTGACTGAGGGGAAAAACTGGGTGTGTTTGTCCCTATGACTGAGGGGAAAAACTGGGTGTGTTTGTCCCTGTGACTGAGGGGGAAAACCGGGTGTGTTTTGCTGTGGTGTTGTCATCTCATGCTGCTGGTGGCCCCATGAGCCCTGCTGCCAGGTGGGGATGTCACTGCCCAGCCCAGGCACTGGGCTCTGGCACTGCAAGGACTTTCCCAGCTGCTTGGGGTGTCAGCAGACGTGTAAAAGAGAGAAGAGAGAGGCTGCAGAGGGGGAAAATGCAGCTCTCCCAGGCTGTGAAGAATAGACGGCCACCAGCTGTAATTTACTGCCTAATCTGTTTTTCTGGGCCTGATCAGGGACAGTGTTTACAAATTGATTTCAGGTTAACATGGCTGGCAGGAATGCCAGGCAGGGCTCCAGCTGCAGGTGAGGTTTCACTGTTCCTATTGAGAATAGGTTTCATCTAAATAAAAGACAAATTAAATCATGTTGCTCTTCTACAGTAAAGCATGCTCAAGGGCCTTTCTTTCACGTGATTTGTTAGGTGTTGACTGGCATGAGCAATGTGCTGATGCCCAGAAATAGGGAAAGTTGATGCAATGGCATTGCAAATCTTACAGGCCTGGCACAGAGCTCCCCATCAGAGTCAAGAGTTTTTATAAAAACACTGTGTTGCTGACCTTGTCTGCTCTGCTTCTCGGGTTTTTAATAATAACAATGAAATAAAATTTGATTGTTTTTGGACTTGGATGCCAATGTTGACTTCCAGCTGGAATAATTAGCAGGTGCTCTTCAGAGCAGAAAAATTATTGCTGTGTTGTGTCCAACAGGGAATAAAATTATGCAAACTGCAGAGATGATGGAGAGCTGTGCCTAGATAAAACTACAGTGCAGGCATGGGCTGAAGGAATGCAAGAGACACTGTCTGGAGGGTTTTATAGACTCTGAGTAGGGGAGACAGTGCAATGTTTAGGCCACATTATTCCCTTTGTGCTGAAGGGCTGACAATCAGGTGCTCTTCACATGCTCCAAACCAGTTGTTGGGCGTATACATATGTTTGGCTTGCCTGATGTAAGCCAAAATTATGAATTCCAAGTTAGTTCAACACATTTCTATTTTTATAAGTTTTCCCAAAGAATGAAGAATGGTGACAATACCAAGACCCAAAATAAAATGGAAATTCAAATTGCAGTTCAGTTTCTTTCTCTTCAGTATAATAAGGTGTAATAAATGTCATGCAGAACAGCTTACAGTCAGTGATAACTCCTACAGAATAAGTGTATTTAAAAACCAGTTATGTGTACAGGAGGGATAAGACTGCTACAAAATATGCTGTGGATGGTTTTCAATGGTCAGAACTAAGATGTGCCTGAGATTGCTCCTAGAAACCATGAGTAATTCACTGTATTCTGCTTGCTGGAATGACCTGTGGCAAACAGGATGGTGGTACAGGAAACACACCTGAGGGGTGTGGGTTTCCCACTTGTCTAAAGCAAAGAATTTGTCAGCATTTTCAAGTTTCCTGTGGCAAGACCGGGATATGGAAAATTCTCTGCTTTCTATATAATAGCTCAGAAGACAAGGATAATCTTAGGGAAAAAAAAAAAAAAAGGGAAGAAAGGAAGAAAGTGAGACAGGAGACAAATGCAGAACCAAGTCTGACAGCACTCAAAAATAAAGACAGTAAAATCAAATAAATAAGTGGATAAAAGTTGAGATGGGGCATTTGAGAGGCAATGGGAGTGCAGGGAAATGAATGCAGGTCCCAGCAGCAGTTTCTGTGTGGGAATCCTTTAACTCCAATTCTTCTGGTTTTCGAAGGAGCTGCGGGGACCTGGTGCACAATAGGATAAGGAGCTTCCTCCTGCCTGAAGAGCAGAGGATGCAAGTGGTGGAACAAATGCAGAGAGCCAGGCAGGGTGGAGAGTGCTGATTTGTGCTGCAGTCTGGGAGCCTCTAGCCTGACTCAAATGCAGAGGATGTAGTTATGCCTGTAATGAAAGAGCAGCGTGAAGAAAATTCAGCAACTCAGTACAATATTGCCTCTTTTTGGCTACAGGAGGAACCGTGGTTAAATGTGGAATTCAGCACATTGAAAAACACATGTTTTTGTATGCATTCAGGTATTTCTAGAATATTTATTATAGCTCTGCTATGTCCTGGTAATACTTAGAAATGCTGAATAAAATATGTGTGCAATGGCTTGATATGCATGCCGTTATTTTTGAAATACAGAGTTAAACATTATGTCACTATAACCACTTAAATTCCTAAACCAGCCTAAGGTCAGAGCCAAGAATCAGTACGTGGGACAAAGATCATGAAGATAGATTTGTGAGTAACCTGCCCTTTGTCTTAGGAGTGAGCTGAGTGAAACAAAACACCAGTTCAAGCCTGCAGATGCTACAAAGTTTAGACACACTGATTGTTAGAGTTACAGCCTGCACAGAACAGAAGAATCCCAAATTAGAGGTGTCTGGGGAAGTCTGCTCCAGTTGAAGGGGGAAAGAAAATCCTCTTCTTTCCTATTTGTAGTGGCTGCAGCATCCTTCCCCTTGTAAACCTGATGTAAGCACCGGTTGTGGTTGAGAAGAACAGGGGCTGTAATCTGGGTGCTTGTGATGGGGAGAAATAAACAACTTCAGTGTACATACATTCTTGGCCATTGTAGGGAGGAGTTGATTCAGGTCTGGGCTGGAATTTGCTCAGGGAAAATAATTTGGATTAAATACACTGCAAAGTTCATTTTACTGAAAAATGTCGTAAGGCAGAGGAGTAACTTCTGAGTCCAGCCAAGGAAAGTGAAGAAAGACTGAAAGTCACCACAAACACAGAAAAGCAACAGTGAAGGAGGTGGGACAGGGCCACCCAGAGGCACTCACTCTGTTCAGGCTGTCAGAGCATGGAGAAATACATAGCGCTGTCCAAAACAGAAATCTCATTCTCCAGAGCTGAGCTGAGCTAAAGAAACAGTGCATGAGTCAGCTGCAGGTCATGTCACCTGTAGAATGGGGCTGGTTTTCAGCTATACCTTCAGCCATTGATTAAATCATCCTCCCAGTAATGAGTAGACAAGGCATCAAAATGGCTAAAGTGTCATCTTGGTATCAGGTTAGGTTTTCGGAGCTGAGGAGGGTTTTCACCCCACACCTATCATTTTGGCAACTGAAAACAGAGGCCCTGGACCCTGGTAGCTTTGTTTTTTGTTGGAGGTTGATCAGGAGGTGGTACCAGTGCCCCACATCTACTTATAACCAAGGCAGTGTCATCCNAGCTTTGTTTTTTGTTGGAGGTTGGTCAGGAGGTGGTACCAGTGCCCCCCATCTAGTATTGGTGCCAGAATTGGGGGCTACCCTTGGGGAACAGGAGGGTTCAGCATTCTTTTGAATGTGACTCTGTGCCCTTTTGAAATTCCCACAACAGCTCTGGTGGACACTGAAACAGGAAACGGAGCAAATTTCTGGCAAAAGAAGCATGGCCTGACAAGGACTGTGACATCTTAGAGACAGGAAAAAGTTTTTCCGTGGAACAATTACCCTGGCTTGGCCTTGCTCTGGGCTGGTGCCAGCCCAAATGAAGCAATTGCCAGGCACAGAAGATGTGTGTTTTGATGATGATTGTGTTAACAGGGAGCACTGCTCGTCTAGGGGACGGGACACACAATCCTGAAGAGTCTGATAGGAAGAGCCAGTTTGGATGAGCAGCCAGCCAGTCATACCTAGGCATGCTCTGGATATGCTCAGGAGTTAATTAATTGACAAACCCCAATGAGAAAAGTGAGGTTGAATTATTTACAGCATATTAACGCTGTTGGCACATGCAGGAAGCACTAAGAAACTGCAGTGGACAAAACACTGAAAAGACTGAGTGCTTATTGATGAGTGGAAGCCTGGAATCTGTTTTCAATAATCTGAGTGACAGCCAAGGGAATAGTGAATGAGTTTTTAAAAAGTTATTTCCAGATTTACAGCACTCATTTCTACAGTGCTGCATCACTTGTAAAGGAAGCATAATCACTCTGGGACATCAGGAAGATTTTCCCTGGCACAGTGATAAAGAAGTTAAAGGTACCAGCTCTCAGGGCTGATAGGTGATGGTGAGGGATCCAGGAGGTATCCAGGTGGAGCAAGTGAAACACGGCCTGTAACATGCTGATACTTCCAGCAGTTTATTCATCCACATCTGGCCTGGCCAGACATTGGCAATGGGATTGAAAAATACCAAAAAGGCATGCTGGATGTCAAATAAATGCTAAAAATCAAGAGGAAGATCTGACAAAGAAAGATGACAGATTTTAATGCTGTTTTTCTAATTAGAGCAGTCCTTAAAATAGGGCATAAATACTTTGTGTATAATAACTCTAGAACATGAAATACATGTTTACCAATGCTCTGCATTGATGTAATTTAACTTAAATTCCATTCTGTCTCTGTCTTGTCCGGAACAGTTGATCGGGATGCTGCTGGCATGCTGTCTGTCCCGGTTTATTACTGCTAACCAGTATGAGATGGTGTAACAAGGTGAGCTTTCCCCATTTTCCCGGGTAAAACTATAAAAGCCTTGCTGTAGTGTTGTGGCTGTGCTGCTCCTGCTGAAGATAGCGAGCAAGTTTCACATTCTGAGCATGTTCATTGAGAATTAAGCCATCCCATGGGCTTCTTTGCTTTGGGATTTTTGTCCCAATTTTGTGTGTCATGGGAAAAAAAAAACGGGTGGAAATGCAGTATTGAATTTCATAATTTCAGTTTTCTTGGAAAGAGAGAGCAAAACACCTGCTGTGAATACTATTGGCAACCAAAGCAACCCACTTGTTGGTTTGTTGTTTTTGTTTTGTTTTGTTTGTTTGTTTTTTTAATCCTCCCTGCTCTCCAGTCTTTCAAGAAGTGTGAAGTCCAGAGCCTGTGTGACGACCAGGAGCTGCAGAATTGGAGAAAGACTGCCATGAATGTTATAGCACACACTGTCTCTCGCACGCACGCACGCACGCACACCCCCACGAGCAAGCCCGTGCGCGCACACTCGCACCCCACTCCCGACTGTCCCATGCGTAGTGTCCCATTCTGTGAAGTTCCACGGTGCCACCGAGAGCGGCCGGGTCCCCTCGGCCCCCGGAGCCCGACCCCAACCCCCGCGGCTCGGCGTAGGACGGCACCGTCTGTATGTTCTTGGTCACACAGTAGTTGCATCGTAAGTTAACAAAGGTAACTCATTAACAGCATTGATCGGGCTGTGCATGTAGTGACTGGAGGGCGTAATTAGCCTTTCACCATGGTTAATAAGTGTTGCACACGTTCATATAAACCGGTATATGAAATATATATTCTTTTGGTTTTATCTTAATTTCCTGTTTTGTTTATTGCTTTACTAAGGTTTCCATCCTTTCCCCCTTCCCCTGAGCCTGTCCCCCTTTCCCTAAAAACAAAGGAATCGGTAACATAACATAAAGATACTTGAAAATGATGTTAAAATGTTGTGCTTGAAGGGAACTGTTATTCCTGATGTTCTTCTACATCTTTGATTCTTACTCAGTGTTGTATGCCTAGTGCGTATCCCGGTAGGCTTTGTCTAGTGCATTTTGCCTCGGAACCTGATCCTGTGTAATACTGTTATTAAGCTGTGTTGTTGCTTACTGTGAAGGCAGAAATTTTTGCTCCCTATATTTTTATTACGTAGCTATGAACTAATTGAACTGTGCTGTACTGCGGCCTTCATACTTTTTTCCTGTTCTTTCTTTTTTTTTCTTTCTTTTTGCATTGAGGTTGCAGCCACCAAATACATTGTTGAATCAAATCGAAATAAAAACACACACACAGACACAAAAAAAAAAAAAATCACAAAAAAAACAACAGGCATATGAAATATTTTTGGGGGAAAGCAAAAGTTTAAAACCTTTTTAAAAAAAAATAGGACTTTTTTAATAATGCCTCTGTCTAGCATGCCAACGAGAATGCATTGATATTGTGAGTATTTGTGATATACGTATTAATAAATGGAACCATTACAGATTTCTAGCTGCTTCCTTCTCATTCTTCAGTTATAAGAAAACTTTTTTTGGGAGGGTAAAAGTGAATGTGAAACACTCGGGCACAATTTGGCGTGACGTGTCTTTATGCATTCTTTAACAACTAATTTGCTTTTAAAAGAAAAATGTTACTACCCTGGGAAAAGAAAAGGGGAAAAAAAAAGGCAAAAAGCTGGAATTGTTTCAAAGCTTCTTCTACAGCTGGTTTCACCACGTGACAAATACATCCTCTCTGCTTTGCAATTTTTCTTCTTGTAATTGTTAAAAATCTGCAGTGTTTATTTATCCCTTCCTTAGTTCTGTGAGTGATTTTGGCATTAAGCATTTCTCTCTTGGTTTTGGTGAGAAAGGATAGAAGAGAGCTTTGGGGTTGAAGGGGTGGCTTGTGGAAAGGCAGGCAGTTATCTCTTTCTCACTCGACTAAGTCAAACATCACAGGTCGGACAGAATACCCACGGAAGTTCAAACCTGAGAGTTTTGGGACAAGCCCTTAGCTTGGCAGTGTGGACAGAGAGGGAGACTTGAGAAGTCCTGGAGCCTTCTGGTTGTGTGAGCTGTGCAGCTGCTGGAGTCTCAGTCTTTCCTCTGTCTGTCTGTCCGTCCATCCATCAGTGTCATTGTGAGCCCCTGCCCAGGGGGGGTCTGCCCTGCCTGGTGCCTCCAGCATCAGATCCTGGTGAACCTTGGAGTGGTGCTGGCATGGTCAGTGCACTCCACCCACAGCTCTGAAAGGGTTCACAGCCACCCGGGCAGAAACATGCCAGCTTGTCTAAAAAATCCCAGTGGCATCCTCTTTAGCTTTATTCAGAGAGCAGGAAAAAGAGCTTTGCAAATAGAAGAGGAATCTGGTCCCCAAATTTAAATCTGCCCTCAATAAAACACCTGCCGTGAGGGAGCGAGACGTCTTTAGAGGTGGAGATGCCAATACAGGTCCTGCACCTGTGCTGGGCAGGCAAGCAGGACGGTGCTGGGGACAAAGCCACTCAGCAGGTCACAGTGCTCACATTTGCAGGCTCTCCTGAGGGCTTCAGCCGCTCGCTCGGTTGCTGGGGCTACGCGGTGCTGGAGCGATGCCCTTCTCCTGTAGGCACAGGATGTTCACAGAGCCATGCTTTTCCATACCAGAAAGAAATGGCCCACCAGCTGCCCCAGTTTCCCTCCTCTATTCACTCCCGGGCAGGTCTCCCCTTGCCCCACCGAGGGGAGGGAGGTGGGTGAGGCTGCCACTGCCTCCTGCAGGAGCCACCAGTGACCTTCCGGAGTACAAAAGCACCAGCCTCCCCTTGGTTTTCTTTCCTTTTTTACTTTTTTTTTTTTTCCTTTTCATTTTCCTGAAAGAAAGAGCTGTTTGTGCCAAGAGCTGTTCCTTTTGAAGATGCTGATGTTGGGTGGCAGGTCAGCAGGCCCCCAAACGTGCCTGTCCCCATTCAGGAAAGCCGAGCTGTGCTCAGCTTTAAGGCCTAAGTGCTGAATTAAGTCCATTCAGCAAAGCCCTTCAGTGAGCGGTCGATTGTTCCCCTCCGCGCAGGGCCACTCCTGCTTTTATGGGGTAGGTGTGTTAATTGGGCTCCTGGCAGCTTCCCTCAAGAGGATCCGGCTGGTGGAGGAGCTGCCAGGGGCTTCCCTGGCGAAATCGCCGTGGCTCGGGCTGGGACCACACAGGCTGCGCTGGCTGGCACCGCGGCATCCCCTGCCCGGGGTGGAGCATCCCCGCGCTCCCTCCGCTCCTCCCTCCTGCAGGGAGAAGTGGGGGGTTGGTGTAGGAAACAAAGCCGGAGCTGCAGGGTCCGTGTCAGCCAGGAATTTCCTCCCAGAAGTGAGGCTGCCACAGGTACCAGAGATCTTTGCCCCAGGGGCTGTGGTCCCTCTGCTCCCTCTGGTATGAAGTGAATGAGCAGCAGAGGAATCAGGCTCCTGCTGCACCGGGCTGGCTCTGGCTGCCTCATCCCTCCCTGAGCAAACTGTGTTCTGTGCAATTAGTGACCCAGCTGGGCCAGAGAAGGGTGGGCAGCTGTGGGGGTGAAAGCAGATGATGGGGCAGCCAGAAAAGCCCCAGGAGAGGGTGGAGGAATGGGACATGGCTGAGGGTTGGGGAGAGTGGGGCATCATAGAATCATTTAGGATGAAAAACACCTCTAAGATCCAGCTGTTACCCCAGCACTGCCGCAAAATCCACCCCAAAATCATGACAACAGATGAAGCAGGACTCTGGGAGGAGGAAGAAGGGGAATCACCTTGCTTTGGTCCCAGTGAGTTGCCAGCTTGGTTTGGCTGTAAGGTGGACCAGCAGCCTTAGCTGGTGTGTGTGCTCTGCTGAGCTGCCTCCCAGAGCGTGTTTCTGCTGAGGAGGACGGCCCTGAGCCCTGCTGGGAGGACAGTGTGTGGCTGTGAAGGTGAACAGGCTCAGTGAACTGTGGCAGCTCTTGGTGGCCGTGCTGCTGCTGCCATCCTTGGGCAAGCATCGCTGCACAAGGGGCTGGCTCTGCTTACAGGACTCCAGGCTGCTGCTCCTTGGAGGACCCAGTGCAGCCCCTAAGATGATTTTGTCTTCTGTGATTCTTCTCTTGACTTGAATAGCTCATTACTGTTGAAGAAATAATTAATTTGCTGCCAGCCAAGCTCCTTGCATAAAATACCTGAAATCTCACTGCAGGGGAAGGATTGATCAGGATGTCAGACTTCTACCAGGGCTGAGTGAGGCCTGCTTCACTAAGAACCTGTATCACAAAAATAAAAATCGTCATGATTTGACATAGAAATATCACTTCTCTATTTTGTAAGCATAATGGTTTTGCTCTCCGAATGTTTAAAATATGGTTGGTTTTTTGCAAGTTGTTTCTACCAGCTCGGCCTAGTTTTGAAGTAAAAAGCTGTTGCTTTTGCCTTCTTCTTGTCATTGCACCTGCTCCTGTTGCAACCACGAAACATTTTATTCAAAAGTCATTTCAGTTTTGTCCAGCGTGTCTGGAGATATTTGGTATGGGCGAGCTCATTAAAAGCAAGCTGTGCTGAGGCAGCAAGTCCTCAAGCTCTGGAGTCTGTTCTGCTCCCTGGTAGCTGCAGTCTGGTTATTTTTGGTGTCTGGAGCTGTCTGTAGGTGGCACCGAGGACTTATTTTAGATTGTGGTCCTCCACAAGTTACTGAGTGTGATCAGTAACTGGGGATTGTAAATTACAGACACAAAATATCCAGGCCAATTTGAGGGGGCCCTGTGCAGCCTCATCCAAGGGTGAGGGGGATGGAACAAGATGGTCTTGAAGGTCCTTTACAATCCAAACCATTCTGTAATTCTGTGATTCTATCCCTGGTGCACTACGCAAGAGTGCAACTCCAGACATTCCCAAAGCAATTACTAAATCACCTGAATGCTATTTTTTATTCACCATACTTGGCCAAGACTTGCCGAAACAGTAGACTCCAGGCAACCCCTGGAGGTATTTCCAGAATGCTTTCAGAAAGTGCCAAACAACAAACTTTTTGTTAATCCAGCCCTCTCAAAGCCTCTCAGGGCACAGAGAAAAGTCATTTCTGAAAGCCCTATCTGTTCTTAAAATGGAGATCGTTCAACCACGTTAAAAAGCATTAATATTTTTAAAACTGTGATTTCCAGGGGGAAGGATAGCTTTCTGGCTTGCATATGGAGGGCATGGTTTGTGTGCTTTATCTTCTTGAGTAGGGAATCAGAAAGTATGATGTGAGAGAAGACTGATGCCCTGTAGAACTGCTGGAGTGAGACAGGGAAAAAAAAAGAGGGGAAAAATTTCTCCAGTCAGAGGGGTTGGAAATGGGAAGTAGTTCAATCTGATGGTGTGTGACGGTAGCTCCAAGGTAAGTAGGCTCAGCAGCTCAGGTCTGCAGCCACGGGCTCTGAGGTCTGCTCTGGAGGGGATTGTTGCCTGCCAGGACATCTCTTGCATCCCCTGGGTGGTGAGAACAGCCTTTTGTGGGCGTCTGTAGATGTCAGACAGCTAGGAAGTACTGCAGTGCACATCCAGTGACATTCACGGGCAGCATCAACCCATGGCACCTCCTGAGGCTTGACAGGAGCATCTGGACCCTGGAAGTTTCCTGCTCTGCCTCCCACAGGCTGACTGTACTTCTGTGGGATTTGCTTTTAATGCAGTGTTTGTAAGTTATTGCTTCCTCAATAGAACTAAAAGGACTTGGTCAGTGCTTGTGTTGATTTTTTGGTATCTTCAGCCCTGTAGTTATTTGTAAATAAAAGCAAACAAATGATTACCTGGAATTTTCTTGATCTCGGAGTGCAGTATGACCCAAAGATCAGGTGGATGAATCTTCCTCCCAAGTGTAGGAACGGGTACCCTGACCCCATGGGTTATTGCTCCTCCTTTTGGCTTTGTGCAGCCCCGCTGCCTGCAGTGCCAGGGATTGCCTTGTTCCTGCAGGCGAGGTGGAATCCAGCTCTGAGGGAACTTCAGCCTAAGCCTTGTGTATTCTCTCTGCTCTGCCAGAGCAGAATTCTCTGAGGCCTGCCGGAATCAATGCTGTGCCTTGGGGGAGTACAGAAAACAGGTCTCCACCTGCTTGGTGGGAGCAGGAAGGTGTAACACCTGGGAAATCCTGGCCAGCACCACAGGAGGCTCGAGCACTGAACTGAGCATAGACTGGCATGGTCCACTGGTCTTTGAAATGGTGGGGTTTCCTCCCAATGCTCATCTGGATATCCTAGCTGTTCCCAGCTTCTTTGGACTGTGTATTAAGCGTTACAATATGAGAGGGAAATGAAAACCCAATCAAAATTACCTCTATGAGACCCATTCAATGAAATAGTTATTGGCAATTAGCACGGATTTTTTATAAAGAAGTAATTAGCCCTCCTGCCCTGAGCATTAATGAATGCTTTTCATTACACCCCAAGGGGGTTGTCAACCCAATAATAATCCACTTCCACACAAATGTTGTTATAAAACAACGTTGTTTGACAACAGAAGCAGCAGGACAGTCACAAACAGGAGGCGAGCCTGTTCTAGTGAGCACTGGAGCTGGCTGCATAAAAATGAAAGATCATTAATAATTTGCTTGGATTGGTGCTGTAGACTTGTCTTCTTACTCATAAAGGAGATGAAGCAATGGATACAAAAACAGGGTCTCATTTCCCCAGGTCAAAGCTGAGAAAGCCAATGGAGATGCAGCAGTGCTGGCCACTACCTTCTACTGATGGTGGCTGTAGAGTCTGGCAGGGTGGAGCAGGACTCATCTGCGTGGTTGTCTGGAGATGGTGATTTCATGGTCTGGAGGTGTTTGCAGCCAAATGGCACAGGGCTGTGTGTCCCTGTAGTGTCCACTGCTGGACTCGTTGGCACTACAGGGAATGAGCACCTGGAGACAGCACCCCTTCCCCCACGCTCCTTTTGGCATTTTCTAGTGAGGTGTGTGTTAGTGCAGACACAAAAATCACATTGACTTCTCAGTTCAGTGGCCCTCCTGCTCTGACAACCCATCACAGCCACCTGGTTCTGCTCAGGGTGGTGAGCACAGCACGGGCAGGGCTCTCTGCCAGAAGAAAGCCCTCACAGACTAAACAGATGAAGCAACAGCTTCCCTTCTCCTGCTCTGGGAACATCCTTGCTGCTCCCCTCTGAGCCCTGTGCGACCCTTGCTTAATCCGGGTCTGTGGGATCCCCAGCTGCTGCTGCTGGCCAGGGACTGCTGGCACAGGCAGGTTATCAAAGCATCCCTGTTACATTTACAAACCTGAGGATTCAGATGAACAGCTGAGTCCTTCCCTCCAGGCCTGGCTGTCGGATTAGGAAGAAGTGGTCCAAGATGACGCTGGAGAGCTTGGGCCGAGGGCTTTTCCCTGTGGAAAGACAGTCGGGAATGGGAGATCTAATTACGGAGGCCAACAGCACATTTGCATGCTGCTGGAAAAATCTTCCTTGCCCACACCTCCTTCTGCTATTTCACAGATGTTTTTTGGGGAGCCCATTCTCACTCCAGAGCAAAAAGATGCCTCCAGCCTCTCCCCCTTTCCAGCTACCCCTGTGCTCCCGTGGGAAGCAGTGACAGTCAATGCACGGTGGGGTGAGGACAGCTCGGAGATGGTGCCCAGCCCCTGGGACAAGGTGTGACACTGGAGTCAGGGGTGGCAGGTGGCTCTGGAGCCAGCCCAGGCTGTAAGAGGCGGCTTAGCCAAGTGCCTCTGTGGTGGGCACGTGTGGCTGCTGCTCCGTGCTGGGTGCAGAGTGGGGATCCCTCGGGGGAGCAGGAGCTGTGATGATCACTCATCCTGCAGGGCACGTTCTCCCTGGATATGTCAAGGGAATTCATTTGTGCTGAGGAGCCAAGGCTGTAGGTGTGAGGGTAGGAACAAACAAGGGCAGAGCACTCAATGATACTTGTGGGTTCCTCCCAGCTTGGAATATTCCATGGGGGAAAAAAAAAAAAAAAAAAAAAAAAAAGAGAAGATTAATAATGAGTGTGGAGGCTGTTGGGATCAGTGCAATGAGCACAGAGCTGCATTAGACTTGCTTTAGGCAATCTTGATTTTGGCATTTCATAGATTATGGGTGCCTAATTTCACAGCTGTAAGCTTCTTTGAGCACACATTTGTTTTGATGTAATTACTTCACTTCAAAATGAAAGTACATGTGGGAAAATATTTTTTTTCATGTAGAACCATAACCATCCTCTGAGGTACCCTTAGCAGGGCTGCAATCCCTACATCAGCCCTTCAGTGCCTGTCTCACCAGCTCTTTATGGGATGGGAAGTGGGACTGTTCAGCTCCTGGCCCAAAGGAAAAGCTGCCTGGGCTGTGGAGTTGTGGGGATTAAGGGAATGCTCCCACAGAGCACGGGGCTTCCTGGGGAGGCTGATTTCCATGCTGCATCGTGATTTTAGTATAAAGAGAAGAAAAGGTCCCTCAGTTTAATACTCACTAAAGTTTTACTCTCTGTTATTGCTGGAAGGGTTGGCAGACCTCTAGGGAAAGTTTTACAAGGGGGAAGAACTGATTTTTTTTCCAATGCAGAAGTTTCCAGAACTTCAACAAGCTGTAATTAGCTTTGAAACATGAACCAGGAATCACTTAAGTGCTACATTTAAAGTATCTGGGGTCAAGGATTACAGTTCTTTGTAATATAAAGACGTTCTAAATTAATGCAATTGTATTTGCAGTTTTCACTTTTTAGAGATTTGCCCCCTTTTTGGGTTTTTTTTCATCTTTTTCAACAAACAGAACAGGTGAAGACTTGACTTGATCTTACTAGAAAACCAAGGAAGACCAGGGCTAGCTCTCCTATGGATTCATACAGCCCTGGAGTTCACATTTTCCCTCACCCATTTTCCTGCAATACCAGGAAGGGACATTTTTGCAGGAATAGTTGAAGCTTGAAAAAGAGAATTATCTTTCAATGCCATCACAGCAACAGTGCCAAGAAACACCAATTGCTTGTATCTGCAGCCAGGACAGGTCAGACTCTGAGACATAAAGGCAGCTACAAGCTCAAAACCAGGGGGATTTTGTGTCAGGGCGGGTTTTGTGTCAGTGGGAGCTGTGACCTGGTACACAGGTGCACTTACTGAAGTGGGAGACACTCACCAACCCTCCCTAGAGATTGTCTGCCCCACAAAACTCCCATTAATACAGCACCTAAGGAGCCTATCCCACAGCAAAAGCAAAGCCCGGGTGGCTGTTCCCTACAGCACAGCCCCTGGCAGCCTGCAGGGGAATCATTGTCCTGCCCAGAGTGCTGCCATGGTCCTGGGATCACACCAGCACCTCCTTTTCCCCCTGGTTCCCTGTCCGGGTGGCTTTCCTGGGCTTTGGAAGGACAGCTGTGCACAGCAGCAGGTCAAGAGCAAAGGCTGACATGGTCAAGAGCAAAGGCTGAAGTGGTCAAGAGCAAAGAAAAAGGATGTGGACAGATTTGCTCTTTTATTTGCATTTTATCCTGCTTTGGAGGTTGCACATAGCTGCCTGTCTGTCCTGGCTTCAGCTGAAATAGAGTTAATTTTCTCTACAGCAGCTGGCACAAGTCTGTGTTCTGGATTTAGGATGAGAATAATAAGGATAAAACACACTGATGTTTTTTGGTTTTGCTAAGCAGTGCTTATACTACGTCAAGAACTTTGTATTGTGTATGCCTTGTTTTTCTTGGGTTTTCTCTCTCTCTGCCTTTCCTTTTAATTTCGATTATTATTAATAGTAGTGTCATTTTTATTGGTTTTTAAAATATTTTACTTTGTTTTGATTATTAATCCATCTTGACCCCCAGTTAATTTTTACTTTTCTTTGCCAATTCTCTTCTCCATCCCCCTGGAGTGGGTGGGTGAGTGAGTGAGTGAGTGAGTGAGTGAGTGAGTGAGTGAGTGAGTGAGTGAGTGAATGAGTTGTTGTTTGGTACTCAGTTGCCAGCTGGGTAAAACCATTACACTGTCCCAGGAGGGTTTCAAATGCTGGACACCCTGCACAGTTACAACAGTCAGGAGGCAAATTCTACCTGGGGGACAAATGAGCTGTTGTCTTTGTCACTGACTTACTCCCAAACTGGAAAATCTATGGCTGTGACTGTTCCTCAGCCTTCCAAATCTTCTCTTGCCAACCAGTGTGTTGCATTTGAGAATAATCAGGCTCTCTTTTTTAGTAAGTAGGATACATTTTTCAAGGCCATGCTAATCCTCTGCTTATGGTCAAACAAGCCATGCTGTGTGCACAGGTGCCCAAAAAGTCACAGCAAACTCTGTCATCTCTCTGGGAGAAAAATAAGCTGCTTTTAAGATGTGGATTGCAACAAGACACTACAAGGAGTGGGGCTCTGAGCAACCTCATTAGTTGGAGATGTCCCTGCTCATTGCAGGGGGTGGAACTAGATGATCTTTACGGTCCCTTCCAACCCAAACCGTTCTGTGACTCTGTGGTTCTATAATTCCATGATTTCTGCTGCCTGAAGAAGGGCATATTTAGGAGGTGAAACAGGAGGCCTTTCCATCCCTAGAGCCTCCTTTATCTCGTGATGGGGCTGCATCCCTCCAAAGGGTGGCTGTGCAAGCACAGGTGCAATACCCACAATTGTCTCCAGACTGGGGTGCTCCCCCTGGCATCAGCACGCCAGGAAGCAGCTGATAAATGGCCAGGGAGGGCTCATAGCTCCCCTCTCACAGGAGTTTCAGTCCTTCCCCTGGCTGGTGGAGAGCACAGTTTCACCTGGTGGTGTTATGGGGTCCCAGCACACAAAAGACATTGAAAATTGGTCCCTTCTGCAGCACATCCACTGAAATGCAATGGGTGCAAACAGGGACTGGCCTGGCTTTTCTGCCATGCTGCAGTCAGTGCAATGCCCCTGACAAAACCTGAGCCATGCTCTGCAGGATACAGCCCAGCTGCCAAGGTCTATATGAACTGCATTTCCCAGTTCTAGAAGTCCAGCCCCATGTTGGTACTGGCAGTGCAATTTTCAGTACTGCATTCCAGGACCAAGCTTTCTGTAATTTCTCCACCCAATGAATGTTTTCAACATTTTGATTTCTTGAGAAAGGTGTGTGTCTGTGCCACCTGGGGAAGGTTCTAGTGAGGGTGCACATCTCTACATCTAAGGCACAGTCTCAAGACAGCTCAACAACCTATGGCTGATTGATTTAAATAATAAACTGAATGTACTGGTGGCAGCCGAATGAACTGGCCTGTACCATCTTGAAAGAGGAAGATGGGCATGACACACCTTCATGTGAACCATACCTTCTTTGTTTCATGCAGGTTATTGAGCAGAAAATCCCATGGAAAACCCTATAAACACTTTCCAATTTATCAGTGTTCATTACTTTTATGAATTACTCTTCAGAGTAAAAATATGATCAAATAAACCATGCTTAGGTGATAGTTCATATACTGAGTATTTTCTATAATGTAAGCATGTGGTAGCACTCACATCTGTGCATGTGTAAAAAAATCAGCTATTATGCCATTTATCATCATCATCATTATCATCATCATTGTATAATATACCTGTATAACTTGTACTCTGATTGAAATTGAATGCATTTTTTTTGTCTTATGGGAAGGAAGAGAATGCGGCAAGGGAAGGACAAGTTAAAACTGTCTGGGTGCTTTTACAGCTGATCTCTGAGACACAGCTCTCTAGGGCAGCAGAGATTTGGTAGCTCACCACAGTGGTCCCAAGCGTGGCCGTACCAGACACTGTGAGGTATTCCCACTCAGAACTGTCCTCTGCTTATTCTGGACTGTAAACAAGGTCGGTGCTGAGTTTCACAAGCTCAGGGTTGTTGCATCCTTGGATGTCACCGTGGAGCCGCAAGGCAGAGCAGCCCGCAGTGCGATGTAACACTGCACCTCCCGCACACCCACGCAGGAGATCGAGAGGTCACATTTCAGGACTGCAAGCTGTGACAGTGTCCCTTTCAGCGCTATTGCGATGACACCTGTTACACCACCTCTCTTCGTTCCCTCTTAATGGGTTGTGGCACTGGCGCTGGTGTTGCAATGACAGCTGACAGACTCCCTGCCTTCGCAGATCCGCTCCTGTCGCGTTGCAGGCGCTCGCTAATCGGATAATGCTGTTGTTTTTTGGTGGCTCTCGTGTTCGTCTGTGCTAAGTGACAAGCAGGAGCTCGTGTTCTGCTCTCTGGCGCTTCCTTTTCAAGCTTCACAGTTGTACTTGCCTTTTCGCCTCTTGCGTGAGTCAAAGTTGTTCTCGCCTCTCTGTGAGACGGCGGCAGCTCAGTCCGGGGGAAGGGTGCGCCCTCCGTCCCCGGCAGCACCCGGACCCTCAGCAGCCTTCCCCGGGGGCAGCTCGGAAACCCACGGCAAACAAAGGGCAGTCGCCTGAAGCTGGTCCCAGTTTGGTTTCTGCTCACTGATCTGGCAGCTCCACTGGGAGAAAACAAGTTATACTGGATATTAATTATTTGTAGGTCCACTTCTTTCACCTCAGGAGCGCATTTATTCAGGGTCTGGGGAGATAAATGAAGGAAGAGAGGACCCCTGTCTCTCCAGCAGTGGCTGCTCCTGTAAATCAGCTCTTACTAATGAGTCCAGGTGTGAATGAGGTACTGCTGAAATGCACAATTAGACATGCTGATCATCAGGGGAACTTGATACGAGGATTTCTGCACCAAACCCACAAGGTTAAAAAGGATTTCTATTTATATAGTCAGGATCACGGGTGCAAAACTGAGGATTTAGATTTTCTTCTGTTAAACAAGTTTGTTCACCAGCGCCTGAAGCCCAGAACAGTTCCAGCCTCTCCCAGGCAGGGCTCTGCCCCTCACACCGTGTAGCCAGGGCTTGTGCAGGGCTCTTGTGGCAGGGCCTGAACTTTCACGCAGCTCAGGTGCTTGGGAGAAGGCTGTCTAATCAAGGAAGGGTGCAATTGATAAATTGCCTTTGCACATGGGATCAGAGCAACGAATATTAGAACTTAATAATACAATTCCCCACCTTGGCACAGATAACAGACATCTCATTTAGTGCAAGTTGGAAGAGCCCCTAGGGCAAAGCTCAGTCTCTGCCCAGAGCAGAGGATCCCTGGGTTATCTCCAGGGAAGTATTAAGCCCAGCAGCAATTCTGAGCTACGGGATCTCCTCGTGGGTCACTGTGGGGCACCGGGTCTCCAGCTGACTTTGGTACCACTTTGAATATGGAGCAGGGGAGCAGCTCCAAAATACACCGAGACTAGAGCACAGTGGTGTTGGAGGGCTGTGTGCTGTAGGAATTCACTTTGTTTACTTTAGAAATCTCACTACAGATCAGCCACCAAGTGTAGAAGATTAAATATAGGGAACATGGAAGCATGCCATGGAAAATTAATCAGAGAAAGGCCTGCCTCTTGGTAGGAAAACGGGAAAGAGCACCGTCAGTGCCACTTTTTGTTGGTTTTAGTGGTGGGAGTTGAGAGCTGAGAGTGAGGGTAAGAAGGGAAGAAAATTGCTTCAGAAATTATGCATTTTGCATAAGCGATCTACCAAAGATCAATGTTCTGCATAAGAAGTCAGAGATAAAAAAAATCCTACATATTTAAAACAGACTTAAAAAGAAATAATTAGCCTTGTTAGTCTGGCATATTAAAGAAACCCCATAACTTCAAACTGATCAGCTCTTGACACATCTTCGTTTAGCATCCCACAGGCGTGCAGAATGTCTCCTGTTGGGCTATAGAAAATAAAGATACGTGGCAGCCCCTGCGTGGGTGCAGAGATCACACTGGGCAAGGCAGAAATGGATGAACACATCTGTAACGTGATGTCTAGAAAGCATCAAAAAGTATGTGGCTGAAAACGCCAGAGTAAAGCAGACATAGAAAAGGTGCATAAAAATCCCAGGGGAAAGGGGGAATCCTTTCCTACAAGGAGTGATAACAAGACAGATTGGATGAATACTTTGGAGAGCTTCCAACCAGAAAGAATTATAGGAAGCTCAAAACAGGGAAAACTGGGAGATGAAGGTAAAATATGGAGGGTCTTTACAGGAAAGACAGGAGCAACTTCAAGCCCAGTGGGAAGAACCATCTGTCAACTTTTAAGGCCCTCACTCATGAAAACGGTAACAGTCATCATTGACCGCGGCCAGGCAAGAAAGCATGGGACCACAAAATTCAGGAAGTTTAGTATGAAGATTAAAACTGTCCATGCCACACTTTCCAATGAGTGACATCTCTAGATTGGGTACCTGTCATTTAATCCACTGCAGTCAATGAACTTGACAAAGAAAAGCTGTAGGCTGTGAGATTGTGTATACCTGAGCTGTTAGGCCCGAGACCAAGAGGGTGCACATCACCAAAAGCTGCAACAATAAAAAGTAAAAATTCTTCCCAGAAACAAGGGGCCAGCTGAATCCATGGGAAGGACACAGGGCTGTTCGCCAGAAACACAAGGGTATGTCATGGAAAGGATGAACCCTGTTCTTGTCACCACCTGCAATGTTTCACAAACCTGAAATTAAGGGATTAAAAGAAGCATTGCAGACGAAGAGTGCAGATAGCACAGCTTTTAACATATGGAATGAAAAAAAGCTCCGTAACAGTGTGCTGGTTTGGGCTGGGGTAGGGTTAAATTTCTTCACAGTGGCGGTATGGGGCTGAGTTTTGGATTTGCTGAATATAACACAAAAATTATTGTGTTATTGCTGAGCAGCACTTGCACTGGAGGAGACACAGCAGGGACAGCTGACCTCAAGTGACCAGAGGGATGTCCTACACCATATGGCACCATATGCGTATAGAGCTGAGGAAGAAGGAAGGGGGAGATGTCTGAAGTGATGGTTTTTGTCTCCCCAAGTCACCGTTACACGTGATGGAGCCCTGCTGTCCTGGGGATGGCTGAACACCTGCCCAACCATGGGAAGTGCTGCATGAATTCCTTGGTTTGGTTTGCTGGCACATGAGGCTTTTGCTATTAAACTGCCTGTATCTCAATCCATGAGTTTTCCAACTTTTACTCTTCTGATTCTCTCCCCCATCCCACTGGTGGGGGAGTGAGTGAGCAGCTGCCTGGGGCTCAGCTGTCAGTTTGGGTTAAGCCATAAGAAACAGCAGAGGAGAGAAGGGGCACAGGAGAAGTACCAGGTCTTGCTTTGACCCTTTGGCAAGGCCCCAGACAGCAGGAAGAAACCAAATTCTTCCATTAATCAGATTTTTTGTCAGAATTTTATCAGCCACTGAAAGACCAAGGGACAGACCTCCGGCTGGGTGTGAAGGTGAAGACACCAGCCCTGAGAGCTCATGGCCCTCCCTCAAAGGGATGGGGACCCTTAAAAAATTCCTTTAGCTCGATGCAGCCCTGCTGGAGGCTCCAGCATGCACAACAGGCACAACAGCTGAGGCTGTCTTGAAATAACCTTCCGGAGCGCTCTGCGAGCCAGGAACACTTCACTGCGTTATTGCAGGCACAAGGGAGTCCTCAGGAATGAAAGCGCCCATTGATGATGTGCCATGCCCGGGCAGGCAGTGATCAGAATCCCAAATCAAGGAGGACATTGAGGCAGCCAAGAAGATGCAACCCAAACCTCAGCAGAGCCAGATGTCAATCGCAGACAATTTAATTGTGTCTGGAGAAACCAACCACAGAGGCAGTAAAGCCTGCTGATTATAAGCAACAGTGAACAAGCTGACAATGAAAGGGGTAAACAGGGAAATCTAGAAATTGCAAAGGAGGTTGAAGTAGGTCAATCTGTTCACACCCAGCCATGCAACTCACACCACTTGCTAAAGAAAGTGCATTGCTCAGGTACAGAGGGATTATCATGGTCCCTTCCAACCTTACCCATTGTGTGATTCTGAGGCAGCAAGGACCCGAAGCATTTACAAGCACCGTCAGTATTCCTCCTCCTTCATCCTCCTACCACTACAGGCTCATGCTGCAGGACAAAGTGCAGCTGTAAATAAATAACAGGACTTTGCCAAGCTGTGTCAATGACTACAAAATGTTCCATGGTCTGTAGTTCCCACCTTCACAAGTGTCTCTTTCATTAGGATGGCCATATTTTCACTCTTAAACTATAATCCATCAAACAGTGTGACATCTGTTGATGTGCAGCACAGACTTTACATGCTTGGTGAAGCTGAGAGGATGATCAAGTGTCTCTGCCTTTGGAAAGCTGCTAATCTGAAAAAAAATGAAAAAGAACAAGATGTCCACAGGGAGAACTAGAGGGAGGAGAGGTGATAATGTCACCCAAGAAATACAGGCTCGAGCACCTGCAGCCTGTGGTGGACTTCACATGAGGCACAGCACGGATGGGAACCAGTTTGGGAAGATGTGCCAGGCCATGTAGGTCACTCATTTGTTGGCCATCCCCTCACTCTCTGGCATCCTAATACAAACTGCACCTAAACCACTACATTACAGAAAAGGAGGAGTAGCACCTTGGCAGGTTAACCACGAGTGCCTTTGTTAGCAGGTTGAAAGTCCGGATGAAAAATTATGTCAATTCAAAAAGAGCAGCCAGCATTACACCTGGTAGTTGTCAGTGTGTTCAGCTTGATGAGATACAAAATGATTTGGAGAAAGCAGAAGCCTCCCATGTGAACCTGATAAGGCCTAATGTGCTGTATCTCCAGCAAAAAAGGGGAGAGCAGGGAAAGAAATGCAGCCAAAGAGGAAATACTGTAACAGCAACAAACCCTCAAAGTACAGGATGGTGTAACTGATCCCCCCACACAAACATTCAGGGAATACTCATGGAAAGTGTGGGCACAGTATTTCCCACGATGCTGAAAAGGAAGGAGTGGAAGGGGGAGTGTGGGAAAGGACTTTGCAGTGACTCTCTGCTCGCTCACATTGAAATGGAGAGAAAATAGCCCGGCAGTTCCGGGGTGGACAGGGAGAAGGATCTCTGTGTCTGCCCTGAAAGGCAGGCTGGTGCGGGCTCTTCACCTCGAGGCAGCTGCCTGAGGGCTCAGATCAGGGCTGTGAAATCCCTGCTCCTGCATCCCGAGTGTTCCAGCACTGCTCATGCCCAAACACCCCAGCAAGGCTCCTAGGAAATAATTTGTATTTGAGGCATAGGAGATCTGTGGAGTTACGCAAACAGTTTACAGACTTTTAATGTCAGGCTGTGACCAAACGTTACCCACAGCTTTTCTAAGTCCAATCTGCTGGGATTTTATCCCAGCCAGAGTATCACTGTCCTTTCCAACTACCAAAATCTGACTTCTGAAAAGGCCTCCATCTGTCTCCAATCTTACTTTAATTTACTAAATTGTGCCATATCCCCATCTGGCTATTGGCTATAATTTTGTTTTGTTTTGTCCTCTTGAGTTATTCAAGGAGACACAGAGCTGGCTGAGTACATTAGATCATTATATGTCTCTTAAAGTAGTTGTTGGATTTATTTGAATAGGGATTAGCAAGATTAAGAATGTTTTCCTTAAATTACTATAGTAGCCTACAATTTTCAAATGGTAATTTTGTCTATTATATTGATTTTTATTTAAAGGACTTTGATGTTTTTCACTACAGTACAAAGAAGGCAGTTAAGCAATGCTCCTGTGAAAACCAACAGTCTTAGAATTTTGTTCAAGACCAAAATAACAGATGCACAAATCCCATTAAAATTTGATGGAAATTGACCTCACACCTCAGTAAGTTGCTTGAAAAGCTCATTTATAAAACTTCCAGAAGTAGCTTTACACACAGTTGGTGTTTCCTACCAAACATTCTTCATCCAACTTCACATATTGTTATTTTGGGGGGGGAAATTAACCAAGGAGCATTACTGACACAACTTACTTACACGGAAAAGGGGTTCAGCCCTTCTGAAAAGTGCTTCAGTCCTTTTCTTGTCTGTCCTTGTCTCTCTGAAGTGTTGGACCTCAGTTTAGCTATCGTGCTGGTGGCATTAACAAGGTACAGAAGGAAGCCTCAGTGTAGTTTATCCTTCTATCATCTCAATTCCACCTCCAGCCACATCCATTATTTCATAAAAAAAAAAAAAGCCAAAACCAAAAACTGAGCTTCTGTAGCTCTAAGGAGCTTTAAAGGAGCCATCCAAGGTTCCTTTATCAGAGGGGAGCATTTGGATGGAGGGCTGGTTACTCAAGATCCCATCCCATTGATCCATCAGCCCCATGCCCAGACCATCCCAGCTGCTCTATGCTGAACCATCTCACCTGGTGCAGGCCGTACCTGGGGCTGCTCCAGCATCTCCTGGCTGTTCCTGTGTCTCACTCAGGGGAGATGGACTTGGTTTATGCGACTGACTCGCTTCCGTAAAGGTGTGCCACTCCTTTCTCCCTCTAAAGGTCATCCAGGTGTTGACCCTTCCACAAACCCCCTCCCCTTTGCTGTTCATGCCCATCTGTTGGACTTCAGCCGTGCTTGGCATCGACCCTCTGGCACAGTTTGGGCCAGTAACCAAGCACTGGCGGCGTGCAGCCCCCTCCTACCCTCACTGGCACACGGGGAATGCCTAAGCTGAGCTGTCAGAAAAGAATGCTTAATTATTTGCTGCCTGTTTCCTGCCTTAAGTCTCGTGCAAAAACCTTGGGATTTTATTCTCTTTTCTGGAGGGAACAAGATGGAGGGAAATGAAGTGCTTAGAAACCCTTTTCTTTCCCAATCATGCTTTGTCTGTCCAAATTATTTAGTCGTTCTCTGTGCATATTCACTGGAAGAAAAATAACAATAATAATAATACCTTAAATACTGTACAGATAAACTAATTAATAAGTGTTATAGTACCCTTTCTGCATGTTTTCTAAATGGCACAATCATTGTCTCTGTGCTGAAAGCAGGCAAGTTCAGCCTCCCCTCAATGTGTAACTACCATCAATTTTAGAATCTGTAAAGTATAAAGTATTCAGTAATTTTTCCTCTCTGTCTTCTTTGTATGCATATCCTAATACATGCAGAGACTCCACAGCTCACATTTTTGTGAGAATACAAGCAAATATCCTGCCCCAAAAGTTAAACTGAACCACAGCTCAGCAGCAATCTTTTCAAAAGCTTTTCAATGGCCTCTTCCCTGCCTTTGAACACATCTTTGGCATTCAAGTCCTCGGAAGAGAGGCATTTACTAGTTTGGATCTGAGGCATTATCTGGTGTGTGCTCTGGATGTTTTAGGATCTGTGTGATCGCACATCACTGCACATCTCATAAAATCAACATTGCTGTGCTTCTGGGATCACAGTACACCTCTGATCCAAACTCAGCTCCTTGTGTTGACAGGAGATTGGCTTTGGGGTGTCTCACCTACAATGCTGCTCACAGTTTGCCCAGTCTGAATAAGACATCTACTGTCTAAGTCCTGTCTTCCTTGCTTTAAAATCAAAGAAACCCTGTCATTTTATGATAAAGCAGGAATCTATCTGAATGCCTCTGACTAAAATTTCCTCTCCCTCCACTGATGTGCAGTAAAACGCAGTCCAAGTGATTGTCTTTGTCCTATCCAAGAAGGGAATGGGCTATAGCAACACTGCAAAAAAATGCAATGAATTTTGAGAGAATTACTCTGAAAGAAGAGAAAATAAGCTGAAAAGCACTTTGAGATATAATCTATTATGTAAAATCTCAGCTGTTATAAGTATAACTTTATTAGTCATTATTGTTGATAATGATGGAAATGCTTGCTGGGCTTAGAAAAGGTCATCCTTTCTGCTGCAATAGAAGAGCCCTTTCTGAAGGCTGAATTCTTTATTCCTCCAACTCTGTGTTGAATAACTTGAGTTTTGCTAAGGAAAATAGACTAATTCGAGCCATTTGTTGATTTTGAGTCAGGTAACCTCAAAAGTTTTCAAACTTACCACCCAATTTAACCAATTGTGACAGAGGGCCAAAAATGTCTAAGACAGACATTTCCTGTGGGTTGCATGAAAGCAGGAAGGTGGATGGAAAAGACCTTATTAATATTCCCAGCTGAGGAAAAGAGTACAGTGTGGGATAACTGCCATTACACAGTACAAATTCCTCTTAGGTGCTCAGCCTTAAGCCATGAATCTGTAGAAAACCAGGTCTCTCTGGATCTTGCCTTCAAACACTTCTTTGTTAGTCTCTCTTGATAGCAAACCCAATAACCTCCTAAGCAAAGATTTGAATTGTAGATGACAATGCAGCCTGTGCTAGCATGTAAAATGAAACTTTGGTATTATTCATAGCTCACCAAGCCTACAGGGTGTGGTATGGCTTTACCTGAAACCTGCCAAGGTTTTTTTGTGGTGGCACATCTGTTGCCCTGTTTTCCTGAGCAGCAGGAGAGGCATTTTGAAAACAGCTCATTAGTTTATTATTGTTGTCTTCACCCTTTCTGACTGTCTCAGTCTCCTTTTGCTTTGCCTCATCATTATCTAGTTTTTAAGCTACTTGGCACATGGTTTCTGTGCTTGTCCTTTACCCAAGTGATGCCAACACCTCCCTATGACAATTTCTGAGGCCTGTAAAGATGTTTGTGCGGATCCAGCTGCTGAAGGAAATTTTACATAACAAAACCAGGAATTATTTCTAAAACTCCTCTGGAAACTGGATGCCAACAAAAAGATTTGTGGGGGGGTTTTTTTGGGTTTTTTTTTTTGGTTTTTTTTTTTTTTTTTTTTTTTTTTTTTTTTTTTTTTTTTTAAGAAAAAATAAT
>VXBU01007382.1:867808-879891 GCA_013400315.1 Bombycilla garrulus | reverse complement strand
GATTTTTTTTTTTCTTTTTTTTTTTTTTTTAAGGAAATAGCATTCAAAGTCCAAACCTGTCCCTGTTAAACTCAGTTCATTAAGCATAAGACCTTTTAGTTTTACATGCTGGGAACTGATTGTGAGGCAGCCAAACTCACTTATCTATGCCCTCTCTATTTCAGAGGTGACTAGAATTTGTTGAAATTAAACCTTAAATGAAAAGGTTCAGCAAATATTAATTTTTACTTTACGGGAAATTATATTGGATTTGCATCTCAGGCATTTTTTCATATCTAGTTATAGTCTTAAAAATGTCACAGCCCCAAAGTTTGTAGACACGGCACTCTCTAAATGAACAGGGGAGAATTATTTCAGAGAGTAAATCAGAAATTCATGCACGTGAGTAAGCCCTGTATGTCCGGACCAAAAGCTTTAGTGCAGAGTTCCTGTGCTTCCAGTCAACTAGCTATAATTCCTGGGACTCCAGGGCTCCCCAATAAACTGCCTGCACATCCTTCAGGGATGTCTTGTGTTCACTGAAATTTTTAACCCAGTAATTTAGAAGAATGAGTTAATGTGACAAAACTGTGACCTACTTGTGGACAGTTTCCAGGTGAGAAGGAGGGTCCACAAAGCTGATCGGATCCATCACTCAGTGTCACTGAAATGGACTCACCTGGCTCTGCTCCCAAGTAAATCTGCTCCCGTGTAAATCAAGTCCCTCACAGCTCAAAGCAGCCTCATTTGCCAAACAAATTGAGTGGTGGCAATAGCGCTGCAGCGGCTTAGGTTCCCTCACAGGTTCAATCCTATATCGGGACATCCGAATGACGCTAAATATCCACTTTTAGGCGGCTGCAAATCAGTGAGGGAAGGGTTTCCCAGCGAGCCACAGGCAGCTCGTGTGACCAGCAGTGATTTATTCCCTTCCCACTGCTACCGAGCTCACGGAACACCCGCCGCTTCTTCGGGACGCGGTTACGCAGCCACTGCGGCACGTAAAATATGGATGCGAATTAATGTCAAAAAAAACCCCGAAACAACCCAAGCTGAAGTTCCGGTAATTCCAGCTGGGCCATAACGCTGTGTTTCCGTGCGATGCTGGGCCCTTGCAATCCGGACTAGATGCACTAGATGGCAAAGCAGCGCCAGGTTTGGCAGCGCGGCCCGAGCTGCGCCTCCCCCAGCCGCGGCACCGCGCCGTGGGTCCGGTCCCCACGGGCACCCCGCATCCCCGCCCTGCCCTTCTGCGTGCCCTGCCTCCCTCCTTCAGACCGCGGCGAACCGCAGAGATCGCGCCCTAAACACCGTGCGCAGCTCATAAACACCGGAGGTGAGGGGACTGTAAGCGGGCGGACGCGGCTGGTTTTCTTACTGCTCCCGCTGGCATTAGCGGCTTGCGCTGCAAGCCCTGGGAAGCTCAAGATCCCGTGCAGGACGAGCAATCCTCGTTCCAAAGAGATTACACAGCAGTTGAGTGGCAAAACTTGTCTCATCCCCTTATTGAACAAAAAGAGATTTACATTTAATAGTCCCAAGTGGAAAGACCTCTCCTTTCAATCTCATGTCAGTCTGTGCTTTGGGTGTTTTACTGTGGGATGGAAGCTACCATCTATGCACTTAAGGTGTGAAGTATTTTTATTAGGAGTCTGTTCTCCCTTTTCCCTTATGTCCAGATAATACTGCTTATGCTAAAACGAGTTACAGAGTGAAAGGTGAAATCCACAGGATCCAGTTTTGGATCAAATAACAAAAACCTTTTAAGCCTAAGTAAAAAAAAAATATATATATATCTGGGCAGGCCAGTAAATCCCTCTATTTTTTGTAAGGGAGTGTCATGGTTTAATCACTCTCTTAACAGGGAGTTAATGCCGTGTCCATAAACTCACCCTCACAACTGCAACACTGCAGAATATACCATTTAGGGGTTACCTCTGTTGTCCCACCATATCTACCTGTTAGACTCCAAGTATCAATTTAAGTAGGAGATTGCAATGTTTACAGTTTCACCCAAACTTCTCTGCCCTTTCAATGCCTGTGAACACAGGATTGATGGCAGGAATGCTCCTCCTCTCCCCGACAGCTGCAAGAGAGTGTATTAGGTTCCGGATGCTAATGGTCATGATGTCACCCTGTCGGAGATGTCTCATGCAAGGTCCCCTTCTTGGGAGCAGCTGAGCCCATGGTGCTGAAACATGATGTTCAAAACAGAGCTTTCACTCAGAAAGTTTTGCAGAAGCTTTGAGCTTTGTCCCTGCCTTTAATTTTTCTCTCCATCCTTGCAATATTCAGTCCTTGCCCCTCTTCCCTTGCTTTCCATGAGCTGCTGGTGACAGTCCCAAAACAAGCTAGGAATCTCAGAAAACTCTTCTTTAAATGACAGTGCTCTACCAAGTCCCAAACTTTGCTCTGGGAGATAAAAGGGCTGCAGTGAGCCTGAGTGGACAGTGCATACACTAACAGAAGGGCATTTGTTCTTCAGGGTTGAAAGAAGTCAAGGTACATGCCAAATCTAGATTATTTCTACCTTCAGGACAAGACGAACATGAAAAAAAAATCCTGCTTTCTGCTGGTGTGGGCTTTTAGTAAGATGTATCATGTTCGTCCTTGGCTATTTAAATAACACTGTCTCACTCTGCATAAACCCACTTACAATATGAATGAAAAAAAAAAAGCTATGGATCGTGAAGCAAGTGGGAATGGATAATCAATTTTTGTCACTAATATTGTGTGTATGACCAATAACTCTGAATGAGTTATAGAAGTCTTTGCTCTGAGCAGATGTGTCTCCTTTCAAAGCAGTTTCTTTCTAGCACAGCCTTAATAACAGAAAAAGGGTTGATTTAAACATATTAAAATTAAACAAACATGTATTTTCATTGTCAGATATATTTTCTTCTTAAAATATAGGAATACGAAATTCTCAGAGGTGGGCTGGCTGGGGAAGCACAACAACAATGGATTACAAAAGCTTTCAGCTTTGCAAACATGGGTTCAAATCAAGCTTAAGTAAGTGACAGGCAAAATGGGGTTATTGATTTCCTTCCAGTCCCATTTGGCTACAGCAAAAACTGGGCACAACAGTGTCTTAACACTTAAAGGGATGGCATAGCCAAAAGATAAAGCTTCTGTGGGAGAACATTTGCAGTGTTATTTATAGCAATTGAGATTTCTGGACCACTTGAGATTACTAGAGCTGAAAGATATCAGAGAGTAAATTCACACTCCCCCCCATTTTGGGAGGCGTGCTTGCTTTCAGAGTTTGGCTGTGCTTTCTGGCAACCCTGTCCCCAAAGCTCCCTTCCAGTTACATGGCAGAGCAGACATGGTCCATGTGTGCAGGTCAGGGAAACATGTTTTCCTTGCAACAGGCCTGTCAAGGAAACAGATTCAAAAATCCTCTGCTGGCCAGGAACCAACCTGCCAGGCAAGTGATAAGGTCTGCTGATTTTCCTTCCTGCCCGTGCACTCATGCTACAAGAGAGCCCCAACAGGCCCTTGAAGAAATGTGGTGACCAAGGTTGCGTCTCCTTGCAGGTGACAACACGAGCCAGGCCTTGCCTTGACTGGGAGCTGTCACTGGGGTGGACTCATGGCAGGAACTTGTAAGATCAGACCTTAGGGATCCTTCTTCAAAAGCTCCCAGCAGGCACCACCAGGACTTGGTTTTTAAACACCTCGATGCTCTCTGGGTGTGTAAGTCAGGTGCAAGGGGCTCAGGAATGAGCCCAAGAAGCTCTGTGTAAAGCCTGGCCTGCACTCAGGCTGACTAACACCTGAATGTCTGGCCCAAGGTGACTGACTCGGGACCACTGAAAGAGCCAGGGCTAAAATGCGGGAGTTTCTTGCTCCCATATTGCTCTTCTACCTTTCTGAATTAGGTGCACCTCTCCTGCTGCTCTTTAAAGACACAGCAGGGCTCAGTGGAAGGTTGTGTGGCTGCCCTCTCCGTTTCCTTACATCAGGGGATTTGTGTCAGAAGTTCAGCTTTGCCAAATGTCATTTTGAATGATTTTGTAGTTCTAGGTCAATAAACTGCTTACCATCATAGGGGAACTGAACCATGAATTACTCCAGTTGCTACAGTGCGTCTTTCTTTTTAGCCACGTACATAGAATGTGCAGTTCAGGATGACTCTCAATAGCCCTACGTTTTCTGATTCACATTTTTAATTAAGTATAATTTTCTTTCTTCTGTTTCTAAATGGCCATGCGGTGTCATTATATCTCAAGGACCACCAAGACCAAAATATCTCAGGACCTCATGGCTGCAAAGCACAATTCTTGCTGCAGAGAAGAAAATATCAGAGAATAGTGAAGTAGAAGGGCAGAGAGCAAGAATGTTTTCTGCATGCTTTCTTTTTTTTTTTTTCTTTCTTGGTTGTTTTTTTTAATTAAATTACAGGGATAAACATCATATTAATTCAAAGTCTCTTTGTACTGACCTCCTTCAAAATTATCTCAAGATTATGTTCATTTCTTATTTAGTGAGGCTCCACTTCAGAGGAGGAATGGAGTGAAAACCCCTCCCAACTCAGGGACAACCAGGATGAGAATAAGATATTCGCTGGTGATAGCGTCTCCAGCGTAGCAGGGAGCAGTAGTGTGTGGTATGTACCTTCCCACACATGTAAGAAGGGTGGATTCCTAATCTTCTGAAAATTATTTAAAACACATGCAATGTTATGTTTTGCACATTGTTTCCTTGATGCTGTGGAAGCCAAATACCTAGTGATGGCAAAGATCCCTTTTGGTGCCTTAGACTGCTGAACGCTGTATGTTTCTCCTCTCAACCCGCCATTTCCTCCAGTCTGAGGCAAGGAACACAGATTATAATTTTTTACTGGCTTCCCTAGGTGTGAGCCAGGTGCTATGATTTACTTTCCAGCGGTGTCCTTTCCCTTGGAAGCTGAGGAGCAGCCAGTTTTTGTTGTGAATCCCGCTCAGCCCTTCACCCCACAGCGGGGACGGGAAGTGTGGCAGCTCGTCTGCCCACTCCCACTCCTTCCTGCAGGCACCACGTTATATATCCCTCACAAGCCCGACCACAGCTTTCAGAAACATCCAATAAATCAACAGTTAAAAGGGAAGAGTAGACATGGGGAGCAGGTGCTTATTATGTGTGCATCTCTGGAGAAGAATAACCCACAGTGTATTTCCATGCCCATTTGAAATGGAATATGACCATGACCCTGCAAGTGGCTCTGCTTGAATTGTTCCTGGCATGATGTTTTACTCCTAATATTTTCATTGTCTGCCTCCATCAGTTTTACCTCCCACTGTAGCATTAATTTTGTATGTGAATATGGAGGCTGTGCTTTAAATAATACAGCATATGCTTTTTATTTGCCATGTAGAATAATATTTTTTTGGCTGATTTATGTTCCACCTGGACAAAATTATTTTTTATGATGGGTTTATTTCATTTGTTCCCACATCCCCAAATGGGAGGGGGGGAACGGGGGAGGGAAGAGGAATCTTGTAAACCACCAGTAATGATGGACACAAAAATCTGCTTTGAAATACAAATTTACTGCAAAAACAGATTCTCTCCAGCCATGTAAATGAAAAAATGCTGTTGTAATAATTTTAAGGCTGCAAATGCATGTTTCTACTGGAGAGAGTAATCTTCAGGCTCTTGTGTCATCCCTTACACAATGCTGGGAGTATGGAGAAATTCACTGACAGCTATAAGCTATTCCAGTAGAACAAAATTACACATATGGCTACAGCATGGATTTAATTTAGCTCTTTTCAGAACTTCATCAAAGCCAGGACAAAACCATGTGGTCTTTTGGTTTAGAGATTTGCCCCAGAACTTCATAGGCTAAGCTGCCAAATCTACCTTATTTCCAGTTTTCACAATGACTGCAGAAAAATGTGTTACTTGTCATTGAAACAAATTCATTTCAAACAGATAATCTGTGTTTCAATTAAAAAATAATACATTATGTACCTTGTGTTTTACAACCCTGAAAAACAGGCATCATTGATCATGATCTACAGAAATATGCACTATTAATAGATATTAAAAAAAAAAAAAAAGTTATATGCAGTCCTTAGCACAACTTTATTCTGATTTTGACTTCCAGCTTTTGGTGCTTTTTGTAGAGCAACTAAATATTAATCCTCCAAATTCATAACAGTCATAGCATTCGGGAAGCTCTGGTACTATTTTTGGTTGTAATAGTCGTCTTTAACCACACAGCATCCTCCAGCCAAAACCACACTATAATAGGAGTGCTTATTATAAGGACACATAACGCCTCCATGTCAGCTCTGAACTACAGAGCCAGCAAAAGTAGGATATTCTTTCAGAGCAGCTTCTCTCACAACACTGAATGTAAAATGAAGAGATAGGACTTTCACAGGAAAATTCTGCTGCTTCTAGTCCCACCCTCTATGTCCCCATCAGACGGGAGAAATCCAAGCTGATATCTTCTCCTCGGCATTTTCTGGCAGCAAGCAGATGTGTTCCCAGGCAGGCCCACACAGAGCTCTCCTCCAGCCCCTCGTCCTGCCCTGTCCCCGGTTCTCGCTCAGGCCGGCCAGCACGGAAAGATTCGGTGACGGTGGCCACCTTTGTTCTGCTCCTGCTCCTTCCGAGCACCGGCAAGTGAAGAATTCATCCAGCAAGCCTGGCGCTGAACATCAGCGACTGGTTTACAACGAGGAATCACGATTTATAGGACTGTATGAACGCGTACTGTATTTGTTTCACCACCTGGGCAGCTCTGGGCCTTTCAAACAAAACCAGAGCTGCCGTTTTTCCGCCCGCTCGGCGGGATGAAGGGGCAGCTCCTACGGGAGCGGACGGGAAGGGGCGGCAGAACCAGAAAAGTGCAGTAGATGGAGCCGGAGAGGCGCGGCAGAGCCCGCGCGTCACCTGAGGATACCTGCGAGATCTCCCCCTCAGCTAAAGCGGGTTAGAAAATGTGCAATTTAGATTTATCAGTTCAGGAGGGAGATTCAGATAAAAACAGTTGAGCTGGTGAGATTATTAAATGCAGAGCCCCATGCTGAGACGATGCTCACCTTACTACACGCGCTGGTGAAGGGGAAATAGGGCACGGCACCCCCCCAGCTGCACCCAGGCGGCCACATGGGAGCAAGGGAAAGGGGAAACGGAGGGAAAGGGGGAACGCCGCGGACAGAGACCTTCCTCCGCTCAGGAACGTCTTCTGGGAACTTGAGATGGCACCCTTAGGATGGGGACAGCAGAAGCAGCAGGAACGGTGCAGGTTTGGGTCAGAGTGGAAAGCACAGATGCGTATTTCCTGCTGTCAGCCCCTGCGTATCAGCCCGGTAATGTCACAGAAAGGTGGTCTCGTGTATTTAATTTTATCAGGTGGAAGAACTCTGATATATGCTGCGCTCAGTTCAGCGCTCCCGTACAGATTTACTCGGCGCTTTAGCATGCGTGCTGCCTCGCTGACAGAGATTAAAGGCTCTCCTCAGAGCCCCAGGTATTACGCTCAAACGTATAAATCAGGGCTTAATATATAATATTTGTCCATAAAAATATATCACAGTGGCATTCGTTTGACTATCTGCATATTAAATACCATTACAGAAAAGTCCCGAGCTTATTGAGGATCACTTTGCTACACCAGTAAAGTCTCCTGCCATCCTAAACAGGTTTCTTTCCTGCCAGAGCTTGGCTGAGACACAAAGAGGAAGGGGCAGATTTTGCTAACACTGTTCATGACCCCATGCATGCTCCAGCCATGCAGAGCTGTGCCAGGAACACCCTCCAGGCAGGTCCTGGTCTCTGGCTCACTGGCACTGGCCAGGCAGGGCAGGGATCACGGTGGAGATGACACCGCAGGCCTCTAAAGGAGAAAATTGCATGATGTATCACCACTCACATGCACCCGCCAGAGAGCTGTTTAGAGTGAGATTACAGTCCCAGAGGAGACTCTCATGCCTCTTGGTCACAGGGTTACTAAGATGATGCAGTTGTAACTTGTGTGCGGGAGGTAGGAGGGATTTAAGCCATGGCCAGAAAGAAAAGCTGGATCAAACCTCCACAAACCATGCTCAGATTAACCCAGATTCCTGAGTCTTCAGCTTTGAGGGACTTGAAATCAGCCAAATTGCGTCCCTTCCCTTGAGCAGAAGACAAAAAATGTGAGGGACGTGATGAAGTTTATACTTGGGCCACAAGTTTATGAGCAGCATTTTGGAATGAACAGAAACAAAGCTCCCAAAATAAGAGTTTGTGCAGTACAGAGGTCTTGATCCTACTCATGTCAATTCCATATTAGTACAGCTATATGGATTTCTCTGTGTTTGCTGCTGACTTACAGAGATGCGAGGGAGAAAAAATCAGACCCAGTTGCAATCTTTTCCCCTTCATCCTCTTCATATTCAAGCTTTTTTTTTTTTGCTTTTTTTTTTTGCTTTTTTTTCTAAATTCCTATTATTAACACAGGAGGAAAAAAAAAAAGAATCCCTGGGATCCCTGGTGCATCCTTGGAGTGGCTGCAGCCTCATCATGGATGACTAGACAACCGCCACTGTGCCACATAATGAGGAGCACACATGCTGCACCGGGAGATACTAATGAGGGAGCTACAGCCCCCTTAGCCCTCTCCAGTAAATCCGTGTCTGCAAGCCATGTTTTATTTATCAGGCTTATTATGGCAGCACTAAGGAGCCATTTGAAAAGGGCCGCTGCTGTCCTGGGCACTGCAGTGCCTGCTCAGACCAGCTTCCAGGGAAGATGGATGAGGCTGGCAAGAGATAGGGGAGAGGGATGCTCTGCACACCCCGTGCAAACCACCCGTGGCAGCATTTATCCCACCGGCTCCTTTAAGGAGAAAGAGGATTCAGCCTGCTTCGACCTCACAGCGCTAGCTAGATGATCCCAGGCCCTGAAAATACACAGTAACTGGCAAACAGATTGAGGCTGTGTGTGTAATGATTTCCAGGAAAGCTGAGGAAGCAAGGACCTGACAGACCTGGAGAGACCTGGGTGCAAATTGCAGCCAGGCAACTCAGAGGGGCTTCACCTGAGACAGCTGCCTACCTGCCCAGCACTGCTCCCTGATCCCACTGCCAGCGCTGCTCCCTGGATCCCACACTTTTCACCACGCACTGCTGCTCTGTGCCAGGATGTGAGGACACAGAGCTCTTGTGCTGCTCCCAGCAGTGTGAGGTCTTGTGCAGGTCTGTGCGTGTGCCAGAGGGAAAGGGGATTTACCATCACCGCTGCCTTCTCCAAACATCCTCCTGACCCCTCTGCACATCCTCACAGAGGCTCCTGTGCACTCGGGAGAATCACTCCACTTGCAGAGGATCAACAGAAAGAGGAGTGAAGGGCAGCTAAGTGAAAGATAGGAGAGAGATGAGTAAATCTTTGCAAAACTTACACTGCAGGTCTCAGCAGGGCTCAGACAAATTGGTCTGCATTCCTTTAATATATTAGATTTCTACTTACCCTGTTCATTAGCATGTTAAGCTACAAGGGCTGATTATATGAACCTCATGGAGAGGCATCAATTAAGATGATAAATTTACATACATTCCTTCTGGATGAGAAATGACGGGTTTCCCTGGTTCAGTGTTTGGTACAACTGGACTCGTTTTCAGAAAGAGAAAGAAGTGTTAAATGCGTGCATCTGTACTGCTTCCCAAAATGATGGGAGCAGTTCACAAGTTTGAGCAAAAGTGTATGTCAAATAGGAATAGAAGGAAACAACTCGCAGTTTCCAAGGCTGAACTCTAATCTGCCATGTCACATTGACAACAGATTATGAGAGGAAGTGAAATTCCCAAGAGATGTTGCCCTTACATGGCTGGCCCAAATGGCGCTCCCAGCCTGAAGAATGCAACACTAAATATTTGCACATATTTATCACTTCTTGCCCGCACAAGATCTCATCTTATTTTGCAAACACTGTGCAGCAGAACAACTTCATAGCCACCAAAGTGTAGCCATTTCTGGTCTGCAGCGTGCCAGTGGCACCTCTTTCGTGCCAGCACGTGTCTTGGGAAAACTGTGAACAAAGACGGTTTGTTATCCTGTTGCCACTGAACAGAGAAATTAGATAGGCCTTGCAAATGCTATGAAAACCCACGCAAGCTGACAGAATCATCTGTCTTTACTTGAAAAACACTGCACAGCTGCTAATGTTGCCAGAGGGACAGGCCAGTAGCAGCTCCGTTCCTATAGCTAACCTTTGTAGCACTAGCCTCAGTGTTCCTGGGGCTAGACTGGTTTACAGCTAGGTCAAACAGTTAATGCCATTAATAGCTCAGTAACAGGATCAGCTAAATAGTAACTCCTACAGCTCATCCCTGCTCTTCTTCAGGAAGAAGAAAGAAAGAAAGAAGGTTGTCCAGAAAGGGCTGGACACCACCAGCCCTCATCCATTTCAGAGAAAATTAAAGATTTTTAGCTAATATAGTAACTTTTATGTGACTCCTGCTTTCCTGAATAGTGGAACCAAGTTTATTTGAGCAGAAAGGTGTTTTCACCTCACGCTGCTGGGCTCACACACCAGGGGTACTCCATGCAGCTGAGGTGCTGGATAAAGACCACTGCTGCACGTTGTCATGTAGGTCTCCTTATCCAGGTACACATTTACACTTTCTTGGACGGCCAGATAGCAAACATGCCAACTCCTCATTGCTCAGGGCATGATAAGGAGCTTCCATCTGACCCCGCTTCCAAGGCCTGCACAGCCATGATAACCGGATCATTCTGAAGAGGACACATTTCAAACAAATGCCACTTGCATACGAAAGTTTTTACCTTAAATGGGATTGTCTTTTCCTCAAGAGGAGTGGAAAAAAGTGCCATTTATTTTTCTCTCAAGTGCACAGCCATGTCGATTACGTACCGCTGGAGTAAGGAATATGTGCTCCTTTATTTCGTTTGAGCCAAAGAGCAATCAAACCTACCCAGGCTTGTGTTCATGATGCACATTATACGTACCAGGGACATTTATGGCACATATCAAAATCCATCAGAACATAAGGTAAATAAATAAATAAACCCGTTTCCATAATTATGCTGCTAAGTTTGACTTGAATATAATCTGTCTCAGCCTCACTAAAATACGGAAACATTTACAGCCAGGCTGGAAGGAGAATGTGTGGCTATACCTTTTGGGACACAAAGGAGATAGGTGTGGGGGAAAATTATTTCATGGGCAGGCCCTAATTTGTATAATACCATCACACCGAAGACTCAAGTACTTCCCCCCTTTGCAGCTCCAAGCTGGGTTGTTTCTGCCAACTCTTCCTCCTCCCCAGCTACTATGTTGTAACCTCAGGTACAGACTTCAGTTTTAATTTGTTCAAACGTTTAATTGTTTCAATTTGGAAAGTTGGACAATAAACCAATTCCCCTTGTTTCTAAAGATTTATTGCTTTTTCCAATTTATTGAACGTTCAGTGCAAGCTGTATTTCAATTAAAGGCAGCAAAAATGTTAATGGTCTATTAACGACACACTGCATCTGTATAAAGACGCAAATATAAGTCGTGGCCAATTTTCTGGCCCGGTGAGATAATTTCTTCTTTTCCCCGTAGTAAATTATCTGCGAACAACTTATAATTTTATACCAGCCCGTATCTCTGGCTACAGCTCTACCGCAAGTATGTGCAGCACACGAGCTCCCCGCGGTCCCATCTCTCACACTGCCGGTCTGCTACCCAGAGAAGCGGCCTGCTGCCTTCGGGCCGGGGCCTCGCGGCAGCCGTGAACCGCGGAGGCCGTGGGGAGCAGGGCGGGCAGGCGCTGGGCAGGATGCCGGGCCCGTCTCAGGCCGGGCTCCCTCACGCCGCTCTCCCGGTGGCCCAGGACACGGCGGGGGATGCTGCGGGGGATGTTGCGGCGGATGCTGCGGGCGATGCTCCGGCCGTTGCCACGGCAACCGCCCCGGCCGCGCCGCTCGGCCCCACGTGACCCGCGGCGGCGCTCGCGGCCAACCCGCCTGTTACCAAGGCGGGGGCGCGCGGGGGGGCGCTCTTGTTTCCCATTGGCTGCTGCCGGGGCTCGCTGATTGGCGGGGGGCGGCCGGGCGCCGCTCCGATTGGTCGCGCCCGGAGGTGAGGCTGTGGGGTGATGCCGGCCGCCCCGCGCAGCGCCAGG
>VXBU01007382.1:853502-866800 GCA_013400315.1 Bombycilla garrulus | reverse complement strand
CACGCCTGCCCGGCCGCCAGCATGATGCAGATCTGCGACTCGTACAGCCAGAAGTACTCCCTCTTCAACGCCATGAACCGCTTTATCGGCGCCGTCAACAACATGGACCAGACGGTGATGGTGCCGAGCCTGCTGAGGGACGTGCCGCTGCTGCTGGAGGAGCTGGACGCGGCGGGCGCCGTGTGCCCGCCCGGGGATGCTGCCCTGCCGCCCGGCGACCCCGGCGCCTACTTCTCCCGCAGGGACATGTACAGCCACTACATGCTGCTCAAGTCCATCCGCAACGACATTGAGTGGGGCGTGGTGCAGCCGCCGGCGGGCGAGGAGGCCGCCCGCAAGAAGGACAAGCTGGGCGGCGGGCCCGCCGAGGAGGGCGAGGGGGAGGAGGACCTCGAGCAGCAGTTCCACTACCATCTCAGCGGGCTCCACTCGGTCCTCTCCAAGCTCACCCGCAAGGCCAACGTCCTCACCAACAGATACAAGCAGGAGATCGGCGTCAGCAGCTGGGGGCAGTGAGCGCCGGGGGGGAGCGGGGAAAGGCTCGCACCCGGCGGGAGCTGCGCGTCCCCGCCCGGCGATGCCGCCGCTGCGGCGGCCGAGGGCAGCGCCTCGGGCCGGGGCTTCCCTGCGCGCTCCCAGGACTGCAGCAGGTTTTTCTACCAACGCACAAGCGAGAGAAAGAGATGTAAATTAATCAGTACTAGTTTATTAATTATTTTGACCCCCTCCGTGTTTTTTTCGTTGTACGGTCCGGGGCGAGCAGTCGCTGTGCCCGCCCCGGCGGGGAGGCTGAACCCGTACGTGTACGAGGTGGTGGCATTGCTGGCTGATAAGGAGGCTCTGCTCAAGCCGATGAACATAACGAAACTGGCACAAAATTTCTTCTGTCACCCCGGAGGGAACCCAGTGGGCTAAGGAGCATCCCTCTGTTGTGGGAGAGATGACGGGTCCCATGGTTGTACATGTACTGGAGTTTATTTAAAACTTTTTTACTCAGATGTAGAGTATATTCTAAAATAAATGCAAATGTATTAACTAAGAGTGACCTAAACTTTTGGTATGATTTATCTTTCTTTAATTAAATGATATTTTTAACATCTGAAATTCTTCTGTTTTTCTTCTATGTTACATTCAGAGTTGCCTTACTGGATACAGAAATCTGTATGTGCAAGAGAGGGGGTTTTGTGGCTTTGTTCTTTTCCCATCAAAGCAATTAGGCACTGATGATAACCTGGCATATCTAAAATGTTTGAATGACTATATTAAACTTAACCATACATGGCCTGAGTTTTGGTAAGCTGTTCCCAGCTGCACAGTGCAGTTGCTCTGTGAGTGCTGGATTGAAGGTCAGTGCCTCTTTAACAAAATCTGAGAGGATGGAGTCATGGTTGCTCTGCAGGCAGCGATTCATGGAAGCTGGAGCAAAGCCTAGGAATGACTCTTGCTTTTTTCAGGAAGTATCTTAATGTACTCTGGGGAGCTCTTTTTTCTCCCTCTGAATAGGTCTTGCAGACTTGCCTCCCCAGTCTCTTGCATTTCTTTCCTCTAATCCTCCTTGGATACCAGGAATTAATCGGGTTTATGTTATCCAGATCGTATTGATTTCTTTCTCTCTTACTTTTTTCATTTCATAAAGTAAAGTACCTCAGAATTTGGTGTCTATATTGTGTTCTGATATTAAAGTGCACTTGCTGGTTTTGATAAAATATATAACAGGATAAATGTTTTAATAAATATGTAAGTCCTTATATTATGTAAGTTTTCTTCTCAGGCACTGAAATGCCAAGTTTGTAGACGTCTTATACTGAGATTTCACTTTTTATTACTGTGGTCAAATTCAGGGTTTGTTTGGTGTTGGTTTGGGGTTTTCTTTTGCTCTAAAAATAGAAGATCTTTTTCTCTCAACTTCAAGGATATTTTTGCTTAAATTCAGGTATTCCTTAGCACTTTATTTTTCAGCCCAACTGTTAGGACAGTATAGTAAAGCATGAGCACTCCAGACATGGTACTAGTTGGCAGATGTTTGTGTAAGTGTAAACACTCGGCCTAAATCTATATTTAATAATATGTGTTTTCAAAGGTTTTTCCTTTCTGGGGTAAAGAAGAACTTTGTAAGGCTGGATATTTTTCTTATTTTGCGATGCTCATTCTTTTTGAAATGTTTTTAACTCCTCTTCCCCTCCCCTCTTGGGAAGATGCCAGGAAAAAAAAAGTCAGGAACAAGGAGAGGGATTACCCTGGTTTCCTAACGTGTCAGCTTGCCAGTCTCTCCGCGGTCGAACTAATGCAGTGCAAAAGATGCAGTGCCCTGTGCTGGATGGTGAAGTTCTGTTCTGGAGACAAGGGTGAGAGGGAGAACCTGTTCTGCAGTGTGGCTCCCTGCTGGCCCTGCGCTCCATCGGCTGAAAACCACATTACAGCCTCTGCTGGGGAGCGCCGGCGAAACCTCAGACAAAAGCAGCTCATGCAGTTTCACCCGAGTGCCTTTTGATCTCCCGGTAACTTCTCCCGGTGTGGGTTTGGACAATACCGTTTAAGTGTTGCACAACAGACAATGTGATGCTGATTTAGACTGTGAGTAATGTCAGAAAAACAGTGTTACATTAGTGCAGTGCTGCCATGAGTGTGGCATCCGTTCCCTTTGCGTTCTAAAAAAAAAAAAAAAAAGAAAAGTTTTGGTGGGAGAGCAGCTGAAATCCAGTGCTATGGGGCAGCAAAGGTAATGCTCTGGGTAACAGGAGGAGGAGCAGTCTGTGACTCAAGGGATTGCCTTGCCTCTCTGTGACTAAGCTGAACTCCGCACGAGGCTCCCATGCGGGGGCCCAGCCACTGGGCTGGCAGCAGCCCTGATAATCCCAACTGAGCCATGGAAAACCTGCTGAGAGTCACACCAGCTGAAGAGACTCCCGCCACCTCCCACTTGGGAGCTGCTTTAGAATTTCCCCTTCTCAAGGTCATGGGAGAGGATTGAAGCACTTGGGATCAAGAAAGTGATCTCTTAATGTGGGGGGAAGATAACAACAGATAAAAGTAGGGATGTATTTCTCATGCAAAGGACAAGGGATGGCACTTGGCTGCTGGCTGTTGTGTAAAACAACTTGGCCTAAAAGGTGGGGTGGTCAGGCAATTATGTAAGTGCTGACTCCTGGCATTGCAGTAAGCAAAGATGAGATTGCAGAGGCTTAATGCAGATTTTGTGTGTTAGGTGCTGAATTGGTAAAAATTTCCATCAGCAGCACTATATAAAACAATTAGGTTTATTATTAAGGAGTTATGTTTCCTTTTGAAGGACTGGATCACTTTAAGTCTCCCAGTTGTATACAGAGTTCTGCAAACCTTTAGGCTGCTCTGGTAAAGTGAGTCTGGTACTTGTGTTAATGACGAATTACATCAGTCTAATGTAAAAAGTATCTTTATGATCTCAAATACTTTGGGAAGTGACTTAATTTCTTAGCCACACACAGGCAAAAAGACAACCTGCAAAACTACCCCAGCCATGCTCAAAACAGGGGATATGCACTGTGAGAAGCAGTTGTCATTTTTAGCTCACTTAAGTGAAACAGACTCCATATAGAGTAAGGCAGACATCAGAAGAGCAGTAAATAATGAGATTCAGAACTGTTTGCACTAACAAATGGATTACAGCAGAAGTTCTCTTACAGCCAAGGAGCCTCAAGGACATTGCTCATGGCAGGCATCGGTTAATATATAAAAGTGCACAGTATCTGTCCTTATAGTTCATGAGTCAACTCGTTTTTGTGTATACAAAAGGAGGACAGATGAGGGGAAAGCCATGCTTTTTTCTCTCCATAAAAATCGGGGATGGGTGTGGATTCCATGGGAAGAACAAGAACCATGGGCTGGTCAGTGCTTGATGGAAGCAGATAAGGCTGAGTCAGGCTAGGCTGTCACCTTCCTACTTTCCCTCTGAAAGCTCTTCCTTGCAGAGAAAAAAAACTAGATCAAGATATCTGTGGTTTGTAGTTTGTGTCCTCCCCCCTGCACAGGCTCTTGCACCAAGACAACATGAGTCATCAGTAGATTGGCTTTGCTGAAAGATGCACTGATGTTAGTGGTCAGAGGGAAGGTTGTGTTAGGATCTTATTATCAGGTACTTAAGCTCTGCACCCTGTTCTACCAGGAAAAAAAAAAAAAAAAAGAAATAGAACACATCTCCTTCCTATGCCTTTGGATTTAGTACAGAGCTAATCTCTTTGCATAAAAGTCTGCAGCAATTTTCCCTCACTGACTTATTTCCCTGAAATCTTGAGTATGGGAGGGGATTGAGCAGAAGTATTGCTTTTTATTATTCATACCTTTAAACTTTTTTTTTTTCTTCTTTTTATTTGTATCTAGGTAACAGTGTGTTAGGTACTGTATTGCAAAGAGCTCAAAGATCAATAAACCAGAATTGGATAGAAAAAGGTATAGTTTCAACCTCCTTGCCATGGGCAGAGACACCTTCTGCTAGCTCAGGTGGCTTCCAGGGATGGGACATCCACAGCTGCTCTGGGCAACCTGTGCCAGTGCCTTGCCATGCTCACAGTAGAAAAATTTCTTCCTAATGTCTAATCTAAACCTATTTTCTTTCAGTTTGAACCCATTTCCCCCTGTCCTATCTGTACATGCCTGTGTGGAAAGTCCCTCTCCAGCTTTCTTGTAGCCCTCTTTAATGTTCCATGAGGCTGCTCTAAGGTCTCCCTGGAGCCTTCCCTTCTGCAGGGTGAACAATCCCAATCCTCTCAGCCTGTCTTTTTAGGGGAGGTGTTCCAGCCCCTCTGATGATCTTTGTGGTCTCCTCTGCACTCACTCCAGCAGATCCACATCCTTCCTGTGTTGGGACCCCAGAGCTGGATGCAGCACTGCAGGAGGGGTCTCGTGAGAGCAGAGCAGAGGGGCAGAATCACCTCCCATGACCTGCATCTTGGGATGCAGCCCAGCACGCCTTTGGCTTTCTGTGCTGTGAGCATAATTTGCTGGATCATGTCAAGCTTTTCATCAAACAACATCCTCAAGCTGTTTTCCTCGGGTCTGCTCTCAACCCGTTCTCTATCCAGCCTGTGTCTGTCTGGGCTTGGGATTGCCCTGACCCACTCACAGGATCTTGTGNAGGGCAGAATCACCTCCCATGACCTGCATCTTGGGATGCAGCCCAGCACGCCTTTGGCTTTCTGTGCTGTGAGCATAATTTGCTGGACCAGGAAAAGCTTTTCATCAAACAACATCCTCAAGCTGTTTTCCTCGGGTCTGCTCTCAACCCGTTCTCTATCCAGCCTGTGTCTGTCTGGGCTTGGGATTGCCCTGACCCACTCACAGGATCTTGTGCTTGACCTTGTTGAAATTCACAGGGTTCACACAGACCCACCTCTCAAGCTGTCCAGGTCCCTCTGCATGGCATTCCTTCCCTCCAGTGTGTGGACCCCACCACAAAGCCCAAGAGTGCCTCAGTGCCACCGTCCATGGCACCAACAGTGATGCTGAACAGTGCTGGTCCCAGTGCTGACACCCCAGGAGTGCCTCTGGTCACTGCTCTGCACTCGGAGGCCGAGCCATCAGCCACAACACCATGAGTGCAACCAACCAGCCAAGTCCTTAACCATGGAGTTGCCCACCCTTCAAATCCACGTCCCCTCAGTTTAGAGACAAGTATGTTGCGTGGGACAGTGTCAAATGCTTTGCACAATTTCATGCACATGGCTTCCAAAGATCTCAAGTGATAGTACACTCAGGGAAAAAAAGAAGAGCACAATGGGTTACAACCTGCCACAAAGTCTGAGCGAAGTGCAATCAAGGTGAGCATTGCAAAAGCATCTCCAGCTTTGCATGCATTTTGCTGTTATTTGTCATTGTCACCCCTAAACAAGCAGAAATACCTGAATGTGTTCGTTCTAGTGTTTCAACTTTTTTTCTCCAGACCACAGACTTGCGTGACAAGTTTAGGTCAAAATTAGTTTTAAGGAATAAAGCTATAAACACCCTTCCAAAAGGAAATTTGCAAATAGATGTGCAGTAACTGTAGATCTTTTTGTTGGTAGCCAATTACCAGAATGGGCACTCTTTGTAAAAAGTAATATTCCTTCCCTGTTCAAACATCCTTATTTGACCCGGAGTGATAGAATGAGGAAAACACCTTCCAGTTTTGTGCCTTTGAATTTTGTTCTGGAAGGAATGGCACAGAACAATGGAATGTTTCTCTCTTACAGAGAAAGCAGGTGCCTCTGTGTTAAATCACAAAACAACGAATGGGCTTGCCCCATATTTGTAAGGTCTGTCATAGTATCAGTTGTATCTTTTTATCACATATATTTACATACATCTGATTCTAAAATGATTCTGTCTTTGTTCTGGCCTGTTTTATCTTCGCAACTTTGGGGTACAAACAGCAGAGTCAATATCCCACAAACCCAGACACACCACTTTAGACACTTCAGCTGAGCCTTTTCTAAGTGCATCTCACTTTCCCATCTGTATCTGAGCTGAGAAGATGGGCAGAACGGCTAAAGCCGTGATTCAGAGTACAGCACAGGAGCATGGCAGCCCCCTTGCTCTGGGATTACCTTTTGGTCACTGGTTTATGTTCTGGAGCAGGGAGACAGATGCAAGGTAAGCCATTCCTTCAGGGATTTACTACAGGTTGTACAATGTTTGGAAGTGAGAGTTGCAATGGGGAGTTCTCTCACCCATCCCAATTCCTTTTCCCCTCTCTCTGAGAATTTTCCTCTCTGAAATTCCTCGTAAACCAAGATCGTTTTGTCACCCAGACAGCTCTCAGTATTGAACTGAACTACAATTACTAATAAAGGAATATTAAGTGATTTAATGATATTTTATTGTCTGAATTGTATAATTAAACCTGGCTTCTTTTACTAACCTGCTGTTTTTCATCTGGAGGCACTTTTCTTTTTAAAATGTTTCAGTAGTGATGGCCAATCACCAATCCATACTTTGAGAAATATCAATGTCTAAATAGCTGTTTTGAAGGCAGAGCCAACAATGCAGAAAACTGGTTTCTGTTGCTGATGTGTGCAGTGCTCATTTTTTGACGTGCCCTAATAATTGCCATTCGTATTAACTGTAGCATCACACACTGAGAGAAAAACACACCCTGCAGCGAGCCTGAGCAGGGACAAGGAAAAGCAGGGGAGCTGGCAGATCATGGCCTTAGCATTTTTTATATTGGCTTTTGTCACCAAGTTAAGTATAATATAAAATAAATGCTTCATTTAAAGAAGTTGAGAAGTCTGGTTATAACGAAACAGGCAGCGCGTTTCTTTCAGCTTTCACTACTATTGGTATATGGTATTTCGCAAAGACTAAAATAATTCCTCATCCAGGTGAATGCAGTCATGAAAGCCTTAATTTCAACAACCAAATACAATCACTATTTTTGAAGGTCTTTTTATTTGAAGACCCAGCAGTGACTATTTCTTTACTGGTTTAAGCTTAGGCAGTGCCAAGAGNTGAAGGTCTTTTTATTTGAAGACCTGACTGGTTTAAGCTTAGGCAATGCCAAGAAGGCTGGTCCTGTTCTGTCCCCTGACTCCCATGCCAGTCCTGTGAACTCTCCGGTTCTGTTGTGCTGGCACCAGCAGTCATGCAGCAGTGGAGTTACCAGACTTAGGGAGCTGATCCAGATCAAAATTAGTAGAGGGAAAAAGCTTTCAGCTGTACTAATTTCCTCGTTCAGCAGAAGGTGTAGCTGCATTAGCTGCAGGCTGGTGTCGGAGGAAGGGCTGGGAACGCACTGCCAGAAGGCAGAGTCGGACCTCCCCTCTTGGCAGCCACTTTCAAGTAGATTGGATTAAGCATGTTGTGAAAGTGTCATCTGAGTCCCATCTTCAAAAGAGGTTTATATGCTGATGAGTTTCAGTATCACTGAAACTGGCTGCTGGGGTCGAGATCCTGAGATCCTGAGCAGGGCACCGGCTCCTGGCACCAGGGCCTGCAGTCCCTAGGGAGGCAGTGCTGGCTGTCCCCACGGAAGCAGTGCTGGCTGTCCCCAGGGAGGCAGTGCTGGCTCCCCAAGCCACCCTCCTGGTAGCTGGGACACTCAGCGGGGTGGCACAAACTGCTGGGGGCAAGCACTGAGGAGGCTGAGGTCACACCTCATCCCTCTGGCTCTTGGCTGTCTCTGTCCCCTCGTGGTGTCCATGGCAGAGAAGAGGTGCTCCCACATGGAGTTTAGGAGTGAGACCCTCAGGTCATTCAGAGCACAGCCAACAGCCAACAGTGCTGCTGCCATCCAGCCTCTGCTGGTGTCCCAGCTTCCTGGAGAACACCTGCGAGATTCCATGGGACAGCAATGCTGAGTACACCATGGCCGCAACTTTGCTTGATGTGAAAGGGTTTAATGCTTTTGGATTGTGTGTGAGAGAAAGAGGAAGGGACAACAGGAGCCCTGTGCATCTTGTACGCAGGCAGTGACACGTGCCAGGCCTTGGTGCAGGGATGGGAGCCCAGGACTTCCCTCCCTGGGAGCGCCCTGAGCACAAGGTCTCTCTTGCTCTCTAATTAAAGGATGCCATGCAAAATAAGGCTGTGACCAGAGGACTGAGAGCCAGGAGAGCAGGTTGCTCCTGAAGTGATAAACCACTCTTTAAGAAACCTAGAGAGGTAAACTTGAAGCTACTTGGAGGATTGAAAATGAGGTCTCTGGTACCCCTCAAAAGTGCCAGTGGGTAAAAAGACAGAGTATTTTGTGGGGTGTCATTCTCAGCAGATGTGCTATGAGAGTTACCAAGCCACTACCAAGCCTAAAACCATTTCTTGTGGGAGCTGTGGTTTAGTGGAGTGCAGATTTTGGCACAGTTCTCTCCTCTGGCTCACCTTGCCTTCTGCAGGAGGTAGGATCTGACGGTGGTACAGGAACAACCAGACTTCTTCCCTTGTCTCCACATCACTGTGCAAGGTAAAATTTTCCATTGCTGTTGCTGCAACCATCATGGAGGAAGAGCAAAGGAAGGCAGCAAGAATTTTGCCTAATTCTGTCCCTTGGGTAGGTAGCTCTGCATGGCAATGGCTTTCCCAGCCAGCCTCCCTCTCATTCTCTCCCTGTGGCACTGGAGCCTTGCCATGCCCTGCTCTGACTCTCGGCTTCTGTTCCCTCCCTACTCTTAGAGCACCCACCTGGAAAACACAGGAGGTTGCAGGCAGGAGCCTGTACGACCAGGAAAGAGTAGGAGGGAATGCCTGTTGATTTTGCCAGAAGATGCTACCTTCTGAAGAAGGAGAAGCAGAAATTAATCCACTGCAGTGGGAATGAGAGTGCTAACCCACAGTGTTCCTCCAACGTTCCTGCCCAGCTTCCTTCATACAGAAAGAGGAAGGGAGGGAAGAATGTTGTTCACCATGCCCCCATCTGACCTGCAGTCATCACTCAGGAGGAGGAAGATGCCTTGAAGTCCACATGCCCTTTTGGTCTGCATGTGTGTAATGACTTACCCAGACAATTCTGGAGAAGAGCTTCCATCAGAAACGTGGCTGAGGGCCCTGCCCCACGGCCTGAATCACACAGTCACACAGGGTGAGGATGTTGATGACTTTGGTGGTGGTGGGAGCCACCCTCTGCATCAAGGGCTGGGCTTTTGGGGCTACCACAGCTCCCTCCTCCTCCTGCCCTGGCTCAGTGCTCAGGGGACATCTCCAGGTGCAGTAGCTTTCTCCATGAGAGTCAGGCTCAGGAGAGGCTGGCTGCCAGACTCTGAAGCACTTGCTGCTTTTGACTGTGTTTTGGACAGAATCCCCTTCCATCTGCATTGATGCAGCTATTGTTTGTACACACAATTTTAAGATGGGATTTCCCTTCCTTCCTTCCTTCCCCTTTTAATATCATGTAGCAGCTAGAAGCAGGTTGGCACCATATGACCAACCAGCTGTCTGTGGACTGTCAGAGCATATTGAGGGGAACACAATGTGCCTACCTTGGGTGCTTGATCATTCAGTCTCTGCTGGCTAAGCTATACACTATCTTCCTTCCACTCAAATATCCTGAATGTCACTGGGTCAGTGTGTGGTTTACAGGACAGTGTTTTGAATTTAAAAAAAAGTCATCTGATCCATGTCCAGTGCATGCTGAGAGCCCCCTCCTAGGAAAGCAGCGTGACTCATGCCAAGTCATCCTTTCTGTTGCACAACGATGTCTTCACTTTTCTAAATTGCCTTTAAAGGCAGGAGAGTGGGTCACCTTTGCTCCAGCTTCAAGGCAGCAAACATAAGTGTTTGGGAACAAGAATACCAAAGGATGTGCAGCAAAGCTAAGTATAGATGCCTCGCACCGACTAATGTTGGAGAGATGGTGAGTTGTCTTTGACCTCAGTCCTCTCAGTTTTCTCTGCAGAGGAAACACAAATGCATTTGAAAGATCTCTTCCAGTATTTGTGAGTTTCATGGATGTATGAAGACATGTAAGAATCCTTCAGTTTCCACTAGAAAATCAAGATGCTTTTGACAGAGGGAAAGGAAAGCACCCTGAGGTGCACAGGCAACAAAAGTCATGATCTGTCACCGGTGCAGTGGAGCAGAGAAAGGCAGTTTTGGGGCACTAGGGAAAAGATAATCTCTGCCACTTGAGGAATTTATCAGGTAAAGGCTTTTCTGATGATGCCTCCTAAACTGTGTTCTCTGACACAGCCAGTTGCCAGAACCATTAGGCACAGGTTCTTCGGGTTGAGGTTTGATGTGGGGGGATTCCCCAGGAAATTGACCCAAAGAAAGGAGATGTTCCTTAGGGAAAGAGAGAAGAGTCTTTTCATTTTAATCAGATGAAATTACTAATTTCTAGGAAGCCCCACTTTCTTTGAATTGGCAGATTTGAGCTCCCTCAGTATACAGATGACTGTACTATACTCAGCACACTTTGCCAGCAGACATACTGCCTTATTTACTCCGGAACATGTCGTGTTTTACTTGACAAGTGGTAAAAACATGGTCTGCTTTACTTCTCTTTAACATTCTGATTTTTAGGCTACTGAGGTATGCTCCTATGCCTTCACCTATTCAAGGAGGATAGGTTCCCATAAAAGCTGTGTGATGATTGTTATTGATTATGACCAATAATATTTTTGTCTGTACCTTTTTCCTTCCCTCTTGTATTATTTATACTGCAATCCTTTTCCATCTAGTGACAATCAACATCACTATCTCTCTTCACAAACTACACTCTGCTGTTTCTCAAGTCTACAGACTTTTGCAAGCAAGTTTCCAGTTATTCTTTTGGGGTTGTAATTCATCCGAATTGACGTGGAATTATTGCATTTTCCTTCCTGCAGATATTTCCCTGCAGTTATGAAAGTCTGTGAAAAACCACACCACACTAATTCAGCGTTGTGGACTGAGACTGGGACATGAGCTGGTGTCATGTACCTGCTGCACAGAGTCAGCGTGGCAGAAAGAGCTGCTAATTACGCTGCCTGGAGTAGAAGGTTTGAGCAATCAAGGAAGGGGAAATGGTGAGAAGCATACGAACAGACTTGTTCATCATTTCCATCTCAGCTCCTGCCATAGGAAAGGATGAGAACTAAAACCTGCAGAAACCTAATTCTGGTTGCAAGAACATCATGGCAAATGCACATAATTTGCTGGTGATGCACTTAAAGAACTGTCGTGTCTAGATAAGGCAAGTCAAGGCAGTTCTGACTTACTAGCACAATTTACTTATAATATAGCTGATTTGAAATTTTGTGAATTAAGATATTTTTAATTATTTTTTTTATGATCTTGGGTTTTTTTTCCCTTCTTTCTCCTTCTGCATATTCTCTTTCTTTCTCTGTCTTCCCTTTTCCTTCTCAGAGAAGCTGTTTGGCAACTTGGGGTGGTTTTCCTGTCTGCATTTTTTGCATTTAGGCCCTGTGTTTTGGAGAAGTGCCTGCCTGCAGCAGCCAGACTTCCAGGGCTGGAAGCACTTTTGCTAAAACATGGATGTAGGTTTACTTCACCTTTCACCCTTTTCCACGGTGGAACTGCAGAAATCCCTGAAGAAATCTCAAGGCTAGGTTTAGTCCTCTGCTCCCCATATTGCTCCCAGCACCCTACCCTGAATATTACTGCTTTTCCCAGGCAGATGTTTCAGAGCCCAGGAAAATCTAGAAGAGGCTCTCATCCTGGCTTCCTATCTCCTCCTCGCTCCCACCTAGGAAGAGGGCAGGAGATGCTCGTATCGCTCAACCCTTCTTATTGATTTCTGTTTCCTTTCCCTCCTGGCTCCACAGAAAGAGGAAGGTACTCCAATAAATATCTCTCACTGTCTTCTCCTCCTGCTTTTGGGGACAGAAAGGAGTAGTATCCACACCTTTTTGTTATTGTCTAGGTTACTGAATCCCTCCCAGACCTGCTTGTACTTCTGTGATCAAGTTTGGGTAATAAACGAAGTCGCCCATTTCATTTTTATTTCCCAGAACAGCACAGAAATTTGAGAGAAGCAGTGGCTGTGAGAAAATTACTTTCATATGAACTGTGAGAAACAAATAGCTGAGATCATGATGGGTGGATCCTCCTTTATCCCACTGTCTAGATCAGCCTCCTAGAATAACTTCTAGGGAGGGATAATTTCAGTGAAATACAGATTTCAAGGGAGATCCTGATTATAAGGGAGAAGATCATGTGTCAGGTAACATGGGCTTCCTCTAATATTCCCTTTTATTCCCATCTTCTACAGTCCTCTCTCCCATCCTGTTGGTTTTTTTGTTGTTTATTTTTTTTTTTCACACATCCTCTGCCAATCTCTTCTCCCCGGGGGTCTGTTCCTGCTCCTGTGGAGTTTCATTTCAGTCCTTGCATGGATTTGGATGATATTACATCAGGCTTCTTGTCGTGTTCTGGGCAAGAAAGCAAGACAGTAAATCTTTCCTGTATTTAACAGGCTAATTATGATTTTGTGTAACGCACATCTCTGGCTTTCTGTTTCTCCAGGAGAGCTAAGGAGGAGCAGGGAAGGAAGAGGCAGAACTACTGAACAAAACCCCACAGCAGCCTTTTTGGCATCGTTTGTTAAGGAAAGGGGAGAGAACAAGTAGGGAGATCCTAATCTCAATATGTATTAGGTGCTCCCATACAACAGTGGTGGGTGTGGACTGAAATGCTCAGTAGCCAGCAGATGGAAGATTAGGAGATTAGGCAGATTGTTTGCTGTGAGATGGATTGAGGGAAAAGAGCAGGAAAGACTCAAGGAGGGGCTGCAGAAGGGTGTGAGGTAAGTAATGGAAAGAAAAGTTCAAGTAAATTCCAAAGAAGTTGAAAATGGAAGCAGGAACTGGTTTTGGGTGAGTTTTTTTTGGTGGTGAGGTTTTATTGTTGTTGTTGTT
>VXBU01007382.1:814142-853380 GCA_013400315.1 Bombycilla garrulus | reverse complement strand
TGGGAACAGACAGAAGATACAGAAAAAAAAAAAAGAAAATAAAAGATGGGTAGATGAAAGCCGTGGGAGTTAATTCAGCTCCTATTAAAGCTGACAGCATTGCTCTTTACAGATAGTAGGCTTACCTCACAGGAAGATTTTGAAATAGGACAGAAAGAGGAAAGGATCACTGGTAGACAAAAGACAGACAAAAAGAGAGAGCAAGGAGAAGGAATACGCAAAAATGGAAATAGAAAATAGTTGAAAATGAACACAGGGAACTATACTCTGTATATGGGAAGTATGCTGGAAAAGGGATGTGAGATTGAAACCAGAGCAAAAAAAAATGCATGAGATCATTTTGTGATTTCAGATTTACATCCTAGGGAATATGAGAGTCCTGCCTGTAGAGCTGAGATCTTGAGAAAAACCTGTGGCAGATGTGAAGATGTGTAGGGCAGAATATAACTGCAAACCCTAAAACACATTTTTTTATGCAGATACTTTTCTCTTGAGCTGTAAACCCCAGGAGTGGAGTGGGCTCAGAGAGCATGCTGGGGGCTGGGTAGGGAAGATGGGAAGTAAAAGAGCTGTTGACCAGATGGTTTGGTACAGATCTGTGTCTTGGTGCTGGTTGACTCTGACATCTAAGGAAATGAAAGCTTCAGCTGTAGCTCTTCTTGAATCTAGGGCACTGTGAGGTCGGTCTCCATGTTTTCTCTGGCAAAGGGGTTCCCTGCCAACAAAACATGACCTCATGCTTCAGTCTTCTGCCTGGGGAGAGCACGAATACCCAGCTGCCTGTTCCCACAAAGCCCTCAGATGCCAGGTGTCTCTGGCTGTGTCTGGACTGCAAACCCCCAAGCCTCTGCACTCCTGGGTTCCACACATAACTCTCACCCTTAGGAGGGTAAAACATGTCAAGTGCCAGTGCCCCAGTCCCTCTAGCCCCAGATTTTGGTTTCCAGAAGAAGGAAATGTCCACGTGGGGAATGTGACACACTCCACCAAGTCCCCTGACATGTGCCACCTCCAAGGTCACTTAGCCCAGCAAGTAAGTGCAGCTGGAAATACCAACTCCTTTGTCAAACCTGGGCGAGCTGGGCTGGTGGATTCAAAGCTTGCTAAGGGAGATCCAGACATTTGTACATGCACAGAGTAAAATCATGTGAGCTTTTTTTTTCTCTTTCCTGAAAACCAGGCTTAATGCAAAACTCTTCCCTTCCAGAAAGAAAAATCAGCTATGGGCAGCCTGTCAAGCTGTGTGGTCTGTATGGGCTGCTGGTCCCATGTCTGGGAGGAAGCAGGTCCCAGACCTGAGAAAGGTTCATTGTACACAAGGGTTGATTGCCTGAATGCCTCTGGGGCAGGCATTGAGGGACCTGCCTGCTGCAAGGTTGGTGAGATCCCTGCAGTGTGTTTGGGTGAGGGAAAACTTCCTCCAAAGTGTGAGCAAGACCTGTGCCTGGGGCAGCTCACTGGGTTTGCTCAGTGCTTAAGAGTTGCACTCTTGTGGGTCCCTTCCAACTCAGAATATTCTGTGGTTCTGTGATTCTTCACTCGCTCAGAACCAGATCGCTACCCCTGAGGGTGAAGGCTCTGGCTCCCACACACTGCAGCCAGACTGAGAGTCCCACAGGGGAAACTCCTGCAGGGATGGGCCAGACCTGCTCACACATCCACAGCTGGGCTGTCGATGCCAGAAATATCACCTCACCCCACGGACCAGCAGTGCAACTGGTGTCCCTGTGGGAGGAAACCTGCCGTGGTTGAGGGAGTAGTTTGTGCTGAGACAAGGTACTTTTCCATGTGCTCTGTCTTTTTTGTGACATGAGCAGGGTCTGGTGAGATTATCTTATTTTTCTCCTCAGTGTGATAGCAGGAATCGATGGGAGTGGTGTTTAGAGCTTCACTGCCTGAGCTCCCTGTGCTCAGCCTGAAAAAGCAGGAAAAGAGCAACTTAAACAAACTGGATCCCAAGCTTTAAGAAGCCTAGCAGGTTTATGGCAATTCATTTTGAAGAAAGAAACAGAAGCAGAATAAATACATATTCCATTACACCTGTTTGTTTATTATAAACTTATTATGGTGCTGAGATCATTCAGTGTATACAATTCATGGTTACAAACTTCCCAAAGCAAATTCCTAAGCCTCCTCTTCTTGTAGTATTCCTTGCTACCCCATCAGACAGGCATAACCCCTGAGAGTGGCAGAAAACTGCTCCCCCAACTCTTCTGGGTTTGATCCCAGTCCTAAAGAGACATAAAGTAGGATACGGGAAATATCACGTCTTTTTTAAAGTAGGGAACTAAAGATGTATGGGGTTTTGGCCACGGCCATCAACAGTTTAAGATCCCTAATTTTTCTTCTCCTGGGCTACTGAAGCTGTATATACAGCACTAATTCTCCAAGGCTGGAGAGGTTTGGTTTTTTTTTTTACATTTTCAATCCTAGCACATTTTGTTCGCTGTTCTTCAGTGTCTTTATTGATTCTCAGCTTTTTTCATGACTCTAAGTGCCTCTTACTTTGTACTCCTCACTTTCCTCCCTCCCACTGAAACATACCAGCCTGCATTGACTTAGGCTGAATCTCAATTTATTTTCTGCCTTTTTAGGAGCATGTTTTTTTCCTAAGGCTTGCTGAAGGAGAGCTGTCCATTTAGGTTCTTTTCCCACTGCAGAAAAGGCTTTGTCCTGTTTTCTCATGGTGTTTGTGGCAGATATGGAACTGTTGAAGACAAAATGTACTTTTGAATTGTTCAGGCTGAAGCAAAGGAGAGCTGTGTGCAGACAGATGGAGAAAGGGTCCCAGGGTATTTTCAAAAGTGGGACAGGACACAGCACTTGAGCAAATTGTTGCTAGCATCTGTTTTTGCATGGGGCAGTTCTCTGGCCCCAGATAATTCCCTCTGAGTGCCAGGACTGGCTTTGCTGTTTGGCTGCTGATCTGTCACTTCCCAGCAACTGAATAACTGCTTCAAAGCAGCTATTCCAGAAGCAACATCACTGCGAGATGAATTAATTTATTTAAGCTTTCTACATTATTGTCAAAAAAGTACAGGACTAATGCATGAAATTTGCTGTGTTGATGTTTATGATAAGGAGTAAGAGAAGCCCTTGCCAATATTTTACTCTCTTATCAAAAAAAAATCAATAAAAGTGCTTCCTGGTAAATAGCATGTTTGACATGTGGCCTGTCTGTCAGGGCATTGGAAAGGCTGATAAATACTCAGTATCCTTTCTACAGTGTTTCCCTGGAAAACAAACAGCCTGGGAGCTCTGCAGTGTGCTGTGTCTGTGCTCAGCATCCACGGAGATGCTGCAAGTCTGGATGCACAGGTCCTGCTCCTCGCCCTGCTCCCTCTCTCTTCCCACTCTTCAGATCAGCCGAGGGAACACTGCTCAGCCCCAGCGTGTACTGACCCATCAAGGGCTTTTCTGAAGGCCGGTGCAGGCTCTTAGTGCAGGACTAATAAATTACCATTTATTCACGATCTTAAATGTGCTTTCGAGTCCAGGTAACACCGTTCAGCCAGCCTCCCACAACCCCCTCCTCATGCCTTCCCCCATTTCCTCCAGAGCCACGTCTTACTTGCCCTGCAGTCAGTAGCAAGCTGAAGGCACAGCTCTGATGGGAAGAAAGCTCTGTGTCACTCCACACTTGCTCAGTGCAGGCCCAGGTATGTTCAGCAATACTTTACTCCTCTCATGTGCTGCTCTGCCATGTGTCTTCTTCTTCTTCTCTGCCGTTTTTGATTAAGGTATGCTGGAAAAAATAGAAGTGATTGGATTTCTCTCCCCTGATTATCCTCCTGCTAACATAATTCATTGTCATTTAGAGCATAATTTGCTGCTAGGGACGTGATTAGCTTGGATTAAGACACCATTAAATAAACAAGGCTGGGTAAGAGTAAGATGGCTGCAGAAGAAGACAGAGTTGTTGTGCATCAGATCACATCTTGTAATTAGTCGTGATTTAAAAAGAAATACCTGAAAATTTCTTGAGGGCTGAGGGAAGTCCCAAAGCAATCTAACCCAGTATTTTAGAGTTAGTCTGAAAGTGATCAGTGATCTTAAAAACAGTAAGTATATAATGATGGACTGAGGAGTGCCTGAATACCTCCCACACAATCTCCTCATCCTCGTCCTCCATCTCGTGCAGCCCCCACTGAATGTGAACACTCACGTGCTCAGTTGAATCCACGGTTCTCAGTCTTTGTACTCTGTGTTCCATAAAACGTAAGGCTTTAGGGAAATTCAAGTATCATCCTTTTTGGAATCCTTCTCTGGAGTATGTGGAGGTCAAAGGGGAAATTTGTTGAATCTTCAACAAGGCTACAAAGTCAAGAAAGCCATCGTTTCCACTCGTGAGCTGAAGGATGAGCTCTGCTTCAAGAGCTTCTGGTATTCACATTTCTATTATGTCCAGGTGGAATATTAAAATTCACATTTTTCCAGTGGCTGCAGAAATACCTTAGAACAGCCAGGCAAAGTTACCATGGGAGCAGAGTGCTGTTAACTAAACGTAGGACCAGACCTCTATGCTGCACATCAAATGGGAGTTATAACACTTTCTGCATGTCCTTAGTAAGACCTAAGGACAGATTTAGCTGGGAAACAGAATGCATTACTGTAAAAACTAGATTTTTATTTCTTCTCAACCTCTCTGAGCTCAGCTCTGACTCCCTTACAATAAAAAAAATGTGGTTTAGAATTGTTCAGAACAGATACTTCCAAATAAAGCTGTCTGTGTAAAGAGTAATGTAAGTGGGTTCCCAAGCATTTATTCTGCAAAATACCTGACATGCTACCTTTTGTTTGCATGAATTTGGCTGTTACATCTGATCCACAACTTCACTGAGAATAGATCTCTTGAAATTGCAGCTCAGGCCAAAACACAGGAGCCCTGTAAGTGTTTAAAAGCTACAAGTTTTGACTGTAGTCCAGATCTTTCTTCATCATGTGTAGAAACTCAGAATTAGAAACTTAAATATAGAATTGGCTGATTCACCAACTTAGTACAGTTAATGGGATGGATTATTCTTTTTTGCAAATGCTTTTGTGGAGAAACAAAACAAGCAGAGGAACTTTGTACTCTAATTTGTCTAAGTGTGTCTGAGCTAGAATGAAATTTGCTCAGTATATATTTCCCTTGTTAGAAAAGCTACCCTTTTAAAAAGTCTAAATGAACTCAGTGGTATCATTTGTTGACCCACCTGGAAGAGATGACCGGTCGAGGTCTGTTGACTTTCCTGGAACAGCTGGAGTAGGCTGGCAGGGGGACTGTGACCTGCAGGCCAAGGCTTTTGGTGGAATATAATCTTCCTGTGTTGACTCTTGTGTGACATTAGAGGTGAGACTGACATTCATTTACATTCTTCTGTTAAGTAAGCAGAGGTTGTGTTGCCTCAGCCCTGTGCAGCGCAGCCGTGGGTACTTTGGATACGTGCAAGGAAATGAGAAGCACGACTACCACTTCTTGGAGGGACAAGGGACAGAGTGCTTATCAGGAAATATTAAAAAAAAGTATGTCCAGATCCCTCAAAACGTGTTTTGAACAGGTGAAATTCCTCCCATCAATACAGCTGCACCAACTTCCAAAACCAGCCTAGGGAATTAAAGGAAAAACTAAAAATGTAATAATGTACAAATTCCTTGAGAGGAAACTGTGCCTGTGCAGCATATGGTAGACATTTGGTGTGACCCTTCATGTGCTAGCATTGAACAGGAGCCCTGTGAAGGAACCCTAACAACCACGAATTGTAGCATTTAGAGCACAAATCTACCCTAAAAAGGGTCTGGTTAACTTCAGCCTCAACTGTTTTGCTTTCCAAGTCTGCCCAAACTGGGACAGCTGAATTTAATGATAGAATAAGTTGTTATGATTTCATTGCTCTCTCTCTAAACCAGATCCAGCTACGCTTTGGAAATGTGAGCTGTGCTGGCCTTTGCTTTATAAACAGGAGCATTCAGTGGATTCTAGCTGTAACAACTCGACTTTTGGGGGAGGAGAGCCAGAAATCATCTATCCTGATGAAAGGGCCAGTAGGATTTGCTGCATCTAAACAGTGGGAAGGGAGCACATCTCTGCGTGCTGTGAGAAGGTGCAGGTCCACAGCAGTCCCCACAGTGGCCTTGCTCACATTACAAGGAAACCTGCAGGCAAGCAGGGATGGTCTGCTCCCGGTCTGCTCCCAGTCTGCTTCCAGTCTGCTCCCAGGACTGAGACTGTGGTAAATAGAATGCAGACCTGACCCACGGTTCGGGTACATGGGGGAGAGGATGTAGCTCTGTCTGCACTCCAGCCAGTTCAAGATCCCTGTCAGCTGGACCTAACCTGTGTTTGAGTTACACCAGAGCTGTTTGTGTCCTTCCCGTGCCAGCAGCTCACTCAGGACCAGCTCAGCTGTCCCTGGCACTGCTCTCTGCAGTGCAGACACACTCTGAGCCTTGCACTGACATTTTCAAACCACCACTTCTCCCAGAACAACATCGTACCTTAGCACTTCCCAATGCTCCAGCTGGAGCTGTCTCCCTCCGTTTGTGACCTGGGGATGCCTCTGGCAGCAGGCAATTGCCATGCTGCAAATGAGAGAGGGAGGATGACCTCAAAGCCAGGCAGGCTGGCTCTCTGCTCACCTTGTTCCATACCTGCTAATGCTTTTCATCAACAGCAACAGCAAAAGCCCAGTAGATCGTGGGTTTGGGCAAAAGTCTGTAATTTCTATATATCCCAGCACAGACTGCCAGGAGCCAGTACTTTCTCAGTATAAAGTTTGTTGTAACGCTGTAAGCTGATCTAATTTTCCTCTAGAGTTGTTCCTTAGAAGAAGGTGACTGTAGAGAGGAAAACCAGAAAGCTTTGCAGGACTTTGGTGTCTGGGACTCTGCTTTTTCACTCTTATTCCCAGCTGGGGAAGTCTCAGGATTTTAGTGAGCTGAAGAGGTGGTGAAGTGTTTTACAGCATCATTTACCCAGCCCAGAACTGAAGCCCTGACTCACCTCTGGACATCTGCAGCTGCAGAAACCAGAATTTCAGATCCCACCCTCCCAGCAATTTCTGGAGGGTAACATCTGGATCCAAAATTAACCATCACGGTGTTGAGTCTTGCATTCAAAATCCTGTTATCTGATCCCAATCCAGTGTACTTGTCAGTAGAGAGAGCCACCAGCCATAAAGCTGTTAAGTGATGCACTTAAAATAGCTGAGCCACTAAAGGGTAGGAGCTGGAAGGTGAACAGGGGTGGCTTTTTGAACCACTGCCCAGCCCAAAGGGATCAGGCTGCTGTTTCCAGTCCACTTTAGGACAAAGTCAACAAGAAAATTAACATCTCTGTCACCTGGGAAAGAGGCTCATCCCTTTGTCATGCACTTGAAACCAAGAGAGGTCCAGCAGGCAGCCAAGGTGAGAGGAACAAACAAAGTCCTGCTGTGGAACTCAAGAGCCCAGCAAAGTTCTCAGCTGCAGAGCTTCACCCAGCCTCAGCATTTCACATACACCTTGCCCTCAAGGTGTATGTGAAATTATACACGTCGTTATTATGTCTCAGTATATGGAGAATCCTCCCCTTGATATCTTTGCTCACAGAATTAAATCCTGCATTCATCACCTCTGTGCCCCGTGGTAAATAAGTACAGATTTCTTCTGTAACTTCTGAATTAAATCAGTTTCCTGGCCTGTGCTGCATCACACCTCAGTGCTCTCCTGGACATCCGTGAGGCACAGTGCGTATTTTGGGATGTTTTGCATCTGTTAAAGGCAGATCCCTTTTCTCAATGGAACTTTCTAAGCTATTCCCCCCAGTGACATCATGCCTTCTCTGCTCCCACAGCCACAAAGGCATTTATTGATAGGCATGACATTTTCCTTTAATGCTTCCATTGTTTTCAGAGGTTTATTTGGGTTGCTGTTGGAAGTCAGAAAAACAAGACAAAAGGCAAAGCATGTTAAGAGGGAGACTCGGCCTGCATGCAAGTATGTGGTGAGAGAAAATCTCTGGGGCAATTTTTAGGGAATCTGCTTTCCACAGGCTTCTCCACAGTGACATCCAAGCCCCCTGGAACTGCCTTCTCCTTCCAGCAGTTTGCTGCAGTCCAATCCTTGGGTTGGTGTGCTGTGCAGGGATCTGGTATGGGGATTTTAGGGCACTTCTGTAGATGTATTTGACTGTCTTTCTCTTCTTCCCTATTTGCCTCTTTAGATACTTCTTCTTTTTTTTTCCCTGAGAATTACCCACAGCACTTCCAGTGCGCTGTTGTCCAGAACGATGTGTTGGTTTAGAGATAGATAAACTGACTCTTACATATTTCATTAAATATTCCCTAAGAGTTGCTTTGTGTCTAAGGGAGTTTGCAGACATCCACATAGGCCCCTCTTAAAAGTTAATTTGTCTGGCAGTCTGGACAAAACAATACTCCAAAGGTTAATAAGCATGAAATGAATGGCTTGGTAAGCCTGGGCTAAATGATCATTTGGAGGAGGGAGCAGCTACTTCTCTATTACAAGCTGCTGCTGTTAAACCTCAGCAAATCTGCTGAGTGAAGAAGAGCCCAGAAGAGAGGGGCCCTCTAGGTCTTGCCCCTCAATAGCCTCTGGCTTTGGTCTCACATAATGCTTGAACTACTTGAGAGACCTGTGAGCTCTGCTGGCACTTGCTCTCAGAGGAGCTCTGTGAGTTTTTCACANGGTTTTTGTTTGTGTGTTTTTGGTGGTGATGGTGGGGTTTGAGTTTTGTTTCTTTCCCTACAAATTAAGACCCGGTTAATTGAGATGTGACATACAAGTACCATGAGGTCTTTCCAGTGCACTCTGTGGTGAGGAGAGGAGACTGCAGAATATGGTAGAACCTGTTCACTCAGGCTGGCCAGAAGCCAAGAGCCACTGGAGGTGCTGTGAAGACCACCAAAAATCTTCTGGGGCTTTGCTTTGCTCTTTTCTTTACATGTGCGAGGAGTTCTCTTGTTTTATTTCTTAGGCTGTTTTGGGGGGTTTTTTTCTTTTCTACTTTGAAAAATGCATCTGAGCTGCATCCTGCCCTGCTGGTCCCAGCTGAGATGGAAGCAGGTGAGTGCCTCCCCACGTGCCTCCTGCAGAGAAATCACCAGCTGCTGCGGAGGAGAGAGAGTGTGCAGGTGGTGATTAGAGGTGACCCTCTGCTCTGGGGCTCCTTCTCCCCTTGTCAGCTCCTGACTCTGAGGAACTTGCTGACCTTTTCTGGCCCGCATTGGCCGTGCTTTGCTGACAGATTTTCAAGTACCAAACATCCCGCTGCTGCCTGAACTCCTGCAGAGACCAGGGTGGTGACAACAGGGGTCATGTCCCCTTGACATAATCGCCTACTGCAGAAATCTGCAGAATGTTTATAACTTTCACAGCTTTTCCCTCCCCTGCAAGATCGACTCAGGTGTTAAATTAAACATGTGGCTGTGTAGAATCCCCTGTGCTTTATAACAACCATCAAACCTGTGTCCCTGTAGAGTCTCCTGTGCTTTACAAGGACCATTTACTCGGTCTGAGATGCTGCTGCACAGGACAGCTTATTTTTGCCAGTAACACACACCAGACCTGTGCTGGTGTTTGTTATCTGGCTGTGTGGTGTTTATCAGGTGTAGATAGTGTTGTCTTGAGTGCAGCACACACCAGCACGGGGCCGAGGTTGGAAGAAGTAACACGGCAGAAAGGGAGAGAGGGCTGGAGTGAGAGAGGGAGATGTGAGGGGAAGACCCGACAGCAAGGTGAGGTAAGGCCAGGTCAAGCCATGGCCTTCCTTAAAATGGCCTTTATCACCTGGCAGCAGCAATCCTACAAGCCCTTTTTATTTAGTTCTTCCATTGAATTGCTGTCAGCAAACAGAAGTGAACCAAAACAACCCTGCCTTTTGCCCCGGGTTTGGCTCGGGGAGCTGGCTCTACTCTGGCAAGTCTCCACAAGGGCAGCTTGTGTCTGTGCCTGCACGTGTGCTCCAGAGCTCCTCACTGAGCCCTGGAGAAGTCTGTGGATATTTTAATCTTACATCTTGGCCCCAGACAAATCAGTTGTTCATGTGCATCATCAGCTGCGTGGTGTGTCCAGGCGGAGCAGCCTGTCTGAGGGTTGGGATAATGATCAAGGAGGGTGCCTGGGGCTCCCATCCTGTCCTGTCACTCTGTAGCAAGTTAAAGGAGCCCACAGAGTTATCCCATCTCCTGTCCTGGAGCATTTGGCCCCAGGAAGGTTCTTGAGGGCTTGCCAGGCTCAAGTCACAGCTCAGGTCTGAGCCTCCAGGGCCTGAGAGCTGCACCTTGGCTGAGACCAGAGGTTTGTGGCTCTTGGCCAAGAGGAACAAGGTAATAACCACAGGAAAGCTGGCGCAGCAATTTCTTCTAAAATTGCAGTCCCCCGTGGAAGGCTGACAGCTCAGGATCCTGCTTTTTATGAGGACTGTTGCCAGCAGACCCAGGAGACACTGCCCAGGGCCTGGAGCTTCTGCCCTGTGCCCATCTTGTTGCAGGCTGTGATTGCTGAGAGAGATCCTCCTCGGGTCCCCTGTGCCTGTCAGCAGCCCAGGGGACAGGCCAGGACACCTGGCAAGCATCGCTGGAGCCCCAGAGATTTAAATAAAACATGTCTAGACCTCTGAATTGACAGCTCTCTTCTCCTCCTGGCTCCTTTCATCTCAAGCAAAGGAAGCCAATTTCCTTTGCAAAGTAATCTGAGCTCCAGGAGTTAAAAGTGCTGTTTAAAGAGCTCAGTGGTGATGTTGCCCAAGGAGCTTGCAGGCTGGAGAAAGCTCTCTGCCTCAGTGTGTAAAAACTAGGCTAATAATGTTTTTCTGCCTCACACAAGCTGGTGAGAGTTAATTAATTTTAAAAGCAGTTTGAAACACAGTCATAACATAGGTTTTATTTATTAATATCCACATTCAAAATACAAGACTAATTACTTATGTGCATGGCAAAGGGTGTATTTCTGTGCTAGTAATTCAATTTTAATGGTTTAGGTGGTACTTGCATCGAGCTGTACTCTAAAAAAAATATTGCATTAGGTAAAAATTGTGTGTAGGTATCTCATTAAGTGTTATCTTTATTATGCTGGTTTAAAATTATTTCATGCTGAATTTGTCAAGACCAAACATCTGGCTTTCGCTGTAGCACACGGTGTCTCCTGAATTGCCAGTTCCCAGCCAGGAGGAAGGGGCTCAGGAGAAGTGCACGGGAGTGGAGGGGTGGGATGGAACCAAATTTGTTCCCCATGGTTTTATTGTCAGAGACAAGAGGGCAGAAGGGGTTTGTGCCTGTTCTGGAGAGGGAAGCGGAGCCTGTGTGGGTCTCTGACCTGGGGATGTAGAAGTCTTCCCTATGCATTGATAGGGATGCAAGGGAAAACACTCACCAGAGGGCTTTTCTCTCTGGGTACCACATGGTCTTTGCTGATGCTTTAACCCCTCTGCAGTTAGACCATGTTTTCAGAGCTCTAACAAGTTTACGAACGAAAGAATGGGATCTTGCAAACAATTATTTCTGTGTCAAGGGTTCAGAGAAGACATCCCAGTTGTACATGCTATGAGGCAGCAATTTTCTCTTCCTACAGGTTTGAATATAATTTAGAGTGGCCTGGTTCTAAGGGGTGCCCCTGGATGCCCTGGTAGTGAGTAAGTTCCATGTTCTGCTCTAGAGGAAAAAAAAAAACAAAAAAAAGCAACCAAACTACATTTGAGAAATGAAACTGAAAAAAATATGTTCTTTGGAGTTTTTTCTCCCTACTGAGCCTGATGAAGATGGAGAGGGTGCAGAAACCGCCTGGGAAATCCAGCTATGGTGAAATTTTAGCAATAAGGAGATACAGATACACTCTCTAATGTATGTAAGAGATGTGAAAGAAGTCCTCCGCTCCAAATTCTCTACGAATTGCAGTAAACTCTGACACTTCCTAGTGCTCCAACCAAGAAAACACAGCAAGGATTTCAACTAAATCAGACAGCAAAAGTCACATTTGCTCCACTTAGTTTTTAAGGTTGTCTGAATTGCAGCTCAGTGAGGTTGTCACCATAAGGAAGCTAAAATGTAAATGCATTGAAAGTAAAGTGGCCCCAGTTTGAGTGATTTTTTTAAAGAGAAGTAAGACATTGTGAAGAAAACTTGGTAATGCACAAAGCTCAAAGTTGGTCTTTGCAGACAGCAAAAGAGCCAGGTGAAGGGTGACTCAAAATTATAAGCAGAAATTGGAGTGGTGCCCACTGTGATAATTTGAGCTCAGCTTAGAGATAGATAAAGGACGAGAGTTAAAAATTAACTTTAAGTTTTGCTTGTTAACAGATGGGTTGTATTTCCTTAAAATGCAGTGTAATGAGAAACGGGATTATTATTTATTGATTTCACATTTTTCTCAAAATGTCTGAATCTGAGACTTGTGTATTGACTGGATCTATGTCTGCCTCACCCATGATTGCCAGTGCTTTTCTGAGAACTTCTGTTTGCCCCCAGATAAATTCATATTAATAGTGGCTCTCCTTTATCTATCTGCAGGGTAAGGGCGGGGTAACAACAGGCAGATTCTTGCTATCCTGGATGAAAATGCCGTATGCTGATGGTATCCATTCCACCCTTTTCATTCTAACTGAAGTCTCCCATGAGTTCAAGGGGGCTACCACTGCCCAGTGCCCCCACCAGCTCCTCTTTCAGTTCCTTGGTACCTGGGTTGGGATGGGGAATTTCCTTCCAAGGGACATATTAGACTCTTCTTTCTTATGGGGTTAGGTGCATTTTCCTCCTTGGAATTACGTTTTCCCTTTAACTCATGATTTCTGTAGACTTCCTTTCCACCTTGTATGCATACTGTGAGCTGGGAAAGAAACCTTTAAATGGCTTGAAGCTGCTGCTGGCTGTAAAGTAACTGGAGCTGACAGTGGGCTTGCACACGCACAGAGCTGTAAATCAGTTAAATGTATTGCACATAATTTCCTGGTGCCTGCTCTCCTCGGGAGCAGAGCCCTGCTGGGATGAATGTCATCACAGCGTGCAAACTCCTGGATTTGATGCTCCTTTTGTTTGCAGGGGCAATGGGGCTCGCCTCTGCCAAGAATGGTACATTCTGCCACGGGGTCAACAGCCACCTGACTTCCCTGTAGCCTCTTGCAGCCTTAAAGATCTTGTACTTCACCCCACAAATTGCTCAGTAATTTATTTTAGGTGTACAGAACAGGTGGGAACTCTCTCCTGAAGTGCTGCTATTTTAAATGGGCAAATCCATGGGGAAAGAATCTCTGAGTCACTGAGGGCACCGTGCTTCTCTGTGTCCACTGGTAACTGGAGATTAAGCTCTTTTTTCACCTTGGAACTTGGAAGACATTTTTATTGCATTAGTTACATTAGTTATTAAGCAAAACTTCCACACCCTGGCTAATGCTCGTGGATCAGCATTTGATAATTTAAAACACAAGGTAAGAACACAAAATAATTTCAGAAAAAAATTCTCAGAGGGGGCAGTTTCTGAGGTTATCTGTCCATGCATTCATTGTAACTGCTACTGAACTGGAGTGCCAGGAGCTGCCAGGAGCAATGGGTGGCACTGGTGGCTGTCACTGGAGAAGCAGCCATTACCATTCCCAGTAGTGCTGGACTGGGAACAGCGTGGCACCACTCCCTTCGGATCATGGGCACTTTCCCTGCCATGCTTTTCTGTAGATCCAGCCCCATCTGGTTCCAAGAGCTGCCAGCAGATCTGGTTACCTTCGTGAGCACATACATCCTTTTTTTTTATTATGTTTTCCTTCTTTTTTTTTTCCCTGAACGCTGTGATATTATACAATTACAATGTGTATTTATTTCTACTCTCACTACTTCCTCTTGAAATTATGCAAGCTGTTTAAATCTCTCTGGCATTTTCATGGAAGGATGGATTCTGCAGGGTGTGGGAGTGTGTGTAGCAGCCATATAATTTCCTGCCTCTGATTTCCCCTGGGGAAGGGGAACGAAACACCAGCACCATCTGCACATCTTGGGAGGCCCTAAGAACCTGGCACCCTGGAAGTCAGCTCAGGGGGATGCAGCACCCCAAAGGCTGCTCTGGGAGACCTCAAAAGGGAGCGAATTATTCTCTGTCCTTTTGGGTTGCAGAACTGGGACTGCTTGACAGAGATTGCGACAGATTTGTGTCCGTGAGGAGCAGGGCATGGGAACAGCTGGGGCACGTGAGGGAGCAGATAAAAGAAAAACCTTTTGCGGGTCAGTGTTTGCCCTCTGTATCTGCACCAAAAGCCTGATTCTTCCACAAACACTCGTTTCACAAAACACTACAAACATTGCGTTAGGAAATGTTGAAGAAAGCCACAGAAATAATCTGGATGTAGATGTTGCACCTGCTGTGAAGTGACCCTGCCTGCTCAGTGCTGGGTAAGGAAAAAAAAACGGGCGGGTGTCTCTTTGTTACCTCCTCGATGGCAAAGCTGCATCAGCCTCTGGACTGGCTGCCCTCAGCCTGCCTTCACCTGCCCTGTGGAAGAAAACTGCCCACTCCTGCCTGCTAGCTGGCCTCCCCCAGAAAAAGCCTCATGAAAAGTACACTGCTGGGATTTTTATGAGACTCCAGCTCTTTCAGCGCTGAGGTTGAGAGGAGGTGCAAGTGCAGCTTGCTTACACTAAATCCCTGCAAAAACAAAGGTACCTCTGAAGCAAAATAAGCTTCCAAATCTGGGCTCTTAGAGGCAGGGTCCAAAATCTGTTCACACCCAGGGCAGCTGTACCCAGTGCACCCATGGGCAGCAGAACTCGATTTGGGGAGCTCTGCTGGCACTGAGCCCCACTGAGCCCTGGGGATTTCCATTATTTCTGTCAGGCTGCTAAGAGCTCTGCTATGCTGGAAATGAAGTTTGCAGCATGGAGGAAATGGAGAAGAGACAGATTGAGGCACTTTCCTCCAAGCCCCACACCTTTGGGTGCTCTGGACATAAAATTAGTAATCCTTGGGGGGCTCCCTCACATCCACCCATTTTCTCTCATGGTAGCGTAGATGAAAATTACAAGTCTGCAGGTGTTGGATTATCTTTTTCGCTCAACAAAATGCCGATGAACCTCTACATATTTACAACTTTTGGGCATGCCAGTGGGTTTGCAGCATAAGCAGTCCAGGAGGATGGGTAGCACTCAGATCACTGTACACCCATAGCACATTTCACCCTGTATCTTCTTTTCTTCCTCCTCCGGAAATTCAGCTGCTGCCTTCAAAGTTTGTCATAACGTTATCCCGGACAAATAGATACAAACAAATGGTACTCTGGGGACAAAAAAGAAAATTTAAAAAATCCTAACTAATCTAGGGAAGCAGCTTGGCAAACTATTGAACTTCCTGAATTTTTCGAAGCTTTCCTTGACAGTGTGCGACTGGCCCAGACAAGCAGAGAGATCCTTTTGGTCCCTGTGTTTCCAGTGCCAAAGCCAGCATTGCTGCTGCTTCCAGGACACAGTAGGTGGGTGTGCTGGAAAGATGCCTGATGTTTGGAGAGTGTGAAGTGCATTTAGTGTGATTCAGTCCTTTCTCCTCTCTCAAACCTTTTGCATGAATAAAGCAAGTCTCTGTCTCAGCCTCCTCACAAGTGAAAGGGCTGGGGAGGGAACAGGGCAAGGAGAAGGGAGGAGAAAAGCCAGAAAAATGGGACCAAAGAAAGGAGGTCGCTCCTCCTCCCTGCCTAAGTCCTCTCCAGAAAGTTCTCCAGGTTGTCCAAAGGTCCCTGCCATGATTGCTGCCATACCTCCTTCTGCTGACTGGCAAAATCTTTTCTGTACTTTTGCCAAGCCACATTTGGAGAGCTGAAGAGGGTCATTCCCAACATCCCAATCCAGCAGAGGGCTGGGGCAAGAAGAGAAATTGCCACTTCTTGGTCTCTATTAACACTTTCTCCCTGCTTGCCTTCGGCCACCTGTTTGTGGCACCTCCAGGTTTTAGTTATACGTCATAATGATCTACAAAATATTTCAGTATCACAGTCTGGGCTGCTGTGGAGTAAATGGAATAGAAGACACAACATTCACTGATGCACTGCACAACTTTTGGTAAAAATTATTTCCATTTGGTCTCCCCTCACACTGCACAGTTTTAAAACAGGTAAAATGGAACTGGATGTGTGTGTGTGTGCACAAACGAGGTGAAGTGAGGGTGCTCTGAGTAACACAGGATGTGCTGTAATTCCATGAGGAGCAGGTCCCAGTGCTCTGCAAGGGGGTGCAAGCCCAGCGAGCTCCAAGAGCCTCAATCCAGCAGCGTGGAGGTGGACTGAAGTGGGATTTGCAGGAACTACTGTGGAGTGGCAGGGCTGTTTGGGGTGCAGGCTGGGCACTGCCAGCTGCCAGACACAGGCTGGCACTCTCACCCTCCTCCAAGTGCCCCCGCAGAAGAAAAGGCACGGCAGGCTGGGACCAAAGGTGCCTGAGGAAGAGAGACCTGCCCTAGAAATGTGTGTCGGTCTCTAAAAGGTCAGTGAACAGCAGCACCCTCTGACTCTCCTGGCTGCCCCGTGCCCACCTAAAGCTGTCATGCCTGAGTGCAGATCTCCCTAATTCCTGCTGTCGCTTGCACAGCTGCGAGGAGTTTCTCCTCATCTGCAGCAGGCTCACCTCCTGGGAGTTCTCTCTGCCTCTGCAGAATGTATTTCTTCCTTCAGGCACCTAAACCAGGCTGGCTTCAGGTCTGTGAAGCCAAAGTACCCAGCCCCCAAAGTACCTTCTGGGAGGAAGGGTCACCCCAGTGACTTCCAGTACTGTCCCCTGGCTGCTGGCTGTCAGATGGGAGCAGAGATGGGCGCAATGCTGCTGGTTCCCAGCCCATCTGGAGACAGCTCTATTTATGTCTTATCTACAATGGTTAATCATTACACTTTATATGCACCCCCCTGACGCACTCTTATTCCTTCTGGAAATGAGTTGAGTCTCCTGAAATTGAGTGAGTAATGGTAAAAAAGAATAAAAACTCCAAGAAACTGAGTTGAGTGTCTCTTGTGTCCATGTGTAACACATGAGACCTAGGGTATACCTGAAGATCCCCAGTCCCTGTGCTGCAGTAGGGCCAGGGAGGAGGCTGAGCACATCTGCCTCTCAGAAACAGCAACTTTCCAGAGTGAGTCCTTGGGCAGGACTTCATGTGGAAGGCACCACATTCTCCCTGCAAGGCTCAGAGGGGCTGGGCAGATCCTCTAACGCTGATCAGCTGGGGACAAGATGAGGAGAGTTACTAGAGGTGTTACTTTTAATCAGCTCATGTATTTAGAAAGGGCAGCATTCTGTGTAGCAGACATCAGTGCCTGGCTTAGGGCCAGACGAGGAATAAAGGAAAAAATCTTTTACAGTAGGAGTGGTTGGAACAGGTTGCCCAGAGAGGTGGTGCATGCCCCATTCCTGGAAACATTCAGGGCCGAGTTGGAGGGGCTCTGAGTAACCTGATCTAATTGAAGAGGCCCCTTCATTGCAAGGAGTTGGACTAGATGGTCTTCAAATGTCCAGTTCAGTCCAAACGATTCTGATTCAATGATTCTGTGATAGGTCTGTGATAGTATCTCTGCTTGGGGTTTCCCAGCCTCTGCCTGCAGGATTTCACTGAGGAGAGAGCAAACCTGGGTCCTGCAAGGTCCATCCTCAGCTCCACAATGCAACAGCTGCTCCAGGCAATGTGTGAAGCTGCTGAAAACATGCAAATGCCCGGTTTTGTGTTTTTGTTCAGCTTCTTTGAGGAGTCCTGCAAAATGGAGGAGGAAGGTGCTGGATCTGTGAGTACCTGGTAGTTGTGCTGCTGGGAGTTTGAGCTCCTGCTGCTGGGTTTGGAAGGAGACATCCCCAGCTCCAGGAAAAATACAAGGTAAAAACAAAGGGAAAAACAGTTGTTTCAGCCAAGATGAGAAGATTTAAAATGTAGAAAACACCTGTGGGTTTGAGCACAGTACCACAAGGCAAAAAACATGGATGTAGAGATTGCAGGAGAAGTCATTAAATGGAAAATTGATAATAGGGCATGAAACAGTCCCATGAATTCCCAGCCCCAAGCTCCCCAATCTTGAGCCTGGTTTAATAATCACAGCTTAACTGTAAAGTAGAGAAGGGTTTTTCCTCTGCACTGTGGGTTGTTCCATAGAACTTTGGAAATCAGTTATGTTATATTTTCAAGATTTTCAAGTCTATGAAGAGTTTTAAAAATGTTTGAAGATGATCAAGTAGGAAGGATTTATGAAGAATACTTGTTTTAAGGAAAAAGCTTAATATACCTAAAAACTTGGGAGCTAAGAAGTCCAAACACTTTCAAACTTTTCTCCTTGCTAAAAATAACATTCTCCAGCTTGAGCCACAACTTGAGAACTGGATCCAACACCTGCAACTGGTTTTAGTTGTTTGTTCCTTTTCTTTTTTTTTTTTTAACTCTTTTTATTGGGTGGTGTTTTTGTGGGGTTTTTGTTTGTTTGTTTGTTTGTTTAATGTGCTGGTGGATTCTGACATAGAGGCATAACTTTACTATGATGAACCAAATACATTCAAAATAATGTATAATAAACCAGTACCTAAAAATGCTGTCTGGATATTTTCACTGCTTCTTGGTGTGTTATTTGGTCTTCTGATGGATTTGGTGTGTAGTTGTATCTCTTTCAGTTCCATTTCATTATTTAATTATTGATATTTAAACATTTTTAATACATATTCATGGGATTTACTCTTTCAGTTAGAAGCAAAGATCATTTCACAGGATCAAGGTGGAGTTATTCTGCTATTTGTGAGAATGCCAGTCAGAAACCTCATACAATATTTTTTATAGAATGTGTATTTTTTTTGACAAAGTTATTTCACAATTCTGTAAAATCTCCAAGATAAGAGTGAAAGCAAACCTGTCTCAAAGCAATGAGGAAGAAATAAATGAAGTGCTCAAAAGAAGGCTGAGATGTCCATAAACCCTCATATCTCCTGGAGTGGGTGCTTTAGCTGGCATACCAAGTGCCACAGAGCTTTTGAATAAAGCCTGAGATCTGGCTGTGCTAACAAATTGAAACGTGCAAAAACGCGCTTTCAGCCAGGGAAAGTTTTACCTTGAATTGAAAGCATCAAAAGAGGAAAACCTGTGACCCTGGTCATGCAGATCGTGGGCTGGGAACAGGATAATCAGGATACACTTCCCAGAGCTGTGGGTCTGGCCGCTCCCCTCCTCAGGACAGAGAGACAGGAGTCCTTGCAGAGGATGCTGTGGTGGTGGAACAGAAAGAAATCTGACGTCCTCCTGGTTGCAGGAGTTGTCCTGGACGGGCCACTAGCTAGCTGACCCAAAATTGGGAATGGGAGGTAAATCTCCCTGAACATCTTTTTGCCTTGGAAAGAGGGAAGACAGTCCTTTCAAAGAAAGGCACGCGGTGCCCTGCTTTCTCTCTGTCCCTGGGGAAGCCGGGTGGGCTCAGGGAGCCCATGGAGCAGGCACATTTCCCATGGGCAAGCCCTCGGTGAGAGCTGAGCCCTGCTCAGGTGTCCCCAGCCCTCAGCACGTGGCTGTACCACTGCAGAGCATTGTCACCTTCTCACTGGGGTTATGGGATGAAAGCATTTAAACTCCTGCCCACTTCAGGGGCAGCTTTTTGGGTAAATACCAATATGGATAACAGCTTGCCAGTAAAACATGAGAGCCAGAGCTGGGGTAGGGAGAACTGTGCAGGAATTTTCCAGAAAGACTGTGTACGCTGCTGACGTGTTTTATTTATTAGCTGGATCTTTAATCAACTTCCATTCAACCAGACTAACAGTGACTTCAAATCCACTGAGAAAGGAGTGGGGAAAGCACAACAAAAAAACAGGGAAACAACACCCTTTATTACATATTGATAAAAGACTAAGCTTTGCTGCTCACCTAAAATTAAGAGGTGTTACAAATGGTGAAATTCAGGTGCGAAATGCTTCAGATTTTGGACAAAGCCTACTGCTGAAGTCAGCAATGTAGGGAAGCACAGGAGTGTGACAGCAACTTCCCCACACCTGCAGTACCCCTGGCAGGTGAGGACAGGGGAATGTTATGTGCCCAGGCTAAGAGGGCTGGGACTCAGAACAAGTGGCTTTTATTCCCCCTTCTCTGTTTAATGTGCTCCTTACTCCTTACCATGTCAACAAACTTCCTTCTTTACTTTTCAATCAATGGGCAGAACTCCACAGAGTGTTGTAATACTTAAAGCAGCTGGACTAAGTGGCTGAAATATGTTATCTACCTGAAAAATGCTCAGGTTTTTTCTAAGATAATAAAAGTGACTGGGAAAGTTGGGTGCTCAGAGCACTGAGGAATGATGACAAAATTTATGAGGGCCATATGGAGAGCCAAATAGGAGCAAACCCCACTTTATTACCATTGGGAATGCAGATATGAGGTTTCTGAAAGTGAGGGCTGTGGGTGTTTCCAGACATTCTCAGTAGAAATCAATGCTTTTGTGGTGAAACAAAAAAATCTGGCTGAAAGCAAAAATGCAACAATAAATTTCCATACTTCCACTGAGTATGAAGAAGGTTGAAGTGTGCTCCTGTGCAGAAGCCAAGCAGAAACCTGAGTACTGTTCAGGTCAGGCTGTAAATCCACTAAAGCCAGGGGTTATTCACAGGCATTGCAGGGCTAACAGCACATCCTGTTGTAAAAGTGAACTTTAGCTTTTACTCATTTCTCAGCAACTGTTTTGGATATTGGCCATTTCTCAATATCCTCTTCAGTATTTTGTCTTGGAATAAAAATCTGGAGATCATTTCCATGTATCTAAATATTTATCCTGAGACTTTTCAATGATTAATGTGCATTTAATCCCCTACCTATGTGACTGAACATGAAAATGCAAATATCTTAGTGACTAATTATATTCTTGAAATCTGGTTCTCTTTTTTCCTTTTTTGGTCCCGTAACTCTTTTACTTTAGTTCTCCAAAGCAAAACTCTGTTATCCTGGCATTCCCTGCCAGTCCTGTCGTCCCTTCCAGCTGAAGGAATTCTCAGGCCCCTGGATGTGCACTGACCAAGAGCCAATCCAATCCCCCAGCGTAAATTTCTCCCGTTCATGAGTCACTGGGTAGCGAGCCCAGCAGTGTTTGTTTTCCCTGCCCTGCACGATAAGGGATGACGTGTACTGCAAATCCTGAGGCCTCTAATGCAATTTAAAGCCGTTCATAACAAAAAACGGAGAATAATATCAAATTCCATTTCGGTGCACTAAAGGGAGAAGGTGCCATCTGTTCTTTATGCTGCTGTTCATGAATATGCAGAAGAGAGGGAGCAGGACCAGTTCCCAGAGGGACTTTCCTGCAGCACAGCACCCAGGTGTGGACACATCCCTGCTCTGGAGCCCCAGGAAGGGGATTCACTGCCAGGCAGACCCTGAGTTAGGGCCTGCACTCGCCTCAGCAACAGGAAACAGCTTTAAACTTCCCAGCTTTAAACTGGGAAGGGATGGAGGAGGAACCCATTTCTGCAGCCAGACCTTCCCAGCAGGAACTAAACTGCTGCAAACTTGGAGAGTGGCGGAGGAGGCTCAGCCACGGCCAAGGACCATGCACAAGCACTTGGGGGCCAGGAAAAGAGCTCTTCTGCTCCTTGCAATAAACACCATGTTCCTAATGATTTGCCGTTAACTCAGCTGTGAAAATGCATGGCAGAAGCTTTGGCGTGGGGTGTGTTATGTCAACAGGAAACAAAGGAGGTGTACCTATATCTTTTTGCATGTGCAGGCAAGGGAAGAATGGTTGGCAAGGGCTTTCCAGCTGCAGAAATGCCCTCATGATTTTAGGAGCAAAGTCTTTTGTAAGATTGTGTTATAACAAAGGCTTGGACTGAGACCTTCTGGGAGAGATTAAAGGAAGGCACGGAATTACTGCATGACAAAGAATGAAAGCTTGTCAGGAAAGAGAGGTAAATCACGGAGGGAGGAGGACAGTGCCTTGACAGAAGGGACAAAGTTAAAAATCAAGATGCTGCAGGTAAGGGCTTGACATGAAGGGTCATGGGAAGTTCAAAGTCAGACTCACAAAAATTGGCATGTGAAGAGGCACAGCCTGTGACAGCCAGCATAAACTAGCCCCTGTGCAGGTAAAGGCTGTGCAAAAATCTAATGCATTGCATTGCTGTGCAGAAGAACTGGCAAGAAGAATTGGACTATGCATAGCCTGGACAGAGAGAAAGGGAAATATGCTCCTACTCCAGAAAAACCCTGCAGAGAAACAAAACCAGTGCAGGCAGGCAGGAGTGAACCAGCCATCTAAAGACCGGGGAATATCTGTGGATCCCAAGCTGGACAGATGCAAGAGCAGCACAGACAAACTGCGGTGGGTGAAAATGTCCAATTTCCAGTGACTGCAGGCAAAAATGCTCTTTGAGTTACAATGCTGTCATGCCTCTGTTCCCATCAGCAGGATGCCTTTGTGCTGGGCCAGAGCGATGAAGGAGGGATCAGAGGGATGTCCTCCAGGGGATATGAGTGCTCTGAAGCCAAAGAAGAGATAACTCATGCAGCAGGGCTTTATAGGATCTCTCGGCACACTGTGCTGACCAAGGCATGTTCAGAATGTGGAGCACAGTCCTGGATTCTGGGTATTTTCTGAAGCACAGGGTATAGCCCTTTTCTGCTCTGGCTCTGGCTTCAGGAAGAAGCTTGTCTCCCAGGATGACTGGGCAGCATCTTGTGCTGGAATTAAACCTCCAAACAAAATGGAAGAAGGTCACCTCTGAGCAGCCCACTGCCATCCCTCACACTGACAGACGGTATTTTTTCCCCCAGCAATCCTGGGATGTGTTTGTGGCAGCACCCTCTGCCCCTCACACCAGCCCTTGCCTCTCTGTCTTCCAGGCAGCTGAACAGTTCTCACTGGTCTGACATGAGCAGCTTCCTATGAACAGAGACTGTTTTTCACCTATACCAGCTTCCCAGAGATATTTTTTCCCCAGACTGTTTGTTTACTAAAATGCTTACACTAAAATTCTATGTCTCCTTAATTTATTGGTCCACTAGAGAAAACTGCATCACGTCTGAAACGCTTTAATAAGGATCCAAGGCGAGGGATTATCAAATAAATGATAATTACAGTGTCAGAGAGGCATTCCCAGATCCCCCACCCTCCTCAGATGTCAGTGCACTGCAATAGCCCAGCAGGAGCAGGGAGCGGGTGTTGAAAGCCCACGTGAAGCTCCTGATAGCCACACACCTGCAGCAGCTCTTCCCTGTCCTGCTGGACACACAGAGGACTCCTTAGCACAACAGCTCTCCCAGCCCTGCTGGTCACTAGCACTTAATGACTCAGAGCACCAGGGACTCAACGGCACGGTTTTGAAATTGGTTTTTCCTCGCTGCCCCACGTGGGTTACCAGCCCATGTCGGTGGAAGATGAAACGCTCGTGGTCTCTGGACAATGGGGGCCCAATTATGTCATGAGCCGATGCAGAAAGGAGCCAGGTCACGGTTGGTAAGAGGGGTCTGAAGTCGAATATGCAGGCTGTGGGGGCACAGGAGGGTTTTAAGGCAAGAGTCCCACACCCCTGTGCAGCATGTGCTCCCATGTGGGGAATGGCTGCATGCAAAGGGGAAGGGTTTTCCACTGGTGCTTCAGTGTACATGGAAAACCCCTACTTTCCTCTCTGTTCCTCTGTTGCCAAGGCCACAGTCTTCACAGGAATCGTGTTGTCAGAGCTTTGTTAGGGCCACAAACCTCTTTTACACAAGGCTTTACCCACAGACTTCTCTGTAGCACATTATATAGCTCCAAATGGCAAAATGTGTACACTACACAGCTCAAAAACTAATTCCAGAAATGATGGGGACATCCATAACTGCAGGTTTGTCCTCGTGTCCTGAGAAACACCTTCTGCTCTGAGCTTTGCCCTTGTGCCCCACAGAGCACAGGGATTATCCCAGCAGTGGTCAGGGGGAAGGCCCTCGGCTGAGGTGCAATGGAAACAACTCAAAAAGTCCCTCAGGTTTCTCTCAGGGGGAAAAAAAGAGTGCAAAATGTGGGTTGGGAGGCTGGGGAAAAGGCTTCTCTGAGGATTTCCAGTGAAGCTGTTCCCAGAGACGGAGCTGGGACTCAGCTGGTACATTGCAGGTGGAGAAGAGATGGCTTCTCCACCATGGCTCACTCCAGCAGCACGTCCTCACACAGCCCAGCTCCTCATGTCCCCATGCAGGACCAAGGGGCTCCTAGATGCCAGTTGCATCAACCTCCACCTCGCCCAGTTTCAGCCCTCCTGAGCTTTCTGGGTGGTAAGGTCCCCAGTGAAGTTCCTCCATAAATCATCTCTCTGCCTTTGCCTGGTACTGAGAGTCCAGCAGCTACTTAATATTTATAATAGAGATGGAATACATAGTGTATCAAAATATGCATATTATTTTATATCAACTCTAATGCTGCAAGTACTGTCAGCTCTTTTACCTGGCATTGTGTGCTGCTGGTGAGAAAAAATACTGGGGTTTAACCTACATGCTTAGAACCTTTGTGGCACAGGGCTGATTTACAGTGTGCTTCATGGATGTTTTTTCTAAAAGGATTTAGTCCTTCTCAAGTGTTTCTCTTGTTGAAAATGTTTGTGGGAATGGCACGGGCGGAGCCCACAGCACCGGCAGTGACCGGAGCCCATCTCAATCGCTCACTGCTGACAATCCATATCTAAGGTGCTGTGCTTGTCCAAACACAGGGGAAGGCATGGTCGCTGCTGCTCAGGCACCCTGAACCATCACGGTGTGATTAGGACAGTCAGACTCACAGGATGGGAGCTAAATGCTAACACTGCCCATGGAATTGCTAATGAGGACCTAAAGATGACACGGTGAACGATAGCAGATCAGTAATTGCTTTTTCCCTGTAGTGACTTAGCAATTAGAAATGGAAGGAGAAAATCAGGGTGAAATTTGAGAGCTGTGCTGTTTGGGGTACCTGCTTTTGTTTATTTTTAACCCTCTCTTTTGTCCCTCTAATCTCCTCTGCGATGATTTTGCTCCCTCGCTCTGCGAAGCGCTGCATTATATTTGCAATGCCCTGTCACTCGCATCATGTCTGCAAGCTGTCTTCTTCAGGCACGAGCTTATTTAGACAAGTTGTCAGGCTGAATGGGAAAAATCTTAAATCAATGTATTTCAGCATGCAATCATATATAGGCTAATTTATCTGCTGCCCTGTACAGCCTGCCAGGTTAAAATGAGGTCTTTCAGGCATGGTGCCTCTGAAAGTCTCCTGATTAACAGAGCAATTTTTACTGGTAGGGCGACAACGCGATTGTTTTATGGTAATTGTTATCATTTGGACCTGTGTATATGCAAATGGGGGAGATTAAAGTAGAGAAAATATAAAGATGATGAATATGCAGCACATAGCCAAGAGGGCAGAGGGATGGAAATATTTTCTAGTTTATGTTCTCCACCGTGGCTGGGGCGCTGGAGGGCTGGCTGCTATTCCAGGCACAGGGACGTCCCCATCCCACAGTGGCAGCCAACAGGACACCCTGCCTGCAGGGGACAGAACTGAGCCCACTCTCACTCCCACCTTCCCGTCTCTCTGCAACCTGACACCGATCAAGTTGGCTGCCTCTCCTCCCAGCCAAAGGGCTTTGGGGATGGACAATAGATAAACGGACAAAAAAGATGAAGCAGCAGCACAAGTCACATCAGTGCAAGACTTGAGGTAGATCCCCTAGTCCTACGGGTACAAACCCTTTTGGGGTGGGTTTAAACATGTTTCAGCTGTTCTTTTGCTGGCTTTCCTGCTCATTCCTTCCTACCTCTTTTATTTCTCTTGCCTGTTTTTAAGTGAAGGTTGGGTGTGTGAAATGCATTGCCTCTACAGGCATGGACCTTTCTAACCCTCACTGGCACAAAACCACACAGCCAGACTACCCCACCAGTAAATCTAATCCCTCACCTGGGAAGAACCACCTCTACAAATAAAGAGCATTCCAGTCTCTATCCTTCCAGCTCTGCTGCCCCTGAAATGAAAAGTAAGACCCCTGTGGGGAAGGTCTGAGCCGTCAGTGCCAGACTTTCTTGAGGAAACCAGCAGCAGGTCAGGGGTGTGCAGATGCTCGCTGAGCCTGGATCTGCCCACCAAGAGCTAGCCTGAGCTCAGCAACTCTCTTTAGATAAATCACTGAGCATGAGATCATACCCTTTTTTTCCCCCTTTTTTACATTACGTTATTGAGGCTTGTGGCAAGGGGAGCAGGACAGCGAATTTTGTCTCTATTAAAAACATGTCAGGCTTTGCCTGTTTTGTAATGTATTTTCGTATCCATGTGGGAGAGCACCTCTGGCTGCTCCCTGCAGTTACAGCTGCACAGCCTGCAGCCTCCCTTTTTCTCCAGCTGCTGGAAAAGAGGAGATCAGTGAAGCATCTCCGTTCTTCTTGTGCCACCATCCTCAGCTGTGTATTTTTGCCTTGCAAGCCTTAGCCACTCGTTCTCACTGCATCTCTCAGCTGCAAGCAGCTGCTATTTGCCCATTCCATCTTTTTCAGGAATGCTACTGGAGCATGGACTGACTCTGCCTTGCCCAAAGTCCCTGAAGAAGGGTACTGGCCAGCAAAGACCTGTGCACAGCAAGGGTCATGCCCAAGCTCATAACGCATCAGTGGATGGGACTGCTCCTCACTTTTGCAGAGGAACACAAGAGATTTTGCAAGTTTGCTGACATTTGTGCCTGAGCAGATCAGGCATGCAGCGCTCCAGAGTCAGAGATGCTCTGTCTTCCACCAAGCATTGCAGGATTCTGGTCCTGTCCTCGAGGCCAGGAGGGCACATGGGAAGATTGCACTGGTTTTACCTGGGATAGAGTTCATTTTCTTCACAGTCTTTTGCATGGAGTTATGTTTTGGGTTTGTGCTACAAACACTGTTGATAATTCCTGTATGCTTTAGTCACTGACTTATACAGAATCAAGGCCTTTTCTCCCCCTCAGGAGGCTGGGAGTGCACGAGGAGTTGGGAGGGGACACAGCTGGGACAGCTGACACCAGCTGACCACAGGGACATCCCACAGCATATGGCCCCGTGATCAGCATGTAGAGCTGGGGAAGAGGAAGGAAGCAAGGGAACATTCAGAGCAGAGGTGTTTGTCTTCCCAAATCATCATTACACATGATGGAATCCTGCTGTCCTGGAGATGGCTGAGCACCTCCCTGCCCATGGGAAGCAGCAAATGAATTCCTTGTTTCTTTGTGTGAGTGCTGCTTTGGCTTTACCTGTTAAATTTTCTTTATCTCAACCCATTAATTTTCTCACCTTTATTCTTCTGATTCTGTTTCCCACCCATCCCACCTGGGGAGAGTGATCAAGAGGCTGTGTGGGCTTAGCTACCCCCTGGGGTCAAACCACAACATGCACATTTTCCTTAAAAGCCTTATTTCCTTAGCTGTCCCAGAAGAGAGACAGTGCCTACAATAGCAGAGGTTTGTCATGAGTGGGAAAAACTGAATACATTGAAGACACATTTCTCTCTGCTCTGCTGTCCTATTTCATTCCTCTCTTCCTCTGTTTCTGAATGCAACCAAACCTGGCCTTGAAAACCCAATACACCAAAGTTTAACATCCTGGCTTGGATCAGTAACTGTGTGACCAGCAGGACCAGAACATTGACCATGCCTCTGTTCTCAGCACTGGTGAGGCCACACCTCCAATCCCGGGTTCAGTTTTCGGCCCCTCACTGCAAGAAGAACATTGAGGGGCTGGAGTGTGTTCAGAGAAGGGCAGTGGAGCTGGGGAAGGGTCTGGAGCACAAGTCCTGTGAGGAGCAGCTGAGGGAGCTGGGGGTGTTCAGCCTGGATAAAAGGAGGCTCGGGGGTGACATTATTTCTCTCTACAACTCCCTAACAGGAGGCTGTAGCCGGATGAGGGGTGAACTCTTCTCCCGGGTAACGAGTGATAGGACAAGAGGAAATGGCCTCAAGTTGAGCCAGGGAATGTTTCAGTAGGATATTAAGAAAGGTTTCTTCATGGAAAGGGTTACCAGGCACTGGAACAGGCTGTCCAGGGGGGTGGCTGAGTCCCCACCCCGGGAGGTATTTAACAGATGTGCAGATGTGGCACTTAGGGACACAGTTTTGTGGTGGACCTGGAAATGCTGGGATAATGGCTGGGCTCAATGGTCTTAGAGATCTTTTCCAACACAAATCATTCTATGATTCTATAATTCTATAATTCTAAACCAGTGATTCTTTATGAGCCTCTCTGGCATTTGATTCACAATAACAGAGAGATTGTTTGACTTGGTGTCCTGTTCAGCCCCTGTGTGGGTTGTGGACCCAAACAAGGACCTGGTTGAGGATATTCCCTTCCCACTCTTGTCCCTCACCTCCCAGCTGGCAGCACAGAGACTGAAAATTTCAAAGCATCTCCACTAATTGGAAAGGATAATAAAAGACTTTTGTCACTGAGGGCTACCTCTTTCGCCATCACACAGCCTTTCCTTGCAGGGCTCACCCCAGATCAGATGAGATGTGCAGTTTCATCACTTCTGCTGCTTTCAATAGGGTTTTCCCCAAGAAGCTGTCCTGATAAAGCCACAGACCCGTTCCAGCACGCTCTTCTCTTTGAGGAGCATTGGCCAAGCACTGTGCATAAGGAACTTTCACTTGTGAGTTACACAGACCTGAAGACGTGTCTCAGAGCTGTCCCTTCCCTGTGTCACTGGCAGACATCTGTGGCAGGGATGAGGCAGCAGTCAGGCTCAGCTTTGTCCCAGCAAGGAGCTTACTGCAGCTCGCAGCCCAGACAGACTTAATTCTTTTAAAACTGGCAGTCAAATTGCCAGAACAAAATCCTACTATTTCATCAGGAAAATCTGTTCAGCTGGAGCTGGGTTGCAGAAGAGGATGGATATCTCATTTTGTGTAAGACACCAGCAAGTAATCTGATGCTTTTCTATGACTAACACAATAGGTCATATTTGAATGGAGAGATGAGAGGGTTCATATTCTGTTACCAAATCCCTGAGCCATCTGGTTCCTAATGGCTTCTTTCAAAACAAAGGGAATAAAACTTCCAAATTGTGCAATGCAAACTGACATCCTCTCTTAAGACAGAGGATGCCCACATCAGCAAATGAGATCAGTGCCTCCATCAATTACAGTTTCAGGTATTTCTGCCCATGCACTTAATGGCAAATATAGCCTCCTCATTTCTCAAGCTGGTTTAGCCCATCACTGGGAAGCACAGGTTGGAAAGTGGAGGGCAGTGGCTGTTGCCACAGTGAGTGTTTGTTTCCAGTGGGGCGGGGGAGGTTTGATGGCACGAGGATGGGGAAAAGCCCGGCAGGAGCGTGGAGCTTGGCAGGGCCCCGTGGGCTGTGCCACCTATCCCAGCTGTGTGACACAGTGCTGGGGTGAGGAGCACACTGGGGGACACTTTGTCCTCATCCCTGTGCCCTGGGGTGGCAGCTCCTGGCTGGGCTCTGCCACCAGAGCCAGGTGCTTCCTCGTGACCCACATGAGCTGGAGCTGTAGGTGAGGAACACGAGCCTTTCCCATGTCACGTCCTTTTCCTGTGATTATGCTGTGACACCAGGAGCACGTGCAGTGTGTGCTTTGCTCATGGCCTGGCTTCCGCCACAGATTGGCACATTTTGGGGAGGATTCCTCAGAAATGCTCCTACGCTCACAGAGGCTCACCTGCTCAAGGAGAGGTGCCCCATGCCAGCCTAAATCCTGGGCCGGGTGAAATGCAAAGTGCAGACAGAAAATCCTGAAGAAATAAAGGGCTTTTAAGGGAGAGCTGCCGCCTTCGCTTCCCAAGGCCAAGCTCCCAGCACAGCCATGAGATGCCATCACAGCCTGGGCAGGCCAGCCAGGCTGGTGCCTTTTAAATTACAGATCTGACACAGTATTCATGGCAGTGACAGCCACGGGGGCTCTCAGCAGCCAAGTCTGTGGTCATCGTAGCCCATGCCACGCTCACCAAACTGGTAAAATTGCCTGAGCTAGTTTGCTTAAGTGATAGCGCAGTAATGTTTATTATTTGTGGTCACAGTGCAAATCTGCCCCAGGGAAACCCAGGGCAGGAGTTTTTCTATCCACACTTTCACTGTTACAAAGCTTTTGATGGTGTGGGTTTGCTTGATGTCTAGCAAAGGCCCTGAGCCCCCTCCCCACCCTGCAGCCTCTGCTCTAGGTGCTCCTGACCCACAGCAAGATGTGTGCAGAGCTGCTGACGTGTTCTGCCTTTGGTCCTACGTGTCCTTGTAATTTGAATTAAGCCCATACACAAATGAAAGAACACAAAATGCATACATTTATTATTCTGTATTTATCGCTTGTATAGTTCAGCCGAGAACATCACCACACTGTTTGTGAGATGCTATCAGGGATTACATATCCAACAAGTACTGTGTATTATCAGCATACTATAGCCCCATTATGTATAATTATAGATGTTTATGGATACCCCATCACAGGCCAGCATAGTTCTTGGTTACATCTCTGATACGCTGCTCATTGCATCACATTCACAAACGTTCTGCTGCCTCTAATTAGGAACATTTACAGATGAACGCTGTACTTAGTGCACACCATCGTGCTTGCACCATCAGTCAGAGTCATCCTGTTGATAGGGCAGCTGATGTTTATTTGCTTCATGTCTTCTGATTCTTTAAACATCTGTCTTTTAAGTGGTGGGTGCCTTACAATGGATTCATCCTGTAGTTAGACCTGACTTACACAACTAAATAAGCTGGTGAAACTCTGGTTTCCCTACAAGCTGCTGGCCAAGAACCTGGCAGATCCATGAGGGACAGGGTTTCACCACCTGTGACTTGGTTACTTATCAGCTTATTTAGGAAGAACACTGACTTTAGTGGGGTTTGAGTTGCTGCAGACCTGCACTCAGCTCTCCAGGGAAAGGCTGGATGATGGGCTGCAACACTACTCAAAATCCGGGCTGCCAGCTGCAGCTCCTGTCTATTTCTTGCTCAAGGGCAAGAATTCTTGGGTCTGCAAGAAGCATTGGTCTGCTCTTCTCCTTCGGTGCTTTTCCTAATGTCTATTGAATTGCTCCTCCCTTTGTACTGTATAATTTAGGTCTGGTTGAGTACAGAGTATTTTATTTATTTATGTATTCAAATCTTAAAAATGTATCTCTAGGCATCTTAGCAGTACACTGGGCGCCTACCACATAAATTAAAAATAACAGCATAAGCTTAGACAAAGGACCTTCCATAAATAATTCCTCCTCAGCTCACACACCCTTAGCAATAGCCTTAGCTTGGAACAGGGAAATAGATGGGCTTTACAGCCTGTTGGGAAGGTTAATAAATCTGGGCGCTGATGGACCAAAGGGGAAAATGAGTTTCAAAATTGAAGCCCACCCTCTCCATCCCCTTTGTGGAAGCTCCTTGCCTTGAACTCTTCACCTCTCCTGGTCCTTAGTGGGAGATCAGATCCTGCTGGACAACTTGTGGCTAGAAACGTAACTGTCAGGGACATCTCACACTGCTACCATGACGCAAATTAGCTGACCACATTCTGATCACGCAAAAGGTTATTTTAAAATAACTTTTGTCCACAGCTTCAAAAATTATTTAATTTAGTGCTATGTTTAGGTATCCAGTCTAAGCCATACTGGATATAGGTGGATAATCAGAAGATGCCTATTCACCCTTTTCTAACGATCAGGCACCTTTTACAGATGTCAGATTGAGCACCAAAATCAGTGGTTAGATCTGAAAAGGAGAATCTGTGCATGTAAGTGTACAGGGAAAAACATCCTCTTTAGAAGTAATTTGCTGAAAACAGTTTTCACATTTTGTTCCTGCCTATGGCAATTTATGAAACACAAATGAGATATTGTACCAGTAGTGGTGCCGAAATAAATCACTCTAAAAACAGAACTGAAATTTTATTTCATTACTAAAGTAAATATAAAAGTGCTTTAGCACAGTTTCAAATTAGATTGGGGTTTGGTCAAGCTTGTTATAAATCCGATGATTGTAAAGCAAACGGCTGGAGATGGCTCTCAGTAGAGCAGCATTGCAAACACGGCTAATGGGATGCCGTGAGGTGCACAGCAATAAACAGGGAGAAGCAGAGGCGTGGATCCTGTGCCTGCACTGCCAGAACCAAAGGCAGTGATGCAGCACGCTGCAGCCAGGTCTGCTGTCCAGTTCCTAAAAGGATGCTGAGAAAATAGACAGGGGGACACAATATACCCCCAAAACCGTCTCGCAGCCTGGACAAAATGCCTCCCTCTGAGAACATGGAGGGGAGAGGCAGCTGAGCTCAGCCCAGGTCCTACAGCCCATGGTCCCCTCCATGGGGCTTTGGTGGCTCCTGCTGGAAAAGCCCACAGAATAACTCTAGCTCATCCCTAAAACCTGACAGCTCAAACACCAAACTGCCTTCCACTNCTCCTGCTGGAAAAGCCCACAGAAAACCTGACAGGTCAAACACCAAACTGCCTTCCACGAAGGCAGGACTCAGTCCCATCAGAGACTCACAAACCAAAATGCTTTCCTCCCTCAATATTTTCAACCTGCCTTGCTATTATTAACCTGCTTAGGGGTTGATTGAGAGATATGGAAGTTATTGAAAAAATGCTCATTAATATATAAACCTCATAATGACCAATAAACAAGTTCTGTTTTGCTGAAGAGGGAAAACTGAAACTATAGTTTTGGGTGATTTCCTAGCAGGGCAGATGCTGCAATCTGTGCAGCATCCTGGAACTGACATGTTTTCTATATTCTGTTTTCTATATTCTGTTTTCTATATTCTGTGCTATACCCACAGCACCTGCACCAATGTAATTGAGCATTATGCACGTTCATCAGCAGAACAATAACCCCTGGGGAATTAATGATTCATTACAAAATGGTTTCTTCTGGAAGAGAAAGAAAGTTTTGTCTAGTTTTTAGGAGTACCCCAGGAAACCTCCATTTATTTATGCCTGCTTTTGTTTGACAATAGTTTCTTTGTTCCCCTCTGCTGTTGCTTTTTCTAGTGGCAGTTAGCAGCAACCGCCGCGGGGAAAAGAAAGGAGAGGCAGAATCTTTGTCAAGAAAAAGAAATCTGTGCCTAACAAAATAGAATTGAAGCAAAATGTTTAAGCAAACCAGAGGCGTAGACACTTGAGGTTTTTCTCCGTGTGTGTTTACATTTTCTAGTTACTGGAGTCTGTCATTTCCCACAGCACCTCTGATTTCTCCAGGTTGTCCCTAGCTCATTACCTTACTTTGGTCAGGAGAAGTCCATCCTAAAAACCCAGCTGATGTTTTGCTGGACAGGTGTGGTCTAGAAGAAGTTCCTAAGCGGGCACAAGTAGATTTGTATCTGTTAAGGCTTTACTGAATGTGCAGACCCATCACCAATAGTCATTATCCACCCATACAAGTCTACAGACTGCTTTTAGCCCATGAAAAAAAAAAAATTTAGTGACTCTCTTTTAAGAGCCTGATTTAAGGCTCTTAAATCAGTGACCTGTCCTGGGAGGTCATCCTGTGCAAACAGACACAAGACCCGATACCCCACCACCTCCTGTGACTGTGAAGCCCCAGCTCCAGGAACCCAGATAAAGAGACTATTTCCATGTTAGGAGTTTTTTTTACATTTTTTTTAGCAAAAAAATCCATGGAGAGGAGGGGAGAAGTATCCCAAGGACAGACAAGAAGACACATCTGCCCACTGATAAAATAGAAGAGAGGTGCTAGACGTTAAAAAAAAAAAAAAAAAAAAAAGATGTGCACTTCCTCTTCAAGTCTTCCTTCTGGAAGTTCTTAAAGTAGCTTCACTAATGAAAGCAATTTGTGGTATATGGAAGAGGTAGGAACGAGAATAGACATGCAGAGGGACTCAGGAACATGCCAGAGTCTGCAAATTTGCCTTTTACTTTATAATTCAAGGCACAATGGGCATAAATAAAATGGGACGCAGAAAATCAATGCTGGTAAATAGCAAAAGATGCTTTGGGGGAGATTGGAGAGGAAAGGTGTAATTGCTGCTGAGGAATGTTTAGCAATAACTGAGATAAGGGGCATTAGGACAATGGTATATGGGACTGGTGATTCAAATCGGAGGCCCAGCCTAACTCCTGGGACAGATTAAAGGATGTCTCAAACGATTTCCTGGCTGGCATGGCTGAGATAAACCCAGCCCTGTGGCCCTGTGGATCTCCAGAGGAAAGAGCAGATTCAGGACTTTGCCCTTTCCTGGGTTTCTGTGCTTTCACAATCCCTCACACCCCTTGCAGTTTAACCATTCCTGCAGCACCGGGAGAGCTCTGCTCCTCCTCACTCCTCCTGACTCCTGCCCAGCCGCTCCAGCTCCAGCGTGGTGTGGAGCCAGCCCACAGCCAGGCGTCCCTACCTCATTGCTGGGCACTGAAAGCTGAGTTTGGGGTCAGCCAGGTGCTCCTGGTGCTGGTTGAGGCTCTTTGGAGCTCTCACCTGGAGAGAGCAGAGCCTGTGGTTCCACTAAATCCTAAAGCAAAGTGGAAGCAGCTCCCAAACAGGGAGAAACGGAGATATCTGCTTCTAATGGAACTGCATAGGAAAAAACAAGGAGTATGGGTGAGTTTGAACCACCCACGGTAAAGGAGAGAGGGGCATGAAGTGGGCTGGCAGAGGATGAAAAGCAGTGGCCCACAAATCACAGCCTGTCCACAGGTTTTATACGCCACAAAGGAACAAATACCATGGGAGTTAAAGCAGGGCACTGTGAATGGGTATGGAAGAACAGAAAATAATCAAGGAGAAGGGAGAGGCATATGTGAAGTGTAAAACATCACCCCAGAGAAGGGAGGGAGGTGTTACAGAGTACAGAGAGTGAAAGGAAACAGGGAGAGAGTGAAAGAAGTCACACGCACGTGTGCACATGCACAGACAAACACACAAAAGAAAAATAAATAATGAAAGAAATATTGTGCAAGAGATCAAGGTAAATATGAAACTCTTCAGACATGCAAGGAGAAAGGCCTCAAGAGGAGACAGCAAATTTACTTGCACGACATGGTAAGAATAATTTATTGATGTGAACTGGCCACTGGTAAATGGGAAAAAATATAATTAACTGTTTTCCTTAACACTCCCAAAGGAGAGAGGCTGAGGTATATCCCACATTAATTTACATTGTAGGAGGACAAAAAACACTGGGAGAAAACAAGGAGAGCGCGGCTTGACTATCAGAGCACTGAAGAAGTGACAAATCTCTGTGGAGAGGTCAGTGAAGTGCAGGGGACAGAAGGAAAGGACAGGGTGACAGGGCATGAAGGAAGGGTGACGGGAGGTGCTGGCACAGGGGTGGGAGGACGGGGGAGCCTCTGCTGTGAGGCTGGGACTGTGAGAGCTCCTGTGCCTCCCTCATCCATTCCCCTTGCAGACCAGCCTGCTCAATGGCTTCTTGGGAATTACAGAGACGCCCGCTTGTGGGAGGTGCAGCAGAGATTAGGGAAGCTTCCAAAGTGCAGGTATGCGAAATACGCCATTTTATGGTAAAGCAAAGGGGGCAGAGTGGTACTGGAAAAGTTACAGCTGGACAGCAATCCATGAAGTTTGGCAGCTTTTCTGACAAGAGATTCACCTCTCAGGTGTGCTGCTGCTGCTGCAGAAGGGCCGGGCCTGTCCAGACTCTAGTGAAATTTGGCATTAAAGGACTCTCTGGTTTGACACTGTGATACAAAGCTACACCTGCAGCATCCCTAGGGTGGGGTCCTGTCCTAGGCACTATACACGTTCACGTTGTCACCCCAGCTGTGCCTGGAGGGCTGGAGGAGCAGGGGAACACACACTGTGCCAGTGGGGAGAGCTTTGTAGGCACACCTGGCACCTCTGCCAGCCAGCAGGAGCACTGGGGGGCATCCACCAGGCCCAGGGGCAGGCCAGGACAGGAATGGTCAGAGTGCTGCTGGAAGGATGCTGGGGATGAGGGGAGGCAGATGAAAGTGCCATGTGGCTTGGTGGCTCAGCTCAGTGTGGAATGACCATCCCCCTGTTACACACAAGTTTAACAGAATCCAATATTCTGCAGCTTTTGTGACCAAAGTGGTGAGCTGGTTTATCAGGCTCACTTAACTTCCCCCTCAAACATGCACTATCAGCCTGTCAGTGTCAGGGTGCTTTTTTTAGCCTCCCCTTTCATATCTGTGTAAGCTCCAAGGGCAGATCCTGTACCCAGTGCGTTCAAGAAACTGATAAATAACCCGTGCCAAATGGAGGCAGCAGCATCCCTCATTTGGTTTTGGAGGACAACTCCCAGGTGCATCTCTGTGTTGGTGCCCTGAATGTAAAAGAAGAATACTCCTCATCTTTGCTCTGAATCTGGATGCTGAGCCCTCAGGAAGCCCCATATCCTGGTGGTTTTTCCTTCTCTGTGGGTTTTTGTCAGTGTCAGCACCAGCTACACGGTGCCCTGGCGGGTACTGGCAGCAGCATGTCTATTGCAAAAAGAGTATATCAAATTACTGGGGTGCAAAACAGCTGCATTGAAATTAAGGACTGCTTGGGCCTAATAAAGGACTTCTTGATGCTTGTTGTCCAGGTTAGCTCCTAAGGTTTCTCTCTTGTTTCAGCCAGCTAAATATAAGTGTCCAGCCAAAAGTGTAACTTTTACTGGTAAGAGGCAATCTGCTGCTCCCCGCTGCCAGGATCCCTGCTTCTGGGCAAGCCCTACTCTTAAATGTGCATTTTCTCCCCAGGGGCCTATTTCCCCTGCAGTCTCCTGTGTTTCATAAACTTTAACCAGTTTTCATTGCATGCCCTAAAGATTACTGGTGTCAGTTTCACTTTGGAAATGCTTGGTGAGCCCTCTGCTTCACAGACAGGAAACATTGCTCTCCCTGGGGCTGGGAGCCTAAAGACCATCCTGGCACTTGAGGGGACTGTGACCAACTCACATCCTTCCCCACAAGTGGATATCGAGATGTGCCTCATAACCCTTCACATCCTGATGTTTGTCTCAGAAACACCTGAAGGGGTGGCCTGGCCTGCCAGGGACAGGGGAGGAAGGTGAACCTGAGGAGTCCAACCTCTGCTCCGGGGGGCAGAGCCACAGAATACAAAGGGAGGTTTTGAAGCTTCCAGCTGTCCTAGAGACTGTGGGAAACCTTGAAAACATTCCTTTTAACTCCTCATTATGTGATGTCCAGTCTGATGCTCATCTCCCAAGTCACTCAGCAACACTCTCCTTCTTCCAGTTTTCCCACAGGAGTTTGTGGATCTGCTGAAATCCCCAGAGCTCTGACCAGGACAAACGACTGCAGAGATTTCACTTCCATCCTTGTATTTGTGGGAAAGCTTTTCTGGGTGCAGTCTGAGATTCTAGCACAGCACAGCTACACTAACATGCTTTTTTTTTTTTTTGTCTTTTGTGGTTGAACTTGGGAAAGCAATGAGCAGCATATGGAGAAGGCAGCTATACCACAACAGTTGGGTCATCTCTGTGCTGAGGCATCTGGCAAAACTTTCCTGTGCAGGTAATGTTTAGGGTCGTCAGTCATTCAGGATGGGGCCTGAGCTCATTGGGGGCATTCAGACAATTCCTACCAGCCTCATAGGTCTCAGGAGAGGAAAAATAAACCAAAAAGTAAAGAGATCCCAAATTTGAATAAGCCAGAAAAGTAAGCGCCTGCATCTTCTCCCTACAGGACGCTGTCATTTTTCATTTTATTTGAAGTTTTCTATTACATTTTATATTTTCACTTTAAAAACATCTCATTGAGGAAAAGCATATTTTATGCCACATATTCAGTTTTTGCCATCCTGTTCCACAGGGCACAGGGATGAAGAACATTGGGGCCTGTCAGTAGTCCCCACTGAAATAAATCTAACCAGGAGGACGCTGAGGTGCTGTGATTTCCTGCAGGAGCTGTCTCATCCTGAGGAGCACGTGTGGTTTGCTCATGTGTCTGGCCCACAGAGGCAGCAGCCATTGACCAGCCCTGCTTTGCAGGTAAGCAGGGCTCAGCTGAAGGTGTGGCACCTCTCCGTGTCTGAGGCTCATCTTCCTTCCACGCTGCCCTGAGACACCCCAAGGCTCTCCCATTTTGCCCACGGCAGCATTGCTGTGCCCACTCTGCCCTCGCCGTGCAGGTGCTGCAGGGCACTTGGCTGCCCACAGCCGGGACATCCCTGCTCTGCTGCTCCTGGACCGTGGATCCTGAGCACCGCCATGAAATCGGGAGCCTCATGGGCACTCGCTCTGCTGAGCTCCTGTTTGCCTGCACCAGGAACTCCGCGGGTTCTGAATGTCCCAGCGTCCGAGGACATCCGAGGAGGGCAGATTCAGCAGAGGACCTGCCTCAAACCTCCACCCTCCCGAGGCAGCTGCTGGGAATCAAGCCAGACACCCCAGGGCATTTCGAATGGCACCGATATTTAAACTCCGGAATCCCACCTGGTAAGCCAGCAGAGCCCTTTCCCAGCAGATCCCTCCCTGGTGTGACAGGGTGGGGCAAGATAGATAAAGCATGCCAGAACTCCCCTGCTAGGCATTCCCTGAGGGCAGCAGTCACAGGAAATTCCCGTAGAGTATATAGGAGATGGAGAGCCTTTCAACAGGTTGAATTTTAAACAACCTGCAGAGCTGTATCATTTCCTGGGAATACTACGGGTTTGTTTGGGGGTGTTGCCATTTTTAAAAGAGCTCTTCAAAATAAATAAGTAAATAAATAACAGGCCCTTTAAGTATTTGCTTCTTATTTGACTAGTGTAGAATGTAATTTGTAAGTTTAGTTCATTTTTAATTCTGCATGGAGTTATGAAGGCTGCCTGGGGTTTTGTGGTACAGATCTGGTAGAAAAGTGTCAGTCATATCCAATAATACAACACAGAGGCTATGTGTGTGGGGAATACAGCCATTCAGAATGAAAGCTGACTTGCCCTGGTGTAGGTTGCCTTCCAGCCTCTGGATGCCTTGAGCATATTACAGTGGGGGCTTTTTGTTCTGGTATCCTTGCTTTGGGAATTAAAAACTGAGGTGACTGAGCCCCAGAGCAGCTGAACCCCAGGGAGCCTGTGGGTTCCTTCGCCCACAAATTATCCAGAAAAGTGAGGGCTGTGGTAGCTCTCGATGGGACTGGTCTCCCCTGCCTGAACACTGGGTTGCTGTTTAAGCTATGTTGAAGCTGACTCCTGCAGCGTGGGGTAGCCTAATCCTGAGTGTTCAGGTTTTGTACCCGAAATGCTCTCTCTGATGCGTGTCCTTTCCCAGCTCCAAAAAGGACAAGCACAACTTTTATTTCACCCTTGGGCAAAAGAGAAAAGGCACCATTGACTTGTGTTTTATTAAAGCCAGGCCAACTGCTTGGGGCTTTCTTGTGACAGGAATGATCAATCTTAAATATATATATA
>VXBU01007382.1:746893-813993 GCA_013400315.1 Bombycilla garrulus | reverse complement strand
ATATATAGTGGAGCAGGCTGGTTTTGCCAAAAGCCTGAAGGATGAGCTGGGCATTTCACTGCTCTGTGCAATGTATAAACACCCATTTTTGTTGCTCTGGTGTCTGAGGCAGGGCAGAACTTCCTGGCCTAAATGCTGCCCCTTCATCAGGGACACTTTGCCAGAAAAAAGGCAGCATTTATCCCTAAATACATCGTTATACTGATTAGAAAGAGGGGCTCGGGAGCTGTCACTGTTTGAGCATTCCTTGGTTATTCCTGTGTTCCCCTCATGTGGGCTGGCAGCCCTCAGGATCTTGCACCTCCCTGAGGTCCCTCCTGAGCACCCCCGGGTTTGAGAGCTCCCTGAGGCTCCTGGGTTTTCAGCTGTGCTGCCAGAGCGCTTCTCTGTGTGGTGTGGGATCCCCTGGCACCCAGCACAGCTCCTGTGTTCCCCTCTGGTGATCAGGTGACAGAGGCAGGCAGAGATTCAGTGAGGCTCTCCCAGCTCCGAGCCTCAGATCCAAGTGTCACAGCAGCACTCGGCTCCCAGAGCCCGGCAGTGCCGTGTTCTGCAGAGCCCAGGCTCTCAGGGAACTCGCTCTGCCAGCTCAGCCTCGCTGTGTGGAGCTGTTTGAAGGCTGTGGGCTGCCAGGCATCCTGAGAGTTCAGGTATTGTCTGTCCTCCCACAGCCCTCACAAAAGCAGAAAGGCCTCTTTTGCTCTTTGGCTGCTTCCTCAGAAATAGCCAGACCTGCTGCCAGGCGAGTTCCTGCTGGAGGGGGATGCTGCAGCCACGGAGGGCAGTGGGAGCACCTCACTTTTCTGCACAGGGTTTGTGTTCTTTTGTTCAAGATACTCAACAGGATCAGAGGAAGAAATTATTCTTAATGTTTCTCCCATGAGAATGTAGGGTCTAATTCCTCCCTCCCTAAATCAAAAGCAGGATGAGAAGGCAAGAATCCAGTTTTGTCTCAGATCTCTGTCTCAGGATATAGGGCTGTAAGATCATTGTGCCCTAATAACTTCCAGCTAAGAGAACAACATCCAGAACACCCAAATTGGTTAAAAAGGACCACTTAGAGAATAAAAGCAGGCTGGAGATGACTTCCCTTCCCAAATGAAATTAATGTAATTGCTTCAGCCTTTTCCTCTCAGGACCAAGGTACTGTGGGGCAGTTTGTTTTCCTCTTCCTAATACACACCATGTGTTTTTTGGACTTGTGCTCCAGTCACCACACGACCTGACAGCTGCTTTCCCCTCTGATGCTCGGGCAGCTGTGAGCAGCTGCTTCCTCTGCCTCACCCACACCGAATGCCTCCACAGCCAGGGGAGCAGGAAGGGGCTCTGGCACTTGTCTCACTCCTTTTGGTGGCTGCACAGCTCTTCTTCTGCCCTGAAAGCCCAGAGCAGAGAGGGCACATGCCCTGCTGGGCACTCCCTCTTTGCCAGGGCAGCACCTTTTTCTGGAGGGCAGATTTCGGCACTGCACACGAGGTTTCAGATGGAATTTTGCAGCAATGCTTCTTTTCTGGAAGCTGGGCTTTGTGTCCCCATTTTCTGTTAGTGCCACTGCTAATTGTCCAGAGAGCCTCAAGAGAAGCTGCTGATAATTGTCCCAGAATTTCACAACTGCAAAAAGAACAGACTGTGTCTAACCATGGATTGATTGTGCTGCCAGGCCATTAGTTTTTGTTCGTTTTGCTGTTTAGGAAGCACCTTTAATTTATTTTTTTTTTATTTCTGGATTACAAAGTGAGAAATACTTAGCATTTATTTAATTAGCTTGGCTACAATACAGCCCTTCCATGATTACAAACCAAAGTCAGTAAAATCCTAATGTGAATGGTACTTTTTTGTCCCATTGGAAATTAAAAATCAGTTGCACTATGATTAAATTGATTCCGGGTGGTTTCTTTTGAGCAATTATGTTCAAAAACAGTCTGCCAGTCCAATTTGCTATCAAATCTCACTTTATCGCTAGCATTCCACATGCAGGTGCATAGACAATATAAACCCAAAGTCCTACAGAATTATCATCCTTTTGTAGGAATGCAATGCTGATTGTTTATTATCTGATTTAATTTCTGGTGGTTAAATCTGAGCAGTCTGATTTAGCAACGTTTTCAATCAACCTTACAAATATTTGAATGCATTTATGTAACAATTAATGTGCAAAATAGAGTGGAGCAAAGTCAGCTCTTTTTTTTCTGCTTCAAGGCACCAGATTCCTGTCCCCAAAGGGGTGGGATGTCCCCAGGGCAGCCTGGTGCGGGACTGCACGCGAAAGGAGCTGTGGTGCTGTCCTTCGGAAAAGGGCACCATCAGCACACAAAGGCCCCTGTCCTCTCCTCTCTGGGGGTCCACCAGCCAGAGGGGCTGGAAGCAGGGCTCCTCTGGCATGAATCTGGGACCACAGCCCAGTCCCATCCTTGTGCTGGTGTCCCTCAGAGTGGGATTGCACTTGGACTGAGCTGGCAGCTGCATGGGACACAGTCCTGCTGCCCCTCCAGGGCACAGTGAAACCAGGTCACCAAAGAGAGCTGGTTTGTGAATTCAGGTCACTGGAACGGCTCTAACATCACACTGCATGACTTTATTTATCAGAGGCACTGGCTGGATTCAGTATTGCCCATAAACTCTCAGCCATCTCTTTTCCAAGCCATGAGGCCATCCCTGTTTGCAGACGGCTGGAGGCAGCTCCCACGGCAGTGGACTGGAGCTGTGCCAACTGCTGGAGCAGGGATGGGGACCCTGGGCATGGCTGAGCTTCGCTGGTGGCACTCCAGTTAAAGGTGACTGAGTGCAGGCTGGACGGCTCTGGTGTCATTTCTGCACGGCCACTGCTGCTCCAGATGCCTCCCTTCCCCTCTGCACAGTTGCAGTTGGTAGCGATGCTGTTGACAAAGAGGTGACTCATTTCCACCACCAAATCTCTCTCCCATAATGCATCCATATCCTGTTTAATTTCACACCTATCCTGTTTGCTTAGTTACACAGCATTGCTGTTCTATTTGGTGAATTTTTAGACTGTGTTATAAGGAGTGGATTTTTATATTGTATTATACTATAGGATAATTGCTCATTTAATTTTAACTTGGTAATATGTTTATACTGCAAACAGTTATGAAAATTACTTATAAGAGTGTTTTAACTAGATGTGTAATTTGAGGATACAAATTTAATATGCTGTGCAAACCTTACGGGACAGAATTGCTGCGCCCTTACTCAGTTAGGTAGATGTGAGTTTATTGGGCACAGAAACATTCGCAACCCAGGGAGTATTTTGAGACCACTGCTTAATTACGATAATTACCACCCATAAGTCACAAACTCGGCTGTGATGTATCACCAGATCTGTTCCTGGCTTTGCTGCAGATGGGCAGTGCAGTGTTGAGCAAGGGCACACAGCCCGAGCTGTGAACCTGTTACTCACCCCTGTGAGGAGTTACTCACGCTGCTCGTTTTGCCACACGAGTAATGAGGAGATGAATGCCACTGTTTTCACTAAATACTCAGGAGTTCCTCAGCTGCACAGATGTTATTGGAGTGGAAGCCACATCACTCCATTAGGTTGCCTGTTCTTTGGTCTGGGCTAAAGTGTTGCACCCAGCAGAGGCCTGATATCAGAGCACTGGGGGCTTTGTGCATCTCCCGGCCAGGACACTGCTCAACCTGCCCCTGCACATCCCTCCACGAGCCACAATCCTTCTGGGTGCCCTCTCCTTATACTCACAACCCTCTGCTCGCCCTCTCCTTATACTCACAACCCTCTGCTCCTCTTGATCCTGCTGAACCAGAACTTTTAATTTATTCCTAAAGGAGCTGAGGGAACAGACAAGAGATAGGGGGAAGATCAGTGGGAAATGCTTAGATGGCACTGCAGGTCTTGCCAGCCTAGGTGAGGCCCCATGGCAGACTGGCTGCACAGCTTCCAGCTTTCCCAGCTCTGTTCTGTATAGACTAAAACATTGCTCTCCTTCTGTCTCTGTTCCCATAGTGGATTTTAGTATTGCAAACACTGATTGGATGAATGACAATGAAAAAGACTCTTCAGAGAACCTGGAGGTTTGGTAGGTAAAATAATTTGGCTTGCTGTGAACATTTGTACTTGAAATTTCCAATTTCAGTGTGGAATTAAATTTTGACCTCATCAGCATATCTGACTTAGCTCTACTGGAAGGTTTGCTAACCCTTTATTTAATGTTCTGATCTACTCTTTGTTCCAACTTTAGCAAAAACCTTCCTTTTCTTTAGCAAAGTGTAGCAGCCAAGCTAAACAAATATCAGAAAATCCTTTTAACTGTGTCCACTTCTTTTGTTTGAATGCCCCGAGCTTCCCACCCCATCGTGGCACCGCTCCTGCTCTGCAGCCTCGCAGCAAAGGCACCTCATTTCTGCTGATCTTGGTGCCCAGAGGCACCTCGCTCTCAGCATCTGGGTACTGCCTGCAAAAAACTACCATGCCTTGGCCCCTTGGATTTCAGGCAGCTGCCCATTTCCATCTTTGCTCCTGCTCTGCCAGTCTTCAAGCTCGTGGTCCTGGGACCTCGGCCCGCAGCCATCCCAGGATCACACCTGTCTCCTAAGTCAAGTGCAAAGTGAGAGGCTAAGCAGAGATTAGGGATCAGGTATTTTAGCCAGTGACATCCTAAGAAGTTGATCTGAACAGCCTGGCTTAAAATAAATAGCCTGTTTTCAATCAGGTTGGGCTTCTGACAGGCAGAGCTCCGTGAGCATAGAAAAAAGTAGGAGAAGGCTCTGGAGCAAATCCACCAGAGTCATGCATGGCAGTAATACCACACCAAGCAACAGGACTCACTGATATTCATGTTTCTTGGATTAAGCAATGTGTCCTGGTTTTCCATCTGTGTAGCGTGCAGGTAGCCAAGTTCCACCATCAGCTTGGGTTCCTGTTGGGACCATTCCCATAAGGCCAATCTCAGAGGAGAAAACTCAAGGGATTAACAGGATGTTTTTCCCAGTGGTTTCATTGGATTTTTAATGAGGCCTAAAATGTTGCTGATGCTAAAAGCATGTGCACTTTTATCTGCACAGACTTAGCCGTGCCCTTTAATAATCTTTAATGATCTGATCCCTTTGCAGTACCAACAGTAATAACAGCACTGGGGTGATGCCAGGAGATGATGAGCCATCCTAGTTACACTTAGTGCTTCAGGAAGACAAACTTCTACTGCTCCTGCCTAAGAAAAAAGGGTCCCTTTTAACTCCAGTAACCAAATCCCACTCCCTTTTAAGCTGCCAGGTGCCCTCTCCCACAAGATCCCACCTGCCACACCGTGTGCTTGTTTTGCCCACACTTGCAGCCCAGCTATGAATTTTGGTTTTTCCCCTGTCAGATTGCTGTCTCATGAGCTGCAGGGACCTGAAAAGGTCTGGAAAACACGCTGGCACTCCAGCCCCTGGAGGCAGGCCTTTTGCACTGTGCTGCAGCCTCTGTCTTTGCCAGGCATGTGACAAAGTTGGCTGTCCTGTGTCATTGTGTTGAAGGGGATCCGAACAAGAGCCTCTTCCACAGGCAGCCTGTGGTGCCAGCACACAGGACTGGAGCTGCTGGGGCCCACTGCAGGGAGGATGAAGACAGTGGGCAGTCTCTCCTGTGTTTGCAATGTGGAAAAGGGGCTTCTGAAGGCACCTCATGCTTCTGACAGTTTTTCAGATATGTCGCAATGCTGCAAAAACAAAGCCTCCTCGTGTGTGCAGTTTCTGCACTTTTCCCTTGGTGCTGTTGTTCTCCCTCTCTCCTGGTGCCAAAGTTGCCTCCTTCCCCAGCTGGCAGATGAGAACTTGGCTGCAGTGCACTTACCTTTGGCCAAGGTTTTTTAAAGTCAGCTACCAACCAACCTGTTGTTCAGCCAGGTGACTCCTGAGGCAGCTCTTCCTACTAAGTTTTCCCTTCCGCAGACTCCTGGGATGGCTCTTTTAGAGCCAGCCACTTGTTCCCAGGCACTGCTTCCTGCTGTGGCACACAGCAGCCAGGGCAGCCAGGCTGACTGAGCACGGCCAGCCAGGGATGCAGGATGGTTCTCAACTCTTGCTGGAGCCACCGGGGGGTTCATGGCGTCACATCACCAGCACAGCGCGGGCGTGAGCAATGACACAGAGGGGAATTGTGGTTGGGTGCCCGGGGGAGGGCGGAACAGGAATTAAAAAAAGACGGAAGAAGGAGGTTTGTTTTCTGTTTCCTTCGCTGCGAGTCTCAGCAGCTGTGTTAGAGCAGGATCTCTGGTTTTGGGACACTGTAAGACACACTTGAAAAGGGAAACCATCACACTGCCTTGCTCCTAATCAAACCCTGCTTGATTTGTTGTAGCACCTTCGTGTCCTCCAAGTAGTGTGAAGCTTGAAATCAGTTCTCGTTTTAATTCGCCCTGCTGCATCGCCAGCTCCTCTCCCCTCTGGCACCAGCAGGGGCTCTCCCCAGGGCTCTCTGCCTCTGGGCACCACGCCCGGGCTGCTGAGCATGGTACATTAGAGCAGATCCAACCCTGTAAGCCCCGCTAATCCCTCCAGGGCAGGAGGACACTGTTTAGCGGGAGGGATGCAGCAGAACGCAGGGACTGTGGAGTGCAGACACCAGGGTTACCCCTGGGGGTAACCCTGACTCCTAATCCCCAGGTGTCACCACTGCCAACAGGTTTTGGGGGGTTCTGAAACCCCAGCTGAAGGACACAGATTTGAACCTGAGGTCTGCAGGGTGCAGCCACAGCTCAGTCCCTGCTCGTTGTCCACGCCTCATCACAACCACCACGTTCAGAGTGTCTCGAGATGCTGTTCCCACATGCAGGGTTTCCTTCATTTTCACTGATTTATTGAAAAGAGTAGGGTCTCCTGGCATCCCTCAGGATTTCTAGGGAAGGTATTTAAAAGAAAAACACTTAGGTCTGTAGGTTTCTGCCAAAATAACAGCGCCTGTGATGCCAGGCAAAGTATAAATGCTTAGGCAGACAAAGATAAGCGCTGGTGCTGTGGCTGCCTATTTAAATCAGATCCCCACAAACCCGGCCTGGACAGGAGAGACCCAAAGTCTTTCTTGTTCATTATGTGAGCCTAAGCAGAACACCTTTATTTGAAGCTTATTTCTGCTTTCATATGTCACAGCAGCAGTATTCTCCAGCAGTGGAGGGCAGCTTTTCTCTAATTTTAGATCTTTCTCTCGGAAGATGGCAGCTGACAACGGAGACAGGCCTCTGAAAAGGATGGATTTGAAGGCTTGCCTTTTTACTAAAGATGTACAAGCTGTGCAGCATGGCAGTTCTTGCGAGATCAAACCGAGTGGATTTCAGATTCAAATCCCACCCTACTTTGAGGTCAGACTCAAGGCAATGTGTCCCAAGCTGCTCACCAGCAGAAAGGCAGGCGTCTTTTTTTTTTTTTAGCAAAAAAATACAAATCGTGAGAGCTAAGATAGGGGAGCAGGAGCAGGGATAAATGATTTACACACAGCAAACCCACTGAGGAATTCAAACAGATGCTTTATTGTCTCCCAGGGCTCCAGGCTGGATATATCCATTTCTAAATTGAGCCTGCTGCACCCCAGTGAATCGTTTCAGGCTACAAATTGTCCTGCAAGGTTCAAGGTAAAGCTTCTCTGTTTCCCTCCTGAGCAGCTCATTGCATCTGAGGAAAGGCAGGGCCAGCCCACAACACGGGCAGAGGTAGGAAAGGCCTCACCAGGGCAGTTGCATTCTCCCTTTTTCGTGTCCACAGTGAGGGTGATGGGCTTTCAACAGCAAGCTTAGGAGACACCTCAACAACTTGCTTTGCACCATCTGTTTCAGTTATTAGGGCAGAAAAGTTTGCACAAATAGGCAGTCAAAGTGGGAAAGCAGAAGCTACCAGCTGAGTTACTCATGGGGGTGAGTTAATTTTTTCCATGGAGTTACTCCCTTATCACAGATGTGTCACCCTCTCTTGGGGCAAGTGATGCACTCTCCCCAGGGCCCTTTTTTTTTTTGTCATCAGAAGGCAATGTAAAGTATCTATCTGTGTATCTACCTAATCTCATTCTGGCTGTTGCTGTGATGGCTAGATAACAGATATGAAAATGAGGGCTTGTTTAGCAAGGCTCAGCTATCCTCCTGAATGATTTCCCATAGGAAGTGACCAATCTTTAAGGCATAGAGAGCTTCCCTGACAGGCAGCAGCCTGGAGACCAAACTTCCACCTCCCATATACGTTTGCATTCACTTCCATGTAATTTTTTAAAAGGAATTTTTAATTGGACTTTGTTCAGGTGTGCATTTGTTGTGTATCAATGCCTCGTGGAGTTGCAAATTTTAAAGGGATGTTGTAAGGCTAAAAATAATCTTGGCTGGTTTTCCCTTTGCTAATCAGGTGCTGATGGCCATGCAAGCTGAGTGGGAAATGCCTGCCTCTGGTTTGCACTCCTTCTGCTCAGGAGATGGAGACAGGGCAGAGCAGGGTTCAGAACCATGGACCATAAGCATATTCTTCTTGGAGTGTTGAGCAATTCCTTCCCTAACTTAACAGACTGAATTTTAAATATCTAATTTAGCTTTCAGCTGCATGTTATTAGCCTTTTTTTCCCCTTTCAGTTTGAATTGTAAAAGAGAAAAAAAAAAAAAAAAGAGGGAGAAAAAAATAGGCTTCCCTCAGTAGCCAGACCCCCAGTTTGTTTTCCTTTTTAGTCTGATGCACAAGGATCCAGTAAAGATTTGCAAATGCTGCTGGAGAGTGTTCATTTACATCAGAACATGCTGTTTGCAACTGATTTTTAAAGACCCACTCTCCCTCTCTATTAATTTTATGCTGTGAAATAAAATGGTACAAAAATAATACATACAATGATTTTGACAGCAAGCTACACAGGGCTCTCTGTAGGAGAAGCCATCGCTGATTTTGCCCATTTTGTTTAGCTGAGAAAGAGCAGGGGGACGCTTCCTTTAAGAAAAATCACTCTCCAAGGAACAGCAGCTGGGGAAGTGGAGGCTGGTAAGCAGTGTCTGCCTGAAGATTCCTGAGCCTGGGAGCACTTACCACAGGCAGTTTTCCTTTTGGAGGGTAGGGAGCTACGTGTGCTGCTCTGCCACCCGAAGGGGAAGAGTCTCTCTTATCCTCTGAAGAGGAACTTTTCCAGTGGCTCACTGTCTCCTGTCAGAAAAAACAAAAACGTTTATCTCTCTTCCTCTTGCTCCTCTTAAACTGAGAGTGCCTTGCAGTGCCAGCCTGCTTTTAGAATGACTTGGGGAATGTGGCTACGGCCACATCTTGGCAAAGGAGGGAAAAAGGAGAGTGCAGAGCGACCAAACATGGCAAAGACTCTTGTTTTCTATAGGGAGCAGAATGAAGCAGAGACCTCCATGTGGAAAAAACAAATAGCATACAAATACAAAAAAAAAAAAAAAAAAAAAAAAAGAAAAAAGCTTAACTCATAGAAATAGCATCATAGAAATCTTACACTTGGTCTGTGCACTTGGGTCTCCTGTGATGAGAACACACGTGGAGGAGAGACTGTTAATATTGTTCAAATAAACATAGCACTCCCTTCATCTGCTTCTGCTGGGAAGAGCACCCCGAGGTGGTGGAGAAGGCAGCTTTTCCACGAGCTGGATCACATCCCTTTCCAGCCCCAGTGAGGGGACGCCTGGGTGACCTGTACATCCATCTGACTTATTGCGAGGCGCTCTCAGCGGTGCTGTTCTCCCCCGATCCCAGGGGGGCTGGATCCTGCTCAGCGCCCCAGGGACGGCTCAGAGCGGCCACTCCTGTCCCCTCCTACAGCCGCGGCCTGGGATCCTTCCATCGCCACCAGCGCCACCGCCACCGGCTGGGGCCGGCGCTGCTCTGCGCTCTCCTTCGCGCCAAGCGCATTACCGGCACTCACAAATCATCCTCACCATAATTAGCAGCACTTAGGGACTTAATGGAGAGTCTTTGGGGATTCCTAAGCGTGCCTCACGAGCGTGGGTTTTTTAGGACGGTGGAAGTTGAGAAAGCCCTGAGGAATGCAGGTGGCATCTGGCTGTCCCTTATCTCCGTGCCGGCCCGGATGGGTTTGTTTGTGTGCGCCCTTCCCAGGCATCGCCCCGCTGGGGGAATTCCACCCGCCTGCCTGTGGTGACATCCCCGGGAGCATCCCTGGGATCTCTGCCCGCTGCCTCGCCCCCCGGCCATGAAAGCCAGGCACAAACAAAGGCGTGCGCACGGGGGTAAACGCCGAAAGAAGGGGAGCGAGCTCAGCTTGCGCAAAATGAGGGGAAACGCAGTGGGAGCCAGTTTAAAATCAGATTAATTTCCTTTGCCCCCGTAGGTCCTCGGCTGTGCCAAGGCTGCGGCTCCCGGGCAGTCTCACAGGGTTTGTTTGTTGCGGGCACAAGGCATGAACTCCGCCAAAAAAAAAAAAACAAGCAAGCCCTCACCTAATTAAACTTCTCATTCTGAAAACAAATAGGGGTTCTCAGAGGAGACAACGCAGCCTCCCTGAGGCTGTTACTGTTGGGCAGATTTTTGCAAGTCATTAGCAACCTTGGGAAAATGTGGATCAAATGGCTGGAAATGCAGCTTTCCAGTTTTCCACTAAACCGAGCATAGTAAGCCGCTGCGGCATAAGCATCTTCATAACGATGTTTCTGAGTTAACAGGAGGGGCCTGGGGTGTTTTAATTGCCTTCGTTTCTAAATAAAGGGATTTGTACACGTCCTGGATGCAAAGGACCTCTTGCAGAAAGGCCGCCTGTGCCTTGTGCCTTTTTGCCTCTGAAAGAAGGAAGAAAATCCCATTAAGGCTGGGCTTTGAGTGTGGTACTAACATGTGCCCAAAACTATAATTAATGCAGACACTTATCTCTTCTCGTTTTGAGATTAACCAGCACCTCTGTATCTGTGAACCCTTCTCAGCTGCTAACACAGGTTGTTAAATACTCTTTCGTCTAGCTGATTTTTTTCTAGAATTTTGTGCTGTTTCACTGGCAAACTACAAGTGACATGAAGACACATCAATAGAAATAGGACAATTACAATAGATAGATAGGCAGGCAGTCCTTAGGTCAGTATGCAAATTGCTATTTTTAGAAATTACACATTTTTGCCCTGCATGTGGGTTCTCATTTTTCTGTAATTATGGGCATTCTGCTATATAATAGAGTCTGCTTCTGTATGACAAGTCACTTTGTAACAGGTTGGCAGCAGTTTCAATTGCACAAATCGATCCAGGCATTGGAAATTTAAAACAGAATTTTTACCTTTATTGCCTAGTTTAGTTTCTACCTATTCTCTGCAGGTGTAAAGGGAACATTAGTCTTGTCCAAATTCCAGATCACTATTTGCTTGAGGTAATTTTAATTGAGCTGGCTGAATGTGAGACTCACCCCAATGAATAATAATACCTGCTCTTCTAGAAGAATGACAGAGATGAAAATAGAATTAATTCAGAGATCCATTCCTATGGTCTAGCCACTGGGCACACATCCTCCAAATTAGATTGGACAGAATGGGAACTCCTTTGAAATTACCAGGCAGCCAGTTCAAAATAAACACAAAGGAATGCCTTTCCATAACGTACATAATTGAACTGGGGAACTCACTGACACCAGCTGATGTGGAGGCCCCCAGTATAAACAGGTTCCTACAGGGTTTAGCCAGAGTTGGGAAGTTGGACTATCCACTGCTTGTCCCCAGAGGTTTGGGTGCAAGCTCCAGCTCAGACAGTCCTTGTTTCCTGTTTGCTGCTGATGAGATGCTGAGAAGGCGGTGATGAGATAGATCATCTCCTCACCACGCTCCTCTTACTCCTTCCCTCCCTGTCCACCACTGCCTGTTTTCAGGAATGAACCGTCAGGCTGATCCAGAAGCTTTGGTGCAGCCCTGTGCACCGCTCTTGGTTTCTGTGTTGCAGTACGGGGCAGGTCAAGCCGTGTGGTCCCCGGGCACAGCTGATCACAGTCAATAAACAGAGAGCCTGGTTGCACCTCTGCTCCAGAGACGAGACTGTTCCACATATCTTTCCTTTTCTGAGTACTGAGGTGTGCAGAGAAAAGACCATATTTTACTGGAAGGTCCACAAGCAAACCAGAGCATTCAACCCAGAGCTGGCTTTGCAGTGCCTTAGTGACCCTCCAGAGGAATTCAAGGCAGACTGCATTTTTTGTGTGTGTGCTTGTTATCTTATCTTTGAAGTCCTTCGGGAGGCCTCCATCTGCCTTCAACTGACCTGCACGCAGTCTGACTGCAAATCTTTGTTTAAGGAAGCAGTTGTGAGATTTTTTTTTATACCAGGTAGATGTGAAGAGCCTGCCAAGTTGTGGCTCCACAGCGCATAATGTTTTCATTAGCATCACTACCAGAGATGCCAGGTCAGAGTTCAGCCCTCCATCTTCAGTGGGCCCAGCACAGTCGGTGCTCTCAAACCTTTTCCTCCCCTAATCCACCTACCCCAGGGCTCAGGAGAGAGCTATTTTCCAGCTCTTCCAGAGAAAGCCAGGGGTGTGGGGTTCCCCCAGTTCCTCATTTCAGGACACTGTTTCCCCACATGCAGTCATTCCCCCTTTTCACTTTACAGCACTGAGCCAAGGACTGAAAATGTTCCTGTGGCTCACCAAGGGGCAAGCCACAGATGAGCACTTGCAGAGGTGGAGATGACAAGACTATAATTGATACAATATAAATATAATACAATATAAAATATAAATATAATGTTATGTAAATATAATACAACATAAAATACTGTCATTGTGGTACAGGAGACTGACTGTCTGGGTCCCACACGGTGGCTGCCTGCACAGCCATGGATCAAACATTTTCCCCATTCATGCAATTCCATAAATGCTCATAGGTATCAGTTTTCATTAAACACTGTGGACAGATTAAGACATACATTTTCTGTATAGGTGCCTGCATCCCAAGGGTGGCAGTGGCAGTGTGCTGACTTTTCCTGCTTGTACCCAGAAGGCTGATTTCAATTTCTGCTCAGACCCCTTCCTACACTCTGGCTGTGTGAAGGAGGTATGAATTGCAGACCAAATGCAGTGGTTCTCCACGAACCATGGGTAAAATCCACTAGGCCTGGCTCCAGAAGCTGTGGCCCAATTTAGACAGGAGGATGGTGGGAGCAACACATCTATAGAGAGGCTCTTCTCACTGTGCCATGAGAAGTCTTTCTATGCTAGCCTGAGTGTCAAAATAGAAAACAGGAGACAGATCAGGAGGGCACACAGGTCTGAGGTGAGTAAAGAACCCACAGGAATGTTAAATGAGTGGGGTTTAATCCTCTTTATTATTTGTCTTGGTAGCAGAGCTTTTGGACAAGATTTTTTTTTGGAAATTTTCAAGAGGGATATTGGCACAAACTGACACAAGGCTAAGTCATATCCTCTTGGTTCCTTCTGTGCCTGTGGAAGGCAAGGAAGAATTTCCAAATGCAGGAATGGGGTCTGGATCAGACCCTGCAGTGCCAGCTAATAAACTCCCCCATGGCTCAGCTCTTCACCTGAGCTAGTGCAAAATATCACCCTGCAAATGGGAAGCACTTCTAACTGAGTACAAGGTAACCTTGTTACACTCGGAGTTTTTAAAATATAAGTGCCCCTTGTGACATAACTTGACCCATTCACCTTGGCTTCAGATTTGTTAATAATTGAGAAATACTTTGTGGCACCTATCATGGAAGTACAAACAACTGGGGCCAGCAAGAGCAAATCCTATAATAGTTTGGAGTTTATCTAAGGATCCTTTACTTATGGAGGAAGAATTTTATGAGTAGAGTTAATGTTAACTGTGTCCTAAGTCTGATGGACTTAGGTCTCTCCTTCTCCTGAACCCTCCTACTACCTTCAGGCAGCAGATATACCCCCTGACTGGTGATTGTATCCACCAGTGGAGATGAAGCATTGGAAAAGTGACCTTCAGAGGTGCTGCAGGAGGTTTTTCAGTTGGAGAGAAAATCCTTCTCCACGGTCCCGCTCCCTTGGCTGCTGCACAATTACTGCAGCAGTTGGTGTGTGCTTGGAGGGACCTACAGCTGAATGCTAAATTCATTTATTTCTGAGATTGGACTCTGCATATCTATTTACCAAGCATAACTGTGTGCCTCTCCAGCCTCACATGGGTACTCCCTTGTTTTCTTTTCCCATTGCCAAGAAATAGTAAAATGTTTTGCAACAGCTGGCTGGGAGCACCCACATCCCAGGGCAGCTGGAAGGCAGAGGATATAGAGACTCTCCTAGTAAAAGGCAGGAGCAATAGATCACATTCCCCTTGGGCTGAGTGGAAGTTTAACCCTAATCTCCCACATCCTGTGTGGATTCCCAGGCACCTCCTGCTTTGCTTGTTGACGTGTAATTAAAAGCCACAAAAGTTTATTAGAAATACTGGCCACATTTTCTCACAGTGTCATATAAGTTGTCCTTGCACAAAGTGTGGATTCCTGCTTTGAGCAGGAAGGGCATAGGTTAGTAATTTTTATGGTATTAAGACTTTCTGTTTCGAAATGCTTCACTTTTTTAAAAAGTGTGTGTGTTTGTTTTCTGTTTATCCTGTAAATTATACTCAATCAAACAGGCACTTTGTAACAGCAACGGTAATCACAGTGACTTAGGAGAAGCAGCAGAGAGGAAGCACGTGTCTCATTAGACCTGCAAAGGGAATTTAAGTAAATAAAATTGATAACTTGTGCTGGAGTCAGGACATGACGTAGGCCTGAAGTCAGTCTGGTGCTTGCATGCAACCTCTGAACTGAAGTGGGACATTTAACACCACAATTTGTTTTATTAGTGTCAAAAGGAGCCCGGTCTGAACTAGTGGTCAGGATTTAGGAGTGGGTCAATATTGAAAATAATCCATTAATTGATTATGGAGTTTTCCAAACTTTCTGGACTGCCAGCTCTGTTTTGCTCACTCAGTCCATCTGCAGAGAGAGGCTGTTTGCAGAATGGGTGGGTTTTTAAAACCTTCTTCCTCCTTAACACGTTTTTCATCCAGCAAAGGCTGTAAAAATGACAAGTGAGTTCAGCCACCAGCTGCACCTTGTGAGAGGCAAATTCTCCACGACTGCCCTGAGGAGTCCTAGGAAACAGTTTGCAAGGCCTACCTATGCTAAACTGTGTTCAAAAGAACCGCTGCCAAAATACGAGAAGAAAACACACTCACCCTTGTAGCCAAGATGAAGGCTGAACCCAACTAGAGATTTTCTCAACATTTTTCTTCCAGTGGACTCACCTGTCTTGGCTATTGAATGATGTCTTCCACAAACACGGAGCTTCACCTCCAGCCCTGCCACAGTCACCCAACTTGAGGCCACCAGCACCCACCTCTTCCCCCTGCAGCCTGGTCTTTTGTGAAAACACCCTCTGTGGGCATTGACTTGGCCTCATCCTTTGCCTGAACTTGATCCAAGAACAGCATGAAGCGGTGCAGCTGGGGGTGATGTTTGGAAAACCTCATTCATGAAATGTAAATACTTGCAGGTGATTGTACAGATAATATGGTCTCATGAAGGAACCACTTGATGTGTCAGTGTTAATACCTGCATCCCTTCATTCCCCCGGTGTTTGTATGCACACTACATATTTTGCTTATAGAGTACAGAGCAGGGCTGTAATAGAGATGTCTTCAAGCTACATTTATTTGATCTATTTGTTTTTACATTATTTTTATGCTACTAGCAAATGGGCTGTTTGGGAATCAAAATGCCAAAGCTGAGGTATGAGCAGGATCACTCATCTCCATTGCCCATCACCCACGATAAAGAAATCAGACTGGTATTGATTGTGGCGGAGAGGGGAGCAGAACACAGTAAGTATGCAAGTCCATGCCGGTCATTTAGCACCTTGGGAAAGGTGATATTTTTGCCTTAACTTCCTGGCAGTTTAGAGCAGTGCTGGGTACTGTGGGACAGCATCACGTCTTTTGGGAAGACGCAGTGGGAAATACCTTCCAGTAAACTTCACTGACAAGCAGCTTCAGCAAGTATTGGTGATTATGCATCACTCAAGGCTGAAGAACAGCAAGGGAAAGGTGTGTTTCTTTAACCAGCACACCGCAGGCATTCAGGCCTCGGCGTGGAGGGATCCCAGCAGGGCTGATCCCAGGGCTGTCAGTTCCTGCACTCCCACTGTTTCCCTGTGTCCTAAGAGCCTTTCTCCCCGGTCCCAGTGACCTCGACAGGTTTACTGGCCTCAGAAATCACAGCCCTAGGGAGAGGCTGCCCCAATGCAGGGGCAGGTTAACAGCCCAGGGCTGCCACGATGCACATCCTAGGGCTGACTTCTGTCCAGGAGAATCCCACACCAGGCTGAGTGCTGGTGGTCAGTTGTCTTCAACAAACCCCCAAAAAAATCTTGATTTCAACCAAGACAAATGTGCACACTGCCACTTGCATGCTTTTGGCCAAATTGCCATCAGGCCTGTCTCCCCCATGGACACTGTATTCCCCATGGACACTCCCCCATGTCTCTGAGCTCCTGGAACCCAAACACTTCTCCCTCTTTCAGTCACAGCTGTTGCTGCCTACAGCTTCTCATCTTTTTGTCTTTTGTCCTCCTGGACGAGGTCAGCCAGACTGTGACTCTCTTTCTGCTGAAGCCCCATCAGCCCCATTGTGCAGAGCTTGAGGGATTTGCATTTATCACCACCCCATGTGTTTAGACCTTGCTGAAAGTGCTCCTTATCTCTCTCCCCCACGGAGCAAGGGATGTAATAACCTCCAAGCCCTTACCAATACCCAGGATATGAATGCTGCCACCTCCAAAGAGCCTGTGACACTGCATCCCTCACCTTGTGTCCATCATATCTCAGCCTTGTGGGGGCTCTGCTCGGACCAGCCTCAGGCAGATACACCGGGATTATGCATCTCAGCTTTGAAGCAGAAGACTATTGCTTTCTTAACGATCATAAAGTACATTCTTAGGTCTGACTGCTCTTTATCTTTCTCTGTTGCTGGGAAGCGTGAAAAACAAGGTCTGAGAGTTTAAGAGCAAAGATATTTTATTTGTGTGTGCAGATTTGAGGTCAACATGTGAAAAATCTACCACCAGCTCCTAAAATAAGATTAGAAGATGTCACCAGTTTGTGATGTACAACTGCCCAAGGAACGAGCTTATTTACACAGGAAGATTTGTGTCACTTGATTTGTGCATGTACAAATGGGAGTGCCCATGTGTGGACAGACCAGAACATACCAAACAGACCAGAAATGGAAAGCTGAAATATAAAAGGACAACAGCATTTAAAAATGCAAGTGTTTATTTTTATGGTGCATTCATAACAGGAAGTTCACGAGCCTGTACCCTTCCTGGGCTACTGTAAAAGCAAAGTGAGAAATGCAGGGAGGAGTAACACCTTTTATCAGACCAGCTGATAACAGCCTGAGAAAACAGATATGTTGGGACACACAAAGCCTTACTCAGGCCAGAGGAGAGTTTTCTGTTCAGATCTGACAAGGAGTCCATGTGCCTGTTAAACTTGCCTGCTTTTCATGCTTTTCCAGGTTACAGTTGCTGTCAGGCCATGGGATTCCGCTGTCAGGAACAGCTGGGAGCTGGCAAGGGACCCCTCACCACCAGGGGTGTCTGGATGTGTGCCCCCCTCCCCTGCTTGCTGCTCATTCCCGCAGCCACCAGCTCTCTGCCACGGGCCTCTCGATGCCCAGCCTGAAATCAGGACGGCCTGGAACAATTTGCTCTTGGAAAATGTGCATTTGTGTGCTTAGACATGCTCGGCAGGGATACAGACAGGACATCAATGCTCCCAAACACACTCCTCAGTTCCTGGCTTCCTCACCTATGCTCTGGAGCTGTCCAGTTTTCCAGCATGCCCCATTTACCAGGATGGCAGTCATGAAGAAGGGCTGGGAGCCTTGAGAGCCTAACAGCACTTCCCATTCCTGGACCAAGGCAGATCTGCTAAGAAGGGCACATTTGGAGGATCCTGAACTGAAAGACAGGATGAAAAGAAGAAAAGAAAAGAAAAGAAAAGAAAAGAAAAGAAAAGAAAAGAAAAGAAAAGAAAAGAAAAGAAAAGAAAAGAAAAGAAAAGAAAAGAAAAGAAAAGAAAAGAAAAGAAAAGAAAAGAATTTAGGTTGAAAAAGATCTTAGATCTTAGAGTCCAACTATTAACCCAACACTGCCAAGTCCACCCCTAAACCATGCCCTCAGCGCCACTTCCACAGGCCTTTTAAATTCTGCCAGGGATGGTGACTCAACCTGGCAGACCCTGAGCCTGTTCCAATGCTTGAAAACCCTTTCCAAGAAGAAATTTTCCTAATATCCAATGTAAACTTCCCCTGGAGCAACCTGAGGTCATTCCCTCTCATTCTGTTGTTTGTTACTCAGGAGAAAAGACAGATACACACCTGGCTACCCTCTCCTTTCAGGGAGGTGTAGAGAGCAATTAGGTTTCCCCAAGCCTCCTTTTCTCCAGGTTAAACAACCCCAGCTCCCTCAGCCAGTCCTTGAAGGACTTGTGCTCCAGACCCTTCCCCAACTCTGTTGCCCTCCTCTGGACGTGCTCCAGACCCTCAATGTCCTTCCTGAGCTGAGGGGCCCACAGCTGGACACAGGATTTGAATCGGGAACAATCCATTCTCTAGTCCTGCGGCCACCCTATTGCTGATACAAGTCAGGATGTTTATCTTGCATCAGGCACTTAACTAAGGGGTGTTCTGCGCTTTGGGGTTTCCCCTTACCAACTGGTGCACCTCCTGTGACCTGCATAGCCTCAAGGTAGGTTTTAAAAGGTCAAAATAAATTGTTTTGACCTTCCAGGGCTCGGGGGAGAAATTGTTATTTCTATTCTGCACCACATTTTTATTCCGCGGTGGAATGAGATTTTTTTTCAGCACCTTCCACTGAAAATTAGGGATGTCTTGTAAACTCACCATTCCTCGACCAGTTCTTTCCACAGCCCTTCCCCAGCAGCAGCTTTGCAGACTTCTCTGGGCACATTTCCAGATGGAAGGGATGCTTTCACAGGAGAGAGGTGAGGAGAGTTTGTTCGATTCTCTTCTATCTCTATATTTGCACCAACAGAAGCTAAAAAAAGAAATGCTTGCGTACCTACAGTTGCACTAAATATAACTACGTAGCTGGTTCTATATATACATTTTTAAAAACATGACATGTGATACTTGCAAAGGGTTGAGCCTGGAAAATAAATTACAATGCCAGAGGGCCAGAGCTGTCAGTCACTCCATGCAAGGTAAGCCACTGATTGATTTGGTCCTCCAGAATGGCTGACTTTTCTCTTTGTCGTCCTCTGAAATAACAAACTTACTGTATTTTCTGGTTTAAAAAAAAAATAAAAAAAAAGAAGATCAATAATAATAATAATAACAACAACAACTAATATCTGAAAATCCAGGGAGAGCCAAGGATGTGGTATAGAGATTTTGGTTCATCCAGGGTTAACGCCTCCAGCCCGCAGCACCAGTGATATCAGTCACTAATAGTAACCTTGCGCAGCTGCATGCATTAAGGTGGTATTGGATGATAAGGCAGAGGAGCGAAGCAATCTGTTGGGCTGCAGCTGAAAATAGAGTCACTGCTGCACAGGGAAAAGCTCCATCCCCTCCCTGGCTCTTTCTTCAGAAATGAAAATGCAGGGAGTCGTGCCGAGGGAAGGCAAATCTGATTTCCCACTGCTAAGAGACAGGGTGGCACTTGTGAGAAGGATTTCAAGGTCACGGTGGCGATGCTATCAGCGGTGACGGGGGAGCCGGGCAGACAACAGGTGAAGGCTTCTCAGAGGTGGTGGTGCGCTGCCGAGGGAGATCATCCGATAGCTGTGGCGAGCCGCCTGCTGCGGGGCAACTTCAGCCCTTGTTTTCCACACAAAGGCACCAGTATCCGGCCATCAAGGTGACAGTGAGGTAAGGTGCCTGGAGATAACTGAGGTTACACAGCCACTCACCCTCACACCCACCGGGCAGTCCTGGAGCATCCCCTTCCCCGCTCCACTGCCCACCAACCTGGTAAAAGCCTGGCAACAAACTCAGGTTTCCTTTAATCAAACGTATTCAAAGGCAAAGAAATGAAATGGCAGGGAATGGTGAGGTTTGACCAAGGCCAAATGAACCCTCAGGGCAGTCTCAAAATTGCATCTCTGTCAGTAAAGGGCGAGGATTTGAGCACAGGACCCTACATTCCCACTGACACCCTTTGTTCCAGCTGTGTTCCACCTACATTGCTAATCTTGAGCAAAGCATTTACCAGCCTGGCACCTCTGTTTACTCTTCTTCTTGCAGGACAAAAAGAAGTCATGAACCACTTCACAGGCTTACATTAGAATTTCATAACTAATATTTATATGGGTCTTGGAGATCCCTGGCTGGGTTGTACTACAAAGGGGACCTCTACATCAAAGGTGCAAATATACACAAAAGTGGTTCAGGGAGTACAAGGACTGTCTTTTGCAAAGAGGCTCCTGAAGTGAGGGCAGCAGTGTGAGCAAAGGTTGCACAACCCGCTCGGGGTATGTTCCAAGGTGATACTGAGACCTTAACTAAGGCCTTTCTAGAGGGCAATGGAAATTTCACCCTGTTAAATGTGAGGCATTCAGAGTGTCATAAATTTAATCTGGACTCGCTTTCCTAGGTTATCTGATTTGGGTAGAGAATTAAAAAATGCCACTTAGCTTGGCAATAAATGCTCTGACCTATCATTTTGGTTTTTAACCAGTCTTTTTTGTCCTCGTTTTTTCTACTCTCCAAACTCCAGAGCTGATCTGGATACTTGAAAGCCTGCAGTCAAGAGTTTCTCTGATTATGCCAACATTCATCAATCCCACTGGCAGAAATACTAACAGATCCTTGGTGCTCTCTTGTAATTAGGAAACAAGTGTATTCTTGCAGTTTAAGCGCTGGGGAGGTATGTGGGAGATGGGGATTAAATCTGCCCCGGCAAAACCTTCTTGCAGAAATTTCCACAATGCTGAATCTTTCTGTAAATACTTGTACTCCTGAATACCAAATGGCTCCTATTCCTCATTCAGTGAATTTGCCCTGTGACACTCTCGTATATATTTATGGTGGTACTGTCTACCTGACCTGCTCTGTGCCCTGAAATCTACCTTGTATATATATATATATAAAATATATATATGTGTGTATCTTGTCACAACCATAGGACTATGAAGCTATGGGGACCTAAGTAATCTTACAATTTAAGGGAGTTAGGACAGATCCTGTATTGTTTGTTGTTTTGTTTGGTTTATTTTTCCAGCTCTTCTTTCCATGTCTCAGTTTTCCACTAGCCGTCGCTGGGAAATTGAGGACTGCCAGGGGTTGACACCCAGGTGTTCTCCTGGCTGCTAATTCGTACTTTCAATAAAAAGGAAAGTGAAGCTAATGCAGGTAAGGCTGGTGTGGTTCCAGCAGGGATCATTGGGAAGGAGAAGGTGCTGCTTTACCCCGCACTGGCCCTGGGCAGTGGGAAATTGAGCAAACAGCTGCCATCACTGCACGCCAAAGCTGAGCCCTGCAGACCTGAAACACCCCCCCCTAGCAAGGTGGGTAACCACTCCTCTGAGTCAGAGAGTGAAAATGAACCAGAAAAATATCCTGCTGTTCTGCCTTCTGTTACCCATCTCTCCGTGCAGGGCCCTAAAGGCCGAATCCTGAGAGGTGGGAGACCGGTGCAATTTCCCTGGGACCATAGCACTGCACCGGCTGCTGCCACTGCTTCTGTGGATGGGGATTGGAGGGGGAGGAAAGGCTATTGCTGATGGAGGGGCAAGGAGAATCAGAGGAATCATCTGAGAATCGATGTGGGTGCAGCTGCCTGTATTTCAGTGTGACCAAGAGCCCTCGTTGTAGTGGACAGAACTTTATAAATGTAAATACTTAACACAGTTTCCTGTTGGGCACTGTGCGCATGGATGGTGAAACAGTTATTATGGCTGCACCACTTTTACTGTCACTTTCCTCAACCAGAGCTTTCCTGATAGCTTTGGTCAAAAGTCTTTTGCCATCGTAGGGCTTTCCAGCCAACACTACTGTGGTATTAAACAGGCAGCATCACATTTAAACACTGAAATGAGGTTTTTCTGGCTTCTGAGGGTGGTCAGAGAAAGAAAGACAACACACTGCTACTTGAACACAGCAAAATGTTTCAAACAGAACTTTAAAACATTTCCTAAAGTCCATGTTTTAGGAAATATCACATCATGGCTTTCCACAGTGGCAGATCACGCAGGAAATATAGGAGTGAATCCCTCCCCAAGCAGATGTCCTGCTCAGTGTCTAGTGGTCTGCTGTTGGCCATGCCAGGCTGTGACTTGCAGGTCATTGGTGACCTGTGAGGCCAGGGGACACAATCTCCAGCCCAGCTGCACTCTGTATCAGGACACCTATCCAAAGAAACCCCTGAAGGTGGCTCAGTGATAGCCCTAGTGCAGGGATTTGGCTTCTCTCTAACTGCATGACAGGTCTGCCTCAGCACGAGGTCTGCCTGCCCTGGTGAGCAGTGATAAAAAGGTCTACAATATGATTGTCTCAAACAGGGCTGTGTTTCCAGCCCTCCTTGCATGCAGAAAATGTTCAGGAATGATAATCCTAGGACAATGAGACAAAAGATCAGGTGAATCGGTTGCCTTTAGGGAAAACGACCCTGTGTGACAGGGAAAACAGACATCTCTCTTCTTTGTGGTCAGGCCAGGGTTGTGGGAAGTACCCAAGCAAAGCCAGATCCCTCCCTGGCTGCAGGAACTACCCTGCCATTCTTACTCCTGTGCTGCCTCTCTCTGCCCTGCAGAAGGGATGTAGAGCTGTAGCATAAAAGCAGGTCCAGCATTCAATCCAGCTGCACACACAGAGACAGCAAGAAAGCTCCTGGCACTCACTGTTTCCCTTACCCATCATTTCCATTCCTCGTGCTGCATCCAGATTTTGTGTTTATCTTTCTTGAAGCCATTCAGTGCACGCTGAGACTTTAATGCCTGGAAGAGGTGTAAAGTAATGAGCCTCTTAAGTACAGATGCATCCCCTCAGGTAACTCCTGGGTCTCCTGTGGGATCAGGCTCATCCCTGCTTTTGCCACTGGCACAAGGCTGTGCCAGCAGGGTGACTGCTGCAAGGATTAAACTAGGGTCACAATTAGCTCGAGATTTTGACTGCTGAGTGCAGGCCCAAAGGAAAGTGTCAGGAATCCAGAAAGGAGGTGATACCCAGCAGCACAGTGGGTGTCCTGGGATAGCACGGGCTCTGCAGGAGTGCTGCACACCGCTGCCCTGAGCACCACAGATCCGCCCAGAGCTGAAACCCCAGGAGATCTGTGCTACCTCTGTTTTCCCCACGGTTTTTGTATGCAAAAGCAACCCGCAAATGTCACTTTTTAAGCCTTTTGCAAGGTTCAAAAGGAACGGGGGAGAAGCATTGTTAGGGGGTAACCCAGAGCCTCAGGCTGGTGGTATCAAATCCCAGAGGAAAGGAGCCAGGAAAGGGTAAAAGGGAAGTGGGAGGAGAGCTGAGGTTCCAGGAATTGTTAGCTGCACAGGAAAAATACAGGAAAAATAATACTGCCCTCCCTTTGTCATTATCAGCAGTGGAGATGCTTTGCTGTGAGCACTGAAAACATCAGTGTCTTTAGTCAGAGGCGTGCACGTGTCCGTGCTTGCAGCAGTGGTCAAGGAAAAGGCGGAATTCTCTTGAATCTGAGATGCCTGCCAAGCTGTGCATTTGATAGAGAATAAACTGCTAATAAATCTTCTCTCCTCCATCCTCTCCTCGGCACCTGAAATGCTGACCATCGTGGAGCTCCCCGGTCCCAGCAGTTTTCCCTCTCTGCCTCACGCAGAGCCAGAAGCTCCCGGGGCGCTCTGCAATGAGCAGTGCTCCACTGACACTGCCTCCTGCTTCCTAAAGATGGAGATGTTTAGGAGAACAGGAGTGATTCCAGATGATCTGCTAATGAACAGAGGTATGACAGGAACATTGCCTACCTTCTATTAAAAAAATAATTTCTAGGTAAGAAATAAAGGACCAGATGGAGGGAGGGGGGTTTTCTTCCCAAATTACGTTTTGGAGGAGAGAAAATGCAAATTAGCAGAACAGTTCTTTTGGTTAGCAAGCTGATTTCAAAATTTCTCATTCCCGATTTCTTTGCAGTCTCCCTTTCCATGCAAAATGTAATGTCCCTGCACTTTGGAGTTGAATTTTTCTCAGTTTCAAGAAGAAAATTCGTTTCTACCTCACAACACTTTATGAAGATGCCGAAGAAAATACTTATATATATTTCATAAATCTTAATCCTATCTTCTCCAGAACTTCCAGTAATGTCTGTGAAAACTTTGAAGAATTGTCCCCATCATCTGCTGAAGACATGCAAGGCCAAGAGCAGCAGCAATCATTCCAGATCCCTCAAAGCAGCCTAACCCCAATTATCAAACATCCTGTTAGATATGCTGGGTCAAAATTAGTCCTGCTGTAAACGAATGCAAGTGTTTAGAGGATTCTGGCTTACAGCCATCGATGAGCATCTATTTACCATTGCTTAGACAAATGACCTCACAACAAAAAGTATTATTAAACTGGGGGATTTCTTTGTGAAAACAGCCAATTATATTTCATATGGGGTTCACAGATTTAACCCCAATTCTATTGCATTGACACAGGTTCTGTCATCTCCATGGGCTATACAAGATGACCCTTAGGGACACTGTGACTGCCACTTCTCACAGTTTTCACCTCCTTCTTTCTTGCACATTCTTGGCTTGGACAAACCTAAATGTCCCAGAGGAACTTATCTGCCACCTTGCTGAGGAGACAGTCAAAACAACAAAATTATTAGATTACAGTGGAATACTTTAGGGAAACGTGACTTTAAATTTTGATCTGCCACCGGCTCCCAGTATGACACTGGATAAGTTCCTTAGGTCTGGGGGTGTTGTACCTAATCCTTGCTTTGTCACCCGAAGCTCCTGTGGTAGGAGCATGGTCTGCATTAGGGAGCTGTGCTGCCTTGAGGGCCAGGAAGGGAGCTGGGAGTTTGAATAAATTACCCTCCTTTGATACCTGTGCTTCTCCATGGACTGTGCAAGAGATTCATTCTGCTGGCTGAGGCACTGCTGCTTCTTAAAGACACCCAGAAAAAGGCCAGGCTTTGACTTTGTCATGGGGTGGTTCCAAATGTGAAGAGACACTCGGCATTTAGTCCACACAGCAGCACTGATAAGAAAAATATTAAATATAGTGAAGTAATGGGATCCATCCTTATGTTCCTGATAGAGAAAGGGATGGCTGTGTAGACTTTGGAAGATAATCTGAAGGTTGGTTTGAATGCTGACAGTGAAGTTGGCCTGGGCCTTTTAAATCTGCACAGCATCTTATGTTTCAGAATATCCCCTTAAAATTCTACAATAATATTAACGAGCCTCTAGAACAATGGCGTAACAGACTTTTGTAGCCAGGATAATTAAAGGTCAGAAGAGAGCATATTACCTTTTTCCACAAACCTTACCTTGCTTTGGAAAACACAGCTTGAGATTGAAGCTCGAGGTTAAATCCCAAAGCCCACATTTGGGATGATTTGTGAAATTCAAGGTGAGCATTTGCAAAATGTTCATTTCTACATTTCTCCTGGCCTCTTGTTATCTTCCATCATGGAGTGCAGGTGTTAGAGCACAACTACAACCACCCTGCACCCTCTGTGCTGTTACAAGCTTTTGATCACTTTAATCACTGTGCTTAAGAGTAGCTTGATCTATTTTTTCCAACTAATTTGACATTCTACAAGGTAAGAAAGTAATTAGTGACGTCTGCTCTACTGAAAGGGGTATGAAATTTCACTTATTCCCCCGAGAGCTTTACATTTTGGCTACAGCCATTGTTAGATAGAAAACAATGCTTCTTTCTTGAGGAATGAGAGGTACAAGACAACTTGGAGCAACCTGATTATGCAGCTTGCTCACATTTTTATTTTAGCTCTGTCTTTGATGCTATGCAAAGAATGAATTTTAGCTTTCCTTTGCTCTTGTAGGTCCAGCTGCTGGAGTAGTCAGTGCTAGCTGCCTGCACGTCTCTCTCTCGTGTATGTTTGCTGACTTCATTTGGCAACAGGCTCAGGTAGGTGGCTAAAAACAAGGTTTTCTTGTTTGGGGCATGGTTTTGCACCCCTAGGAAGTTATAAGCAGGAGGTTCTGCTGCTTTTACTGCCTGATCTTAACTGAGTCACTTAGAAGGTACCAGCTGTCTAAGTATCAGCTAATTGCACAGTTTGTGTGTGTTTGTGCTTTCATAAAAGACAGGAATGGTATCAGTGGGGTAATGCTTTCACCTTCCCCAGGGGACTCGCTGGCTGTGTGACCTGACAGCGTTACACAGCTCATTGCAGAACAACACCGGTCTGCTGCCTTCTGAGCAGTGAATCTGACCTTTGTTTAGACAAACCATCTGCTTTCTCTGCTCTCTCTCTCTCTCACAGTCTCTGTTCTACGACCACAAAGGAAAAGGAGTGGCCAGAAAAACTTCAAACGCCGAAAAACATTTCAGCCTGAATCTGCTGAGGTGCCTGGGATCCCAGGCTCCCGTGGGAGGTGATGGCTGTATCAGAGCTCTCCAGCGTCTTCTCAAGGAGGAGACGCTTTTGTAGCCCGACAGGCAATTTCTTTCCTCTGAAAACCAGGGGCGGGCTGGATGGCGGCAGGCGCTGCTTCAGAAGCTCCTTTCCAGGTTTTGATGATCAGCACGCTTCCCAGTGCCAGCAGCACTCTGAAACCCGGCGCAGGGCTGCAGCGTTGGTAAAGCACTTGCGCTCTCTCACGCAGGTGCCCTCTCACCCTTGCCTTTAGCAGAGGTGCAGGTGGCCCAGCCCTCCCCATCAGCCCACAGCTGCACTGCTGGGAAATGAGATGCTGTGAGGTCAGTGCTGAACCCCAGAGCAGTTCCTTGCACTGCTTCACTCTTTTCAAGTGCGCTGGTGGGAAGGCCTTGAATGTATTGGGATTTCCCTTTCCCTGGGCTGCTCTGCAGGACAGCAGCTGCCGTGTGCCACTGCCCCTGGAAATGGGCAGGTTTCAGCAGGCATTGTTAGCTGAGCTCAGAACAGCACAGACAGAGGCAGGGGCTCCTCAGCTCATCAGGACACTGTTCTTCCATTCTCTTCAGTTTCCTTCTCTCCGTGGATGTGGGGTGCTATAGCTGAGGAAGCAAAGAGGAAAGAGGATTTAGGTCCATCTTGAGACACCTCAACATCTATGTCATGGCAGGGCACATGTACACCAGTTCACTAAACTTCCTAATTTTAGTTTCTTTTTAGAATTGGAATGGTTACTCCTGCTCATAAAGATCCTGCAGCCTCCCTGGCAGGAGCAAAGAGCCTCGTGTAGCACATGCAGCTCTTTGGAGCACTGCAGGGCTTTACTAATCCTTCGCTTCTATTTCACCACAGTGTGCAGAGTTCCCAGTGTATTCCCCAGGCCTCTCCGTGCAGATGCTGGACTGCAGCCAAATCCAGCCCTGGAGGTGTTGGTGGTGGCTCCAAGCCTTCCAGCTGCTCTCACCAGCCTGAGAGTGACACCTCTAATGCTCCTGGGATCAGCTGATGCCAGCTGGGATTGAGCTGAGAGGTCCAGAGCTGCTCACACCACTGTGATCTGCAGTCCCTACTGAGCTTGTACAGTAAGGAACGAAATGAGGGTTGCCTGTTGTTACTGCACAGGGTCTGTTATGCAACAAATTTTGTTGTAAATAAATGGCCAAATCCCCAGTGCTCCCCAGATAATAGGATTTCTTCCACCACCATATCAGCCCGTCCATGAGAAGGACAGGAGACAGCTGGCTGAGTGGGGATGGACAGTTGCAGTGTAGGACTCTTCTTATTCAAGAGCCGCTGAGATGTTTGATCTTACACTACAGAAACTACATAATTCAAAGACAGCAGGATCCAGGCCATAAGGAAACGAAGACGGGAAAAAAATCAACCCACCTTAACAAATAAATGTGTGTCTGGAAGCACATGCCTAAAATAGCGATGTTATTCCTTTGCACATATAAAAATTAACAGTCTGGTGAGAATCAGTGGGTTTTCATTATGTGGAAATCCTGGGGAGCCCATGTGCTGTCCCTTTTTGGAGAGTCCAGGCCCCAAGCTGGCGCGTGCAGTGCCCTCACTGGAGCCAGGGGCTGAGTTCTCTGTCACGGCCACCTCACTGCCCTCTCTGCTCTTCCTCCTGTTGCTCTTCCAAACAGAGAACCAGGCTGCAGCGAGGGCCAATCCACAGAACCCCTCTTGTGTCCAAGCCCCAGATATCTTAAATGTTGTGTAAGGAGCACAGTGGGGCTTTTTTTACACAGACAAGGCTTCGTATTTGCTGGCTTCTTGCTGCAATAAATTGGCAGATGATGCTGTAATGAGAACAATAATGCACCCACCCTACCACCTTCGATCGCTTGTGCTCTTTTGCAGCTTGCGAAAGGCCATAAAAGCTTTCACCAGATACATTGTCTGATTTTTAGTGCTGTTTACCCTAGACAGGCAGAATCCTGTTTTTATCCCACATGGTTGCTGCAACAATTAATATCGGGCTAAGTGACCAATAATTATCCTGACCCGAGGAGCCCTGGTTCCAGAGATTTTCCAACAATTTCAGCAGCAGAGACTGCCTCACAGCAGCCTGTCCAAACGGAGCACTTCAATAAATTCCTTAATGGGTGGCGTGCTGGGGTGCAATCAATTGGCATCAGATGTGCTGTGCCATTTGGCAGCGGCTGATGGTCAGCACCAGTGACTGTGTGTGTGCTGTCCTCCTGTGACAAAGTGATCTGTGTTCTCCAGTGTTTTCTACTCAGAGATACATGTGCAAGGGATGGAGAACCATTTCAATTTCCTCAATTGTTTCCACTTGTTCAGTTCCCCAGCTACAGACTCAGGACAGTCATTACTCTTTGTTAAAAAAGTTGCTTGGCAGCTCAGATGAACTCCCATGGGTGGTTATCACCAAGTTGTGATTAAAATGATCCACCAAACAGCTGTTTCTTTGGAAGAAATGTATTGTTTCATTAACCTGTAAACCCACAGCAATTAAAATAGAGTTTTGAAACTACAAGAGCAAAAAGCTGTCTGCATGCTATCTCACTGTTGAGCATGCCATTTCCCATGTGCTCTGCTTGTCTCCTTTTCCTGCCGCATCTCAGTGTGAGGGACTGAACTGACAGGTGATCTTTCTCGACTTTCAGTTTACCTTTGTCTGCTTTAGGACCCACAGCCAGCCTCTCCTTATTTATGCATCTTTATCTGAAGTGGAATCAACTCTATTTTAATTGCACATGAACGGGATGATAATAAAATGTTAATTACTTTTTCTGCCCGTGCACTGATCTCTATCTGGCAGAATTCGCCCTTGATGATCCCAGAGCATCAGCACCAGGGCAGACAAATAAACACTGACATGCCACTCGCATGAGAATCCAGGGATCTCCCGCATTGTTCCCAGGCTGTTCAATGCTTTCCCATTTCAGCAGCGGCATGCAGCATCACTGATGTGGAACTGCTCAGCACAGATGCTAATACCAGTATTCACCGTACCAGCAATCCCGACACGAGAGCTAATGTGGGATTTCTTTTGGCTAAGACAGTGGTGTCTTTTATTTCTGCAGGCCTGAAATCTTCTCATTTCTTAAGCCACCTAGAAATGGGCCACTTGTCTGCCTCAGAGTAATCTTAGGCTCGCAATAGCCTATTAAAACATGGAGCTGTTCAAACATGTATCTGTCATCCATAGCTTCCTGTGTCCTGTAGCACACCTACTGCTGGGATAACTGAGCGCCTGTCAAGATTCTATATTGCTAGCCATGGAGTCCTCTCGAATTTATCAACAGAGAAGCTTACACTGCTGCCTGGCAAGCTTTTGTGACTCAACCTTGACCTCCAAGGATCTTCTCAAAATGAGAAAGCATCAAATTCTCCTTGCAGATTTAATCACTGCTTCCTCTGCTGTGGGCTCTGACTGACAAGATGGTAGAGATATCCTTAGCTCAGACAAAATCATCTGAAAGCAGCCAGTGCTACAAAGACACAGACCGCACACTTGTGCCAAACATCGTGTTTGTCATTCCAGGTTCCCAAAAAAGCACACAGCAAAGCGGAAAACTGCCCACAGCCTGAGGTGACCGACTGACCACCAAGGTCAGCCAGTCACCTTCCAGACACAAAGACTCTGGGCCATGCTTGAACTGCTGGCCCAAGGGCAAGACACCCTCTGTACCCTCACTGTCCCTTGAGCTTCAGAAGGATGCTCCAGCCTTGCAAGAAAACCCCCCAAAACATGGCAGTGAGGCATCGTGTGGCACTAGACTGCCACTAGAAGCCACCAGAGGTGAGTCCTGAAAGATTCCCACCTGTTAACAGTAAATTGTTCCATTATAACTCTAGTAAAAGCAAGTATTACTTTGTCCCGTCACTGATGTCTTTTGCATGTACTGCTTCTCACAGAAGTCCAGGTTCAAGTCACCTCCCTTTCTTCTTTTGGGATGCTCCCCATTTCCCAGAACGTGTCTCAGAGTTGGAGGCAGTTCCATTCTGAGACACTGCATTTCTCATCTGTTGATTGCAATCAGCCACTGCCAACTAGGAATTGGTGAGGAGCCAACAAGAAGCAGAGACCAGCATGAGGCCTCGGCAGCACGTGTGCTGAGAAAAAATGAGAAATGCAGCACTGTGTTCCTGAGGTGCCTCCACTGAAAAACCAGGTACTCAAGGCTCTCTGCGTGTGTCAAAGTCTGTTTTTGGAGGCTTGGCTTGCTCCTCACACTCTTACACATTGCTTTGCCATCATGTGTTTGACGGAAAAGAAGTATGGGGAGGTAAAGGTTGCTGTAGGTAAAAGCAAACCCAACCTTGCTCTTGTTAAGAAATCCTCCCAGTCACCCCTATCCCTAGGCAGCATCAATTATCCCAATGGATAAATTAACTCTGACCATGGTGGCTGCCACACCAGGTGACTTCTGGAGGTGGCAGAGCCACTGCTGTCCCCTGTTCTGCCTTCTGTGCTCTGAGGCATCCTCATGACCTCCAAAGCACAGTTCCCAATAGTTTTCACCTCAGTCTTCACCTATTTTTAAAGAAGCTTATAACAACGCTCACTTATCTGCCGGGACAGGTAGGTTTTCACCTCAGATCTCCAAGGGAAATTCCCCTGAAATCTGCAGGTAAGTCAGCCTCTCTCCATGGGCCCCTGGAAACCATCCTGGCATTCTCTCACTTGTTCATTAAGTATCCAGTGCAGATGATGCACAGCAGACAAGCACCGTGTGATTCCTGAAAACACCCAGTGCATGCCTGTTCCAGAGGAAACAGCAATTCTGACCCATGGTCTATTCCCTCAAATCAATGGGAGGCAGCAGTTGCACTTACTTAGAAATTCCTAACAACTCTCAAGCCAAGGTGATAGGAAAGTACAGGCTGATAAGGCCTTTCCCAGGACCTCTGTCTCCCCCTCTTCATGAAATATAAAAAGCAAGGAGGGTTTGCCTTTAAAGCTAGAGACCAGAGCAAGGATGAATCTCAGATTGGAAAGAAACTCCACCACCTCCAGCCCCAGGGACCCCTGTATCCCTTCAATACTCCTCACACAGCACTGCTGCAGCAGCCCAAAGGGTGCCAAGCCCTCTTCTCCCCTGTTCCTTGACATTTAAAGTCCCTGGAAGGCTGTAAAGGTCTCCCTTACAACCTGTGTGCTGATCTAAAGGACGCAGCTGTGGAAAAAAAACAGTCACAAAAAGGTGACCAAGACTGCCAAGTGCATGCTACTTGTGGAAGAAGTCAAGCTATAACTTCCTGTAGATCTGCTGAAAAGGGTCACAGGCTAAAGGAATACCCTGAAGGATCAAGCTGTGCTGCTGTCCCCCTTGAAGATCTTTCAAGTACAGCCTCTGCATGTCGGTAAAAGCACATTGAGCTCACACATTTTCTGTTCCTCAGCGCAGCTCTTTGTTGTCTGATTTAATCTGGGAAGGCTGCTGCAGCACCATCCTCATTTTGGTGGATATAGAGGATCTGGCTGAGAAAAATGAAACCATTTCTTCAGCAAGTCAGATTTTTTGCTGGTAATTTCCACCTTTCTCCGGTTCGGCTCCCAGGGGATTTCACAGAGGGGTTTGTCATCTCTCCGGGTCATTCAGCACTCTGGAATGTGCTGTAAAATTATTTGCCCTGAGCAGCATTACAGGAAAGGCATCCATCAGTTAACTCCATCGTCAGCTTTCTCTTCTGAGGGATGTGTTGCTGATGATGAGTCATAAAGACATTGATTTTAACATTTGCTTTGAATCATAATTGCATTTGTAAGATTACATAGTGGCTCTCAGGGATCTACTGAGTTTTTAAATCTACAGTCAATGCCTATTCTTCTCAGTTAAGCACTATATAATGCATGGGATGACTGGACAATTTTTTATTTTTATACACATCGCTTTTGGAAAATGGTGTCTTACACCTGAAAAATTAATATGAAAAAAAAATATTTCCTTTTTTTTCCAATGGTAGTCTTTATTTAAAAAACTCAGTATAATGGTTCAGTAGGGTGAAACAGTGCATTATAATTGAAGGTTAATATCCATATGGAGTTAATATCAGAGGGGTTCCCATCATGATTTGAATTTCCAGTGTTTTAAGCTGCTGTAAATCTAGATCAGTGGTTAAAAGTATAAAACTAAAAAGGCATACATGGGAATGAAAATAGGGCGCAAGGTCTAGTCAGTAGGAATATGGAATGACAGCCCTATCTTACAGTCTATATTGCTGTGCACTCATTTTTATAGATAAATTCTTCATGGCCATTCTTAAAGGTGATTGTTATTGTATTATTATTATTATTATTATTATTATTATTATTATTGTTGTTGTTGTTGTTGTTGTTGTTGTTGTTGTTGTTACTTCTACTACTACCAGTATCTCCCACTTTGTATTCCCAGAGAGAACTCTCCTTCAAATTTCCTTTGACTTCATTCCCCTCCTCTGGTCTTTACCTGCAGAATGCTTGGGCAGCAGGCAGCATCCCATGAACCTCTCAGAAACCCCTTCACAGCAGCTGGCTCCTCCAGCCTGGAGGCAGTGGGTTTTTTTCAGGCATCCCACATTCATGATGCTGAGCCATTCATGGCAAGAAATTGAGCTATTCCTCTTACGTGAGCCTGATGGAGAGGGTGACAGCTCAGGAACACACCAATGCCCACATTTTACTCTATTTGATGAGGATTTCATGTTCCAGGTGAGCATGAGGATGCTGGATGGACACTGACAGACCCTCTGTAAACAAAACTCATCTTCACTTGTGTGATTTGTCTTCAGCGATTACGATGCCCCTAAGGCACTTTCCACCTTGGTGCAGTGGTCAAGGAAATAAAGCACTGCCACTTTACCAGCTCATCAGGACACTGTCTCCCTTGCTAGTCCTACATTCATCCACTTTCCCATTAATTTGCTGAGTCAATTTGCTTGTGCACTTACTGGTTCCTGTCTCTCCATGTTTTTGGTTTTTTTCCCCAAGTACTTTGCATAATAAACTGGTGAAAGATAGCAGCCAAGATCTTCCTAACATTTAAAAGCAGACAACAGGATTACAAGATGTGATGGTCAAATAAATTTTTTTAAATAAATTAAAAAAAAACCAAAACAACAAACAAGAACAAAAACAAAAACAAGAACAAAAACAAAAACAAAAACAAAAACAAAAACAAAAACAAAAACAAAATTAAACCAACCAAAAAAAAAACCCAACAAAAAACACAAACCACAAACAAATGGGAATCCTGTCTCTCCATACCACAGCCCTTAACCTTAACAGTACTTTGAATATTATCAGAATTAAAATTGTTCTTTGCAACCTCCATGAAACAATTTTTCTTCAACTGGCCTGTGTGTCTGAGTATCCTGATGGACTCTTGTGGAAAATTTCTAACCCTGGCAAGCAAGAGCCACACAGGGCTGGCTTTCATTCAGGCAGGTGAGGAAAGGGGTGAAAGACAGGTTTTGGTAAAGGTGTCTGAACCTGCTGCTCTGTTTGGGCTGCAAGGATTCTTGGTTTGTGGTTCTAGAGCTATTAAGACTGCAAGTGCTAAATAAATGCCAAGGATGGTATTCCTGGGGCTAAAAAAAGAAGGCAATCTTTCCTTATCCTACAGCTGTGAGGTCAAGGTAAATGCGACTGCTCAGAAACACTGCAGTTCTCAAGCCCCTGGGGGACTTTAATATGTTTTATAAACTTGTTTCCAAACCAAGCTATTAGGAAAACAAGATATTTCTCCATAAAGCCTTTATTTTTCTCTCTTTAGGGACAGTACTGCCTGCCTTACAGTGCTTTAACTCAATCAGAATCATCATTTTTATAAACAGACCATTTTTCATGACTTGCTTGATCAACTTGGGAAGCCAGCTCTTCAGAAGTTATAGTCATGCACAGGAAAAAAAAACAAAACATTTTACTCCACCTGCTGCAACCAGAGATTTAATAGAAACCTCGTCCTTTCTCTGAAGGTAGTACATAAGGAAAAACACAGACATACGCACTTGCTTTCCTTTCTCACTCAGCTGCAGTTATGCAATATTACAAAGGGAAAGGAACAAGCTCTTTCACAGTTAGATTGCAGAAAAAAATTTTATTTTTTTTTGTACATAAGTTTTTGGTGGGAGATGTCAATATTTACTCAGGACTTCACCTGTATCAGGAGGAGATTTCAGGCTGGTGGCTTTTGAATACTTAAGTTGGGACGAAGAGTGCCTCGAGGACACACAACACAAATAACCCTGGAGAGCCTTGGCAGCGCTGGGAGCCAGCTGGTTGCTCAACAGAGGATCAGCTCTGCTAAGACCAAAATGTTTATTTACATTGGAGGTTTTAATTGCCCACATCTGTCTTTGCATCCAGGAGATGGACTGTGTACATCAAGGGGAGCTGGTTTGTTTTTTGTCTCAGCACAAGGAGTGTCAAAAGGCTGACACCTGGGGCACACGTAGGAAGGACTCGCTCTAAATGAACAGGACAGGACCCTCTCTGCTGACTCTGTCCAGGGCCTGGGAGTCAGCCAGAAACCTCAGGAAACTTCTGAGTGTTCCAGGACTGCAGAGTGATTTCAAGCACTCTCACTGGCCTCATCCATGCCGTGCTTTCTCACACTCATCCCCCTCGCCACAAGTGAGAGCTCTCTTTCCCTCCCCTCCTCATATGTGTACTCTAATACGTAAAACACTCAGCAAAATAAAGATTTAGTGCAGAATCTGATAAAGACCCAAACACATTGTGAGTCACAGTGGTCTCACAGCAGTGCTGTAAAACTGGGAGTGTAGAGAGCAATCCAAAGAAGTTTTGAGACTGCTGTTATAGAGAAAATGCCACACACCCCATGGAAAGCAAATATGTATAAGAGGAAATATCTGCTTATCTGAGAATTAGTACTACTCAAACATGCCTTTTATGTCAGGAGAGAGAGGCAAGGTCAGCAGATTTAGCTGCTAAAAGAATACCTCCAGCAGGTGTGTTACACTCCATAGGAATGGACTTTGCACCACAGCACTGATTTAATCCCACCCCAGCTCACAGAAGTGGAGGGGTTTGGTTGTCTCTGAAATATCTCTTGACAACTCCCTACAGACCTTTCTACCTTTCCAGGTAGAAAATTCAGCTTCCTAATGAGAGTTGAAACTTTTACATAGTTTGGTTGAGAAAAAGGACATACATGTGTAGTTTCTTCCTCTTTTTGAGTGTCTGTAGTTCAGACAGTTGGGGAGGTAGTTAGACCATTCCAAGTCTGAAAAATGTGAATAAAATGCTAAAATGTGAACAATAACTTTAGAAAGTTACTGGTTTTGGCTGAGCCCTCACTGTGTGCTACACTGGATTATCTTTTGCTGTTGCTGGTGCAAGTCACATTTTTATTAAAGACATTTTTTTTCCAGTGCAGTGTTATCAGTGTTAACAAACATCTCTAATCAATGTTCTGCATCGCCTTCTGAGAAAAACCATTAACTGGGGGGGTGGTAGTGGTGGTGTTTGCATCAGAAAGCAACAATAACACATAAAGCATCTATATTTCCAGGAATGAGACAAAATTAATAAAGAGGGAGGAGACATCAGCAAAGAGGGAATAGGAGGGAAATGGATTAAATGAGCTACATTGGGTATGGTTGTTGTTCTCAAAGTATAAGTCTGCTATCTCAAGAACAGTCCACATTACGGCAATTCCACCAACAGGACTGGGGATTTCTCTGGGAAGTTGCAGCTGATATGGTGAACAAAGGGAAAATATTATTAGTTCCTTATTATAGACTGTGAACCAATGGTGTGCTGAGTAATAGTGAACATTTAGTTATATTGGGATGTAAATTAACAAGTCCACTAGGAAAAAACTTATGAGGCAGAGAGGGGTTCGTGTTTCCCGTATTGCTCAGGGTGCAGCAGCCACCTGACACCAGCCAGCTCAGGCTGGCGTGTTTTATGCCTCTCTGAGGCTCAGTTTACCCCAGGAGAACTAAATGACCCATCCAAGGTTGCTCAAGAAGCCTATGAATATCTGGTTCTGAATAACTGAAAGCGTCCCTGTCTCTGGGCCAATTTCCTTAACTGCAAAACTGTCCTCCCTGTTTACCTTGCTTTAAAGCGAATCCTTGACCACAGCTGTCCTCTCCTCTCTTCCCCCATGTCATCAGCCCAGCCCACTGAATCCCTGTTGGCAGCAAACCCTTGATCACATTTATCACATCACGGTATTTTTGCCTCCTTGGCCAAACTCTTCAAACTGCTCAGCTTGCAACAAAGCCACGACAGAACAACCTCTGCTGCCATTGCTGGTCCCGTTTCTTGCTTTCTGAGGTGCAGATGGAAATCTGACCTTCACCTTGGAGTGATTTCCCATTCATCATCAAGATGAATAGCTGTCGATCCACCCTGAGCTGCTTAAAGAGGTGCCTCGAAGGCGGCTGGTGGTGAATTCTTCCTTCCCGGCTGCACCAGCAGGGCTGCTGCTCTGCAGCGTGTGCACCGGGTGAATAGTGCTCATAATCTGAGACTTAGCGTCAAATATTTTCTGCAAGGGAAATAAAAATGTCAACAGGAAGTGAAATGTGACCTGATTAACAGTTAGACCTCTGACTCTGCTTCATTTTTGACTGATGTGGTGTTTTACAAGGATAATAACACCACCGATTCCTCTTAATTGATGGACCCTGATGGAAATATAAATTAAGCAATTAATACTATTCTCTCAGACTCATAAAAATAAACTCTACGTTCAGATAGTCATATTTATTTTTTTAATTACTTTAAAAACATGTGTCATACGAAGCATTACAACATTTTCTCCTAGGGAAAGCCAAGGCAAGTTTGACCTCCTTAAGAGCCAGAATGTGCCAGAAGAGGCAACGCAAACGATCTGCCACAGACCCGGGCAGCTTATGATAACCCGAGCTGCCTTTTGTCTGGGGAGTTCTGCAAGCCCTGATTTTCATGTGTTTTGTTTAAAACAAAACTAACATAAAATAATTACTGTTCAACATTTAGAATCACGCCCGGAGGCCCCATTCAGGATCGGGAGCCCTTTGCGCCAGCTAAGAGCACAGCAAACACAGTGGGAGAAACACACTCTGCAGTAAATGGCTTGTGATCCTATTCCTGACGCTTTTAATGGTTTCTTCCATGGGAGGTGGTTTTAATAGTGAATAGCAGACCAGTGTGACCTTGAGAGATGCCAGCTTGAAACCAATGGGAGTTTTCAGGAGAGAGCAGGAATTCTGGGAAAGCAAAAATTGAGAGATTTGCGATACCCAAGTGATACTAAAGAGTATTTACAAATATTTACAAACAGGCTGCTGTTGGATTCAATGCTGTTTGCATCCCTCCATGCCTGCACTAATGGCCTTTCTGTGACTGATATATTCTCCATGTTTCTCATTTGACTTTTGATTCCTGGGCAGTGAGAGCTCATACTCAAAAGCTTTCCTCTGCCACCATGAAAGCTCGGCAGTTGTGTTAATAGAGGCTGGGATTCTCTTGTAAAGTCTTCAGGTGTAAAGAAAACAGCTTGTTCACCCAGAGGCGCTCAGTGCTTGCTGTTTAATTCCCTTTGAAAAGTTACTCCCTGACACTGGGAGCAGAAGCCGCACCACAAATTACAGGCAGTGAATAAAGCAGGATTGTTGCACATGCGGTCTGCTCCCTGCCTTTGAAATTTGAGAGCTGCATAATTCGGAAAAGGGACTTGACTTCTTTTAAAATCAAAGCGAAGTAGCTGCCTGTTTTTTGACTGTGATTTGAAACGTCTGCAATAGACATTCCTGCGAGCTGGGAACTCACTGCGGGTGCCAGAGGAAGAGTAAACCCCAGGGGCAGCCCTGCCCCGACAAAGATGCACAAAAGTGGGTGAAATTGTGCGAGGGAGGGGCTGTGTAGCTGCACATGCAGCCACGGTGTATTTGCACTTATAAATGACAGGTCCTGTGAGAGACACTCCAGGTCAGCCGAGTGATGGGAACAGAGCCTGTCCCAGGAGCAGGGACGTGCTGGGGTACCCAGCTCTGTGTGCCTCCATGGCAGCCCTGCAGCAAACTGCCCATGCCAGGGGAAGGCTCAGCAGTACCGGCTCATCCCACAGGCACAAGGCAGGAGGAGAGGGCAGCACACCGACCCTGCTCCCATGGGTCACTGCAGAGATACTCGGGCTCGGGGGAGACAGCTCTCGCTGCTGAGCCTCACCTCTCTGAGGAGAAGAAATCCCTTAACCAGCTCAGCGACTTCTCTGTCTTCAGGAAAAAGAGCGAGACTGGGAGCAAGCCTGGGAGCCACCCAGCCGGGCTGATGCTCAGGCATCGTGCGGCTTCTGTGCAAGAGCTGAGTCAGGAAAGCTGCTCTGAGGAAGCAGTGACAGCGTCCCTCTCCCTCTGCCAGCCTGCACAGGAGCTGTTGGGATCCTGGACTGACCCCAGCAGCAGCAGCAGCAGCAGCAGCATTAAAACAGCCCTCAGTTATTTGTCAAGGATAGTTAGCACAACACAAGTTGTTTTGATTGTACAGTGTAACCTGCGAGTGCCACCAGGTTTACAGCCTACACTGACATTTCCGTTTATCTTTCTGTTCTCCATCTGCCTCCTTTTTATATGGACAGATTGGACAGCCTGACGTCATGTAAAGCAAGCAGGGTAACTGCCTCCCTCGCCTCACCACTACTCCCAGCGAGCTGCTCTCACTGCCCAACCAGTCCTTTTGAGCAGCCACGGGGGCAGAGGAGGAGTTTAGTTGGGCAAGTGTGGAAGGAAGTGGCTGCCGAGCTGCACTGCACTGCAGGAGGTGCTGAAAGGCAGTGATGTCCTCCATATCTTCTCTGAGAATTGTCCTGGTTAGGTGAAGAGAGTCACACAATCACAGAATCGTTTAGGCTGGAAAAGACCTCCAAGATCATCGAGTTCAGCTTTTGTCTGACTACCATCCTGGTCAACTCACGGCACTCGCTGAGTGCCACATCCAATAATTCCTTGAAACCTCCAGGGATGATGATTCCACCACCTCCCCAGGCAACCCATTCCAATGCTTGAAAAATCTTTCCATTAAGAAATTCTTCCTGATGTCCAACCTGAAGAGAAGTCAGATGCTGAGAAATTAGGTATATGAAATGTTGTTGCACAATCATCCTTAAATTGGTCATTCTGCGCTTGCACAGCTCTTACACAGACATGCTTTACTTATAGCTTACAAATTTTATCAAAGCAAAACAAGACACATTTAGTGAGTCCTCATTCTGCTTCTGTAATTTTCCAGCATAACTGAAACTGAACCAACACAAAAAGATGTGACCCAAGTAGGTCTCCTTTGGCCAAATTCCACACGAGCTAAGGTGTGAGGTGCAGCATCAGCCCACCCGGGTGTGACTTCTGGCTTTGCCTGCACACATGCATTGCCAAGGAAGTGGCTGCATTTAACTAAAATAAAACACGGAAGAAATAAATGTGCTTTTCAGAGGTGTGTGTGTGAATGATGTTCACGTACATTTCTGTGAAACTTTGCCCACTCGTGTTGGCAAAAAATGATAATAATTCCAAAATCCTCAGATTAATTCTGTCTCCTAGCACAGGAATGAAAGATCTCAGTGAGAGCTCTGCTGCCAGACTGCCTGGGCACGGCAGGGGCTACTTGCTCAGCTTTCTGAGCATTGCCTCCACCTTTCAGCTGGGGCAGCACTGGCAACAGTGCTGCCTGGTTGGCACCTTTCACGCAAAAGATGAGGAGCCCATTGCTATCAGCCTATGGCAGAGGGGGCAGAGCACCTCTTCTGTGCCTGAAGGGAGGAGAGGTAGTGGCAGAGGCTGGCTTTGCTCTCTCCTCCCACAACTGGAGCCAGAGGGGTGTTAAATGGCTCTACAGAGGGCAGCCAGTCTGTCCATGGGATCCAACAGGACACACAGGTTTGTGCTGCTGCTCCTTCAAGTACGCTGGCCTCTCAAGGACGCCGTGTAAATGTTGATTAGACAGAGTGGTGTTGACCCGGAGACTGCTGGGGGTTGGACTAGGTGACCTTTAAGGTCCCTCCCAACCCAAACGATTCTATCATTAAAGCACCACAGCTCTTACTGGGGGTGTCTTGGATTGCAGGCTGAGAGACCATGTCTCCTCCGAGGCAGCATTTTTCAGAGCAAAACCCTTTCACCCACCACTACTGCTGCCGCAGTGTTAAAATGCTGTTTAAAAAGTAATGCAAATGTCCCAGCTTGGATTGTTCACTCCCCCACGGGTTCTTTTTTCTTTTTTTTTCTGGGAGATATGTCAGGGAGGGGATGTAAAAAAAACTTCATCTGTTTTCAAACAAGGGGTCACAGCATGGAAAAGGCTGAGAAACACAGAGGCAATTTTTTGCAGGGCAATTAGCAGCTAATGGAAGCTATGCCAGGGTATGGATAGACTGTCTGCCTGCAAAGCCTTTCCTAGGGAGACATCCTCAGCCTCATAGACACTGTCCCCTCTCGGAATACTGCTAAATCAGTTTGTCTGCAGTGACCATCCCGGGGAATTACATATCCACCCCAAAGTATCCCACTGGGGTGGAGCAGGCAGGGGGAAATGCTTGCAAGGTCCAACAGGGAGGCCAAAAACTTCAGGGCAGGAGATTCCTTTGCTTCCCAGTGCAGGAAAGTGACTGCGTTCAGGCTGGACCCAATTAATGTTTGCCTTGGTCGCTTTGGCTCCCTGGGACCTGACAAGAAGGTCTGGAAAGCAGGGGCCTGAGTCCCCGTGCTCTTGAGCTACACATCAGAATAGGTGTCACAGGTGTTTAGGAAATCCAAACACAGCTCAGATATTCCCAGCTGGACTGGCTCTGGCAAGGACAGAGTTAAATTTCTTCACAGTACTGTGCTGTTTCGGGTTTGTGATGCTAAACAGTGTTGATAACACACTGATGTTTTTGTTACTGCTGAGCAGCTTCCACAGAGTCAAGGCCTTTTCTGCTACTCACTCCCCCCACCAGTGAGAGGCTGGGGCTGCACCAAAGCTGGGAGGGTTCACAGCTGGGACAGCTGGCCCCAGCTGACCCAAGGGTTGTCCCACACCATATGGCATCATGATCAGCAGACAGAGCTGAGGGAAGAGGGAAACGGGGATGCTCAAGTGGTGCTGTTTGTCCTCCCAAGTCACCACTACATGTGATGGAGCACGGCTTTCCTGGGATGGCTGAACTACAACCTGCACATGGGGAGTGGGGAGTGGATTCCTTGCTTCGCTTTGCTGGCATGTGCAGCTTTTTCCTTATCTATTAAACTGCCTTTGGCTCAACCCACAATTTTTTGCACTTTGACACTTCTGATTCTCCCCTATCCCACCTGTGAGTGGGGATGAGCAAATGGCTGTGTGGGGTTGAGGGCTGAGCTGCCCACCAGGTTAAACCACAACAGCAGCATTTTTATTTTAGGTCCTTTCTGAGTTTACTTGAAGCAATCAGTCTCTTGATTTGGGTCCTCTCTGGGTCACGTCTGTAGTTCTCCTTAGCAGTGGATAACTCCCTCCTTTCAGCAGTGAGGATGGCCAGTGGTGTGTGCCACCCTCAACAGCAACCTCCCTGGACAGCAGACTCAAGCCACAGCGACTCAAGGAGGACAAAGGAGCAGGTTCCCCAGTTCCCCCGTCCTTCTGTCTTGGTGTTCAAGGTGCGAAAAGCAGCTTGAAGGGAGACATTCTGCGGACATTGAGACTTTGGTCTAACATTACTACCATGAATTACAGTTCATTAGCTCTCCAGTACAGAAGAGGTTTTTTGCTACGGAATTAAAGTTTCCTAATTATTCCTACACTGCTCAGAGGACAACCATTTTGCATAAATATGACTCACTTTTCCTAGCCATGTTAGGAAATATTCCTGACCTGGCAATATTTATCATCTTCAGAAAATCTGTATTTGCTTCATCATTACTTTGTTGTTGGCTTTTTTTGTGTGTGTGTTTTTTGTTTGTTTGTTTGTTTGTTTTTTGAGGGGTTTTCTTGTGGTGGGTTTTTTTTTTTGTGTTTGTGTGTGGGTTTTTTTATTTTTTTTTTTATTTGGCTAGGGCAAAAAACAATGACAAAGGAACAACTCCAGAAAAATCCCTGGGGCAGTTTTCTAATGGGGTACATAAGAAGTTTCATTATGAGCCATTGCTAGTGGTATGTATGTGACTGTATTCTAGGGGGTTAACACAAATGGTGTGTAGAGTTTCTTTGTTGAGCAGAAAGTGGCAGATCCCAGTGGCCTTACTTGCCCTTATAAATAATAAATCATTTTTATTAACGATTCCAGGAGAGGTTACCTGCCTTGCTGAAGTTATTCCAGTGCTGTTGTTGGGAATAACTTTGGTGTCAGGGACTCAGGATGTGATGGCTGGAACACTGCTGCTTGAGATATTTAGTCAGGCAGGTTGCAAGCAAGTCAGGACAAATTAATGATTTTTTTTATTTATTAAGGGTTTTTTATTTATTAGGAGCGGGGGAACACAATAACAACTTTGGGGCATTTTTAAATTAAACAATAAGGATGAAAAAGAAAACTAAAGTGAATATAAGTGATTGATGCTGCTTATTTGCTTGTGTGTTGCCAGGGAGCTCCAAGGAGAGCAGGGAACAACCAATAGCAGGCAGTGCGGGTAGAGGAGGAGGCCTTTTTAATTATATCACATCATTTTTCTAAGTAATATTATGTTATCTCATGCAGGAGCAAACATTTTGGAAACACAGCATGTTACATTCACATGTGGATTGCCTGCTCAGCTATGGTCAACCACTGACTACATGCTTAGGTTCCTGCTTAGACAGGCTGCACTGTCACCCTTACCCTGGTGGGAAGTTAATAACTTAGGAGAGATAGGAAATTGCAGAGGACCTGCGAGAAGGCGTTCAGCATCCAAAGGATCCCCCACATAAAGCCATGTCCTTGTGTCTGCAGCAGGATGAGCGCAGCAGTGGCCAGCTGTCCTAGGTGACAATGTAAAGATGTTCCCAAAGGTCTGTACTCTATCTCCATCTTCACGAACTGTTAAACCAGGAGGGGCAGTGTTTTCCTTGCCTCCTCCCCTGGACTATCTCCTGTTAATGGGCCATCAATACCTTGCCCCGTGAGTCATAGATAACTCCCTCCGGGAGCCATTTGTGTTTAATGGGCCATTAAGGACCCACCGCATGACTCATAGAATGACATCAGCCCATTGTGAGATGCTCCGCCCAGGGGGAGGAGCCAAGCATTCCCACCTGGATATAATCTGGGGATTGGGACAGAACAAGCAGCCCTTATCCGCTGGTTTCCAGAGGACAAGAGCTACCAGACCTTTCTACAGGATCACTACTTCAGCAAGACCACCTCATCTGGACTGCTGCCACCACCCTAACTAGCAGGGTGTCAGGTTGTAGTCTGACCCAGTCAGGGCTTTTTCTTTTGTATTACTTGCATGTATTTTATCTTTTCATATGAAATTGTATTTCTGACTTGGAGTCTGTCACTGGTTTTTCTTTCAAATTGGTACATCAGCACAAAGGTCTGCACCTGCAGAGAGCGCAAGTCACTTGTGTCACCGCAGAGATGTCCCCTCCCCAGGACCGGGAAGGGCCACACCGTGTGCAGCAAGTCAGGCAGAGGTGGAGAACAGCCAGGTGAGATCTGTGGGTGGTACACCAAACCTGCACTGGCTGTGCTAGAAACTGGTTTTTCACCTCTGCTCCTGAAAATGTGGAGCAGTTGTTAAACAAAACAAAAGAAGGCAAAGAGATCCCTCATCCATCTGTGGAGCAACAGACTGCCAGGGAAATCTGGGTGTTTGGTGTCCCTCATGGTGCTCTGCTCTGCTGCAGCAAGATGGAAGAAGGGAAATCCTTTCTCCTGGCCCTGCCTGGGCTGGGAGTTGCCAGCTGTGTTACCCAATGTAGTGTGCAGATTGTGCACCGTGACATGGCCCTCACTGCCACAGGCACTGGCCAGTCCAGTGCACATGGAGCCTCCTGCTGCTTGGGCATCTTCTTCTCACACCTGGGAACAAGTTTCGGTAGCTCCAGGGATTTTCTTTCTCAGGCACAGGATGCACATGTTTAGGTATCTCCATCCTGGCCGGAACAAGGCCTACGCTGGGATACAGAGAGACCAAAGCAACAGGAGGTTGTGGGAAACAAAGTAACAGATTTTACAGGAGATATTGAGAGACGAATCATGCAATTAAGATTCTGTTGTGGAGAGATGTGATTAATCCATGGAGATTGCATTCCAGGGTACGGCACAGAACATCCCAGCCTTTGCAGAGGTCCAAACCATGTGCCAGCCCAGAGCATGTCATTGTCACCATCAGTCAGCACACCCTGGTTTCCCTTCTGTTCAGAAACTGGCCTGTGGAGAGGAGGTGGCAAGGGAGGTATGGGATCAGAATGTGGTGGAGCAAATCTGGAACTAGCAACCAATTTGGAAATAAAGACCTGGTTTAGAAACTGAGGCTTACTGGAATTGTGTCAGTATTTGAACAATCAAGCCAGTGAGGATCCACAGAAAGCCTTACAGAAATGATTGGACACACCCCGTTCTGTGAAAACTGTCTGTGCCTACAGAGGACCCTGAGATACATCTCAGAGGAGAATTGGGATGATGGTGTGCGGGGCAGGGAGTTGGACTGGATCCTTGTGGGTCCTTTCCAACTCAGCAGGTTCTGTGGCACTGTAATTCTGTAATAGAAGGTCTGTGGCTGCAGAGGAGCCACAGCAACACCAAGACACAAAAGAACTGCTGTGAATAGCAGGAGGAAGGCAGTGGAACAGTTTCATTGTCCTCTCCTGTCCATCACAGCATCTCCTGGGGGAGGCTGGGTTACTGCAACCTGCACCCAGGAACTGCAGGTCACTTGTGTGGCTGATGTGTGCAGCCACCACCATGAGGAAAGCAGGAGCACACCCACCTCATGGATATACCTATGGGTCACTCCATTTAGGGGCTCAAATTATTTTTACCCCCTCCTACGTCCAAAGCCCAAAGATGTCTGTGATAAAAAGAAAGCTGTTTGGGTCACAGCTCTTTCTTTATTCTTTTTTTTTCTACTTGTTTGTGAAGGAGTGATACATCTTTTTTCTTGCAGTAAAATCCAGAGGCCTTCTTCCCCTCTATTCTCAGCGTTATGCCATTTTCCTTTATCGCATTCCCAAAAGAATTAGAGGAGGGAGAAACATCTTTTCCTGCACAGCATGTTGACACACTGCCAAGAAACTGCTAGGGCCATAAATAAGTGCAGAAATAACTTTGATATGTAAGACCTGAGACCCTACCTTTATAGTTCCAGATTTCCATGAGTGTCTCCCAAGCCAGAAGGTGTGATATGATACAAACTCTACTAACAGATGATTTAAAAAGCAAAAAGAAAACCATACAGGTCTGATGAGGAAGATGTACATTTAAACCCAGAACATTGGGAAAAAAAATAAAGGGGTGGAGTTAAAAAAATTAAAATGGAGATTGACTGGCAAAGTTGGGGTGAGGAGAAGTCCCCATATTTCCTGTGTGGTTTTATGTCTGTAAAGTCTGTTTTGCAATGATTGATATAACAAACAAGGGACTCACAAAAAGGCTCCTAATGCTCGCTGATCAGAAGTATAATGACGTGTAAGCTGCAGCTGTTCCAGTGGGTTTCTAAACAGCAGGCTCTTGTTGAATGAGCCCCATGATTATTTATCTCCATCATGGGCTCTTTATTCCAAGGTATTTGTTGTCTTCCCTGCATTTTGCCCGTCTGTCCTTATGCACAGAAAGCTCAGATAATGGATATTTTTTATTAGTCTCCTCTTCCTTTTCCTGCTTCTGCAAACACAATGCATCCCTGAATCGTCCTGTTACAAAAGGGAAGGCGCTGCCAGTGTTTTAACAAGGGCCTCCCACAGCATTCTCCCCCATTAGCCTCATAAACACAGGGCAGCGCAGGAGCACGTGCTGCAGAGAGAAGGGTCAGGAGACTATTTATTCTCCCCATTTAAACAAAAATGCTTTCTCCTGAGCAAGAAGAGAAGCAAACAAATAAATTAAGCTGTGCCTTGATGAAAGCCTTTAAACTGTGTCCTTGGGAAATGCGCAGAGTGTGGGGATAGTGCAGGGCAGTGTTTAACTTGGCTGATTTGAAATGGCCTGTGAATAAGCAGAGATGTTGCAGGGGCATTGAGTGCATTCTGCCTTTTGGTTTGTGTTTCTTTTAATATCTTGTGCCTGGTGCAATCTGCTCTGTTTCAAGGTAACGTGCTCCTTCTTTGAGTCTCTTTCTGACACCACTGTGAGCTGAAGCCACAGGACTGGGGTAGGTAGAGGGAAGACCAGAGATCTGACTGTGCTTGCCGCAGACCTGCTACATCCTGCAGGAATGCAGCTTTCCTGCCTGCCAGATAAGCATGATATTTATGCACCCACCTCACAGCTAATGGATTACTGCTTGAAACGACAAACGTTTTTACTGTTTTCTTGAGACATGCTGTAGGCAGGCACAGCTGAGCAGAGTCTTCTCAAGCAGGACGCCATCCCCCCAGTCCCTTGGTTTATCACTGCTGTAAACCTGCACACTTGGTCCAGTTTCAGGCTGGAAATTATACTTGGGAATTCATTGGCTGAAAGCAGAGCACAGTTAAAGGAAAAGCTCTTTGGATAGTGTCAACTGGCATAAAGCATCTCTGATGTCAGCAGGGTTAAGCTGACTTACATCCAGCAGTGATATGGCTCTGCATGTCCATATTTTCAACATTTTATTATGAAAAGGCATGTTTCTATTATTGTATTTAATTTTCAGCTGGTTCTTTTTCTCCCTTTTTTCTCCTGGGATGACATCATTGGAGCCTGTTAGCATCACTTCCCTCCCTGTCACTCACTGTACCAACAAGTATTTTATCTCCATAAGAGAGAACTGTAACTAAAAAGGCTGTAAACTACAAAGGCTCTTTGATTATCATTTTCATGCAAGGTCAGCAGAAAGAGCATGCCTGGTATTTTTAAGGCAGTTTTAAACATCATTTTGGATTTTTTTCTATTTATGTAAACACAGAAATGAAAAGCCAATGCTTTGACACATTCCTGCCCCTCTTCCACAACGTACTCTTCCTTCTGGAAACTTGGAAACCAGTGTTACACAGGCTGTACAGAGGAGGGCACCAAGCCTGTGCATTCCTTGAATGGTTTGGCTTCACGTTGAAGTGGTGGTGAGTGACAATAAACCAAAACCCAATGTACAAATGGAGTCTCCAAACCAGTGTCAGTGTGGGTGTGGGCTCCTCCAGCCGTGCAACTCTGGATGAATGAAACACACTATTAAGAAAGGTGGACAGCCTGAAATCAAAGGCTTGCTGTGGGTTGCTGTGACAGAAGGCACAGCAGCATGTTGCCCCCTGGTCTCAGGTGCTGCAGGCATAGCCACAAGGTTGTGTTCTTTCACTGACTGTCTGGGATGAGAAGCAGAGGCAGAATGCGATGCCTCTGGTTTGGGCATTTTTGACATTTCCAGGCTGAGACAGTGACAAAATGCAGCAGCTGAATGGCCCTGACAGATGGAAGCAGCAGCAGACCTAAAGGGCAGTGGAAAACTCCAAACTGACAGAGTGTGTGGCAGCTTTGTCTCACCAGCAGCCCCTTGCCTCTGGGGGGAAGGTTGTATCAGACCCAAGGAAAGGTCAGTAGAGGCTGTGATGTGGATGGGAACCTTGGAGAAGACAGACATGACTTCTGCAATGCAGCAGGAGACTTCTGCAGCTCATTTTTCACCTCAAGTGCTTCAGTGGAATCAGCAATGACTATGCACCTCTTGTGCTCTGCAGATTTTGAGGTCTCCTTTAGCCCTGGGTCTTGTTCTCCTACAAGAATCTCTTCTTAAGAGACATGGAGCACTTGCTCATCATCCACGGCTGCCTTGGCCCCAGGAGCGGTGGAGCTCCTCACACACATCCTGACTATGCTCTTCTGGCACACCAGCTTGAGCCCAGCTGTGCCAGGAGTCAGGGATGAAGCTTGGTGCGCAGTGGAAGCCTCGGCTCTTTGTCTGGCAGGGGAGCCTGCCGGGGTTCCAGAGAGGTATTGCAGAGCGGGCTGAGCTGTAGCCACAGTAACAAGGGTACGTAGGGACCTGCCGGGTGGGGACAGCAGAAAGTCAGGCTCCTGCAATTGTATTGATTGCACCAGGGCCAAATTTTCTCCATCAAGTGATGAGAACGCATCGTGTTTATTATTAGACACCGCTGCTTCTCTTGTTGCGAACGGTTGCATATATCAATACTCAGAGGAACCGGGCAAAACCACGTGCCCATGGCTTTTTATAGCATCTAGAGTTCAAAAAAAGCGCAGGGTGCTTTTAGCTAGATTGCAACATTTTTGTCTCCCACAGCTGATGGGCTGTCTGCTCTGCATCCATTCATTTTCTGCTTAAAAGGTCATGTTTAATTTTCCAAATGAGCTCCCCCCACCAGCACGAGTTGCTCATCTCTAGACAATGCCTTTTCTCTCTCCAAGGCAAGACATCACCATATTTTTCCTTTGCTACTATGCTGAAAGGGTGCTCGTGCTTACAAGGCTTGTGTGCAGTGAGGGAGAAAAAACATCTGCCACCAGTGACTTCCTAGACATGGTATATTTACAAACCTTGTTAGTTGCCATGAATACGTCATGCCTGGCTGATGCCCTTATGGGCGAAGCAAAATTGTGTGAAGGGTATTCTCTTTTCTGCTCCCCTGGGGAAAAAGGCCTTGTTGTGTAGAGGTAGCACATGGGTGTGAGAGCCCCAGGGGATGGGGAAGAACATCCTGCAATTCACTTAGAGCCAAAACCAGCTGGCCATTTTTAAAAGTTCTGTCACAGGGAGGTAATTGCAGTGTCTCTCCTGAGTCCTGTGGCAGCATGGGGCCTGACACACGCCAGTTTTGGTCTGAGGTCCCACCTACAAAATGTATTTCCAGAGGAATGGTATCAAATATCTCCTGTGGCAGAGCTGTGCACCTGCTATTCTTCACCCTCAGAAGTGATGATCTGATGTCACCATTGCTTTTAGCCTGAGGAGCTCCTCTCCACTGTTATCTTCCCAAGCTCTGTCACTGTGAGACGCTCTGAGGGTTTGCATCCCTACTGCTTCAAAATCCCAAAAGCCAGTTAACGATAGATATGGAACGTAAGTATTCTTATGACTTCTGAAAAGGTGTGCTTTTTTCCCCAAAGCCTCCTTTCAACAGGATCCATTTTAATGAGCTCCTCTTCCTCTGTTTCCAGGAACAATGTTCTTAATTTCCTTTAGCCTACTAACACCTCCTGACAACATCTCTCGTTATCAGTCGTGTTATACATTGCAGTGCAAAACTCTGCTCCTCTTGTAGCTTGGTTCTGAGGGCTTCACAGAGAAGGAGCTGAGCCTCAGGGTGCAACACTGGTTATTTTTCAACTCTGCAGTAGATAACCCTCAGAAGTTTGTGTAAACAACAGCTAAAGCTTATTAAATAACTCTGACTCGGTCTGAGTGAAACAGATCCCCTGAACATGAGAAACATGTATATGGCAGTACTCCAAGGGCTGGAATCCCTCTTCCATGCCAGCACCTATTTTTGTGACAAGACCTTTTATCCTGACTCAACTTCCTCAACACATAGCATTTGGAAGAATTTAGAAGTGCTCAGGATTATTTCCATTGGCTAAATAATCCTCCCAGCAACACCCAAATAGTGAAAGTTGGGATTCACCCAGGTGCAAAGCTGTCTAAAGAATCACTGCATTGCTTTTTGTTGAGGTTTAGAACGAAAATTATGCTATGCCAGTTTCTTTCATGTACATCTGACTGTTCCTCTAACATCTTTTCATAAAGAATTGGCTCCCACTTTAAAAGAAACACCTTACTGCTCCCTCCCTGTTTTTATAATGCAACAGAAACAAGAGCCATTTGTAAAGAATATTGACATGGTCCTAAAGCTGTACAGGTGGGGTAGCAGACCACTGCCTCCAGCATTCCTACAACAGCCCTTCAGTGATTCTGTCTCATCCCCCTTGAACTGTGGAGCCAATCTCAGGGTGCCCTCCTGGATGTGCAGGCTGCTCTTTGTTGGGCACATCGCCTGAATGTCAACAGGCCTGATCACAGTGCATTTTGGGGGGCTCCTGCACACAGATAGGTGCGTTATGCTCTCAGCTACCCTAAACTTGCATTCCTTTTCCCTGTGGTGCTTGAACTCTGAGGTTTGCAAACCCAGCCCCTGAAGAGTGCTGGGTCAGAGACTGCTGTGTGTGGGCCCTGACTCTGCCTACAGTGTGCAGCACTGTGCCACAGCCACAGCAAGCTGCACAAATGCACTTCCCCGTCCTCTTGCCTTTTAAAGGCACGCTGGGGAGCTGGCAGACACAGCTCAAACTAAAGCAAATGCAGGAAAATTGGAGTGCATTATAGGCTCAGTCCTTCAAAGTAGGAGCTCACTCAGTAATTCCAAGTTCCTGAGATCCAGTTCCCAAGTCCTTGCACAATTTGGTGTCAGACCTGAAATGTCTCACTTAAATAAAAAGCACTTTTCAGGGGTTGTAAGGATCAGGTTTGGGAAACACAGAAGGGCAAAGTGGCAAAGGGCTATGGGATGGCAAACAATAGGCACAGAGCCAGGACTGAGATAAGGGATGGGATTAAAGCAGCAGTACGAGCAGGGGGAAAGGCCATGGTATAAGCAGGTACAGAAGGCACCCTCATTCAGCTCAGTGGGAAAAGACACTACCAGACAGAGGCTGAAACACTGAAAAGTGGCTGTTGGTGGCCAGAAGAAGATAAATCTGTAAGCAGCAAGAACCAGTTTGTTATCTGGCTGCAGCAGTCAGGCAGCACTCCCTGATAGACAAATTCAGGAAGCAATGACATTAAATAGATGTAAACAAGCTGTCTCAGCAGTAAAATTTTGTTACTAACCAATTAAATTTCATCTTCAACTCTTAGCTGGCGGCCCTGGCTCACAGCCCCTTCGCTCTTATTGTTTCACAGAGATAAAACATGTTGTATACCATTTCCATCAAAATCAGGAGATGGATGGAAAGCCCTTCCCTTCTCTAATGAGGCTGAAAGACTCCTTACCCTACATATCAGAGAAGCCTGTCACATTTGCATTAATTGATGCTGAGAGTTTTAGGGTTGTTCAGAAAGTGTTCAGGGCCAGAGAAGGAAGGGAGGCCCATGAAAACATGTGGTTAAAGTGGGTCAGACTGTGAATTAGTGAGGCCTGCAGTTTCCCTATCAAGCGTTCCTTCCTAAGGTTTAGCATCCACACCTCACCGAACAGTGCTGTGTGGGGAGCCAGAGGCCTTCTGGCAGGTGGCTGTTTCAGCCTCCAAGTAGACTATTTTTATTAATGCCAAGGAAAAAGCCCACAGAGCAGAAATGCGCTGCTGTTACAGCCATCACCTGCCTCATTCTGCCAATGATTTTGTCCAAGCAAGAGTTTTTGTAACTGTAAATGACAACAGAGCTTATAATTCTTACATTTCAGTTTATACCTCTTCAGTCCTTTCAATGTTCTTGGAGCTAATGATTTCAGCACAACTTTCATTTCACATCACCCTCACCATTTACTGAAATGGATCTGTCGTGAGGACAGTTTCTTCTTTTTATAGCAGCTTTTACTTCTGGATGGAGCTCTTCATTTCCAGGCATGGGCTATTGCATAATGACAGACAGTAAAGTTGAGGGAAAGGAAAAAAATAAGTCATGATTTAGAGAAAGCTGAAACTTCTGAAACAGAGCTCAAGCTGTTGGTCTTGGTGAGCGAAATAATGATGGCCTTCATGAACAGCAAACATCATAAGCAGGGGGTGATTCCTGGCTGGGACTGAGCCCAGTCTGTCCTACATCTCTCCAGATGCCTGTTGTATCCTGCAAAGTCTTGCCTTTGAAACCCAGCTACAAGCACTGCAACACACCAGTGAGCTTCTCCTTCTTGACAGCAGAAGTGTTTAAAGGCAAACCTTAAGGAGAGCATTCCCTGGTCACCGGGATGTGGTGCTGTCCCACAGCCCTGCCTCTGAAACAGCATTTACCATGGAGCAGGCAAAGGAGGACGAGGAGGGGGAGATTCCTCATCGCAGCATTAATCACAGTAATAAAGCTGCCTGGAGATGCTCAGGGATGGAGCTCGCTGTGAAGGCAGGGGGGGCTGTGTGACTCTGCACTGAGGCCCTCGGGCCCTCCCAGGGATCCTGGCCCCACCAAAGTGGATCTGGGGCCAGAGGGGTCAAGGGCTCTTGGGGGACGAGCAGGGGTCCTGTCAGGGGTGCAGTGGCTGTACTCAGCACCCAGTGCCACTCCTTGTTCCATGCCTACCTGGCAATGGATGGTGCCCCAGAGGCCACATCAAGCCCCACGCTGCTGCAAAGCTGTTGAGAGTCAGCAGGGAAGGGAGTGGCACTGACTTTTCCCCAGTGGGGGCTGTGTGACTCCCCGAGCAAGGGGGCACAGCTGTGGGAGCCCGAGGGGTGGCTGCAGGTAGCCCTTCCCTGCCTTTTGGATGTAGGTTGCTGCCGAGCGCTTCCCCCGAAATGAATTCACCTTGGCCATTCATCATCACCACAGGCAATCTAATTACAGGCCTGTCTGAAAAGGAGAGGCTCATTTATAATAGAGACTTTGTTATGAAGGTGTAATACCTCCAACTACATTTTTGCAATATTTTTTAAAAGGAAAATTAATTAATTGTCTGGTGCTTTTTAAAATAACCAGCCTCCTGAGGTTGGTGCAGCGGCACCTCTGGTGGTGTTCCCTCCACACCCAGCCCACCTGCTGTGTGACATTGAAATGCTAAAATTATTTTGGCAGAGGAATAGTCTCAGAGGCTGTTGTTTATTTTCCACAGCAGAGGAATATCTCAGGATGCAGCCTGCACCTCTGCCCTGTGGAACTGTCTCTAATTGCACGCGGCACTCTGCAGAAGCATTCGAAATGCACAGTTCAGAAAGCAGAATTAAACACGGGGAGGGGGGCACCCACATCCAGCATGTGCCCAGATTGGTCTTTAAAAGAGAGGAATGTTAGAATTCGCTTCCCTGAGAAGCACAAAAACGGATTGTGGACTAAGGCAGCTAATCTCTTCCTGACACGCACGCGGCACAGCCACCAGTGAATTGGCGTGAGAGCTGAGGAGCTGGGCCGGCACGTTCCGCTCCTGCCAACCTTTTTCACATCAGGTTTTGTTCTTTGAGCCATCCCAATGATGGGACAGCTCAGGTGGGTCCTGCTCAGGGGCAGTTTCAGGCCAGCTGCAGAATGGCAGAAGGCAGAGAAAAGGTGTGTGTCCCTGTCACTGCTGAGGAGGAGGCTCTGAGGAACGCGTGGCTGCACCTCACCAGCTGAAAAGCCTGCAGCAGAGTGCAGCATCTCATAATGCAAGGCAGGTTCTGTTCTGAGCTGCTGTTCCTGCCCTGGACAGACCATCCCAGGTCACACAGAAAAAAAACCAAACAAACATAAAAGCAGTGGATGGATGGCCTTAACCTGCCTCCATTTTTTTATCTCCAGGGCTTGCTAGATAGCCGTATCTCTCATACGCTTTTTCACATGGACACACCAAGCTTTGGATGAGGTTTTGATGCAAAGAAGCAATCACAAAAATGATGAGTCAGATCCCCAGGCATCATGAGAGAGGAATGAACTGCAGTTCCATCAGGGATGAGAGATACTTCAGAAGCTCATGGAGGGATCAGCTGAGTTTCAAAGAGATCAGCTGGGTTTGAAAAGGATGGTAGAAAGTAGGATGAAGAAGAACATTTTTGCACAAAGGAAGGGAACTATATCACAAGAAGATACTGGTAAATGGTTTGCTCTTCTTCCTGGACAGGAGAGAAGAAATGGACGCCTGAAAGGTAGGTAAGATGAGAAGGTTTTTGGAGAAAAAATTAAGGACATGGCAGGGAGGGTCAAACCTCTTCTGAAATATTTGTCAGTAACTTGTATCTGTTGTGGAGTGCTAAAAAAGCAATGGAGCCTGAATAGTGCCCATTAGGAATAAGACTCCCAGGAGACAGAAAACTGTGGATGTTTTTTCCAGGTGAAGCCTTCCAATAAGTAGCAAATTATGAGTTGCAGTCGTCTTCTCATACAGTGACACTCTTTTCTACACCATGAGATCTCTGTTACCCTCATGCTCTCTCAGGTAACGCTTTTAAGTTAATCTGACATTTGGGCTTGGACAGAGGCTCTTGTTCTAATTGCTTGGAAGAATAAAATACAGGACACTTAAAGTACAAACCCATGGTCAGTGAGAACAGGTTTTGTGAGTGTTTCTCCATGTGCTGCTCTAAATTCTACCCAAAACCAAACATACACAGAGAGTCTCTGCACAGAGCAACTTGTCCTTGTAGGTCCGTGGACGAGTGCTGGAAATCACAGAGTTCCTTCTCCCAAGCTCCACACCAACCAGCACAGCCAGCTGGGGCTGGAGGCAGAGCAACCACGTTAGTGTGATGCCAGGTCTGAGCTGAGAAACCAGGTCAGCATTTACCCCACAAGGTCTGCCTCGAGTACACCTTGTACCCACGCACTCAATTAAATTCACGGGCAGGCAGATGTCTGTTCAGCTCGGAGGCCCACATCCCTTTGAGGGCAGGAATAAGTGCAGGACTGGGAATGGGTGGAGAACAAGAAGGACTGCAGTGAAGAGATTGGAGTGCCTGCCCAGCTAAGACATGCCTTCATCTCTGCAGGATTTTTTACTTGCCTGCCTAATGGTTCTTACTTCACAGACTTTTTGTTCCACATTCTTGTCTGTATCTTTGCAGTACTAACCGTAGAATGCTGCATGCTTTAACCCATGGTTTTGCTATTTTGATGTTGAGCTACATGTCTGGTCTAATTAGGTATTCATGCAGTGATAAACACTCATTTCTTATACACATTATTCAGAACCTTGTGTGTTTTCCTGATTTTTCTTTTATTTCTTTTGTAGTGCTTAAAGAAGGACATGATTTGTTTGAAAGAGGAAAAAGAAAAATGCTCATGAAAGAATCCTGCATAAGCAGAAAAATGCAATGCGTAGCCCTCATGAAAATGGAGGCCAGCCCAGAGCCTGGGACCTCCAGATTTTTTGCTAAGGTCTGGTGAAAAATGTCTTGGAGGTGCACTGGCTTTTGCCAGGCTTATGGGATAATTTGATGCCTGCAGTAATACAAACATGGAATGGGCAAAGGAAAGTCAATCTTACCAGTTTTAGAGGGATGAAAGTACTCCTGAACTTGAGAAAAAACCTGAGTCTTAATCCAAAAACTTACTGTTGTCATGCTTTATTTGATCAGTTTGGAGTGTTTTTTTGACGGAAATTCACAGGCACATACCCATGCGCACACACACACACAAAACAGCTGTGTTAATGGGTTTGGGTGATAAAAGATGGATTCAATTTTTAAAAAAGTAATGTTACTGGTTATTTCTGTATGCTATGCCAAATGAAAGAACTTGTCAGCAGTAGCTTGAAAAAGTATGTACTGTGCCTTGCATTGTTTGTTGGGTTTTTCTGCGCTAGACAAAGGATACTGTGTCAAAATTCAGTGCTCTGTTCAAAGGTAACTTTACAACAATTTACATAAAAATGATAGATTTTGCAAATCTATCTGCTGGTCAAATCCTGCTCTTGTTTACACTTTATATTCAAGTAACCAATTTCACACCATGTACATTAATGCAAAATTCAGTGCTGCACGTATTGTACACCTGAAAAGAAAGGAAAAGGAAAATGAAAAGAAGGTCACAAAGCTCTTTCAGTTTAGATTTTGAGATTGTGTGGTACATGCAGTTCTTTTTAAAACCACCATGAGAAAGCAGGGAAACAACTACTAAAGAAACCCTGATTTCCAGCCCTATTGCAGCTTGCAAACCTTCTCTGCCCTTTAGGTCCTTCTCACCCTATATGCCAAGCAGCCCAAAGATTAACCAGCACCTGGAAGGCTGCTAGTATTGCCAGGTGCATTTTTTTATTACAAGTTCTGCAATAATTGCTGTGCTTCTTACAGCTGCAGCTTTGGGATTCATGTGCTTCCTTCAGTTTTCAGGGTAAAGCTTTAACATGTAGCTTCAGGGACTGTAAAGAGCTGAAAATATTGAGGCAAATTCCATGTCCCCACTCCAGTGTGGGAATTTTGGTGGTAAATCCCAGAAGCTGTTGGAGCTCTGCCTGTGTCATCATCCTCTCAAAACACTTGGAAGAACACCCACTATCACCTCAAATGCTGTCATGGTATGATGGGTGCTGCTGAGGGTGCTCTGCTTGATGTACCTCACATCCACCTCCCTCTCAAGGCATGTCTAATCCTGTGATCCTCACGTTCCTTCTCCTTAGTTCACTTCACTCTTAGTACCCCATAATCGGTTCTTTTCCTCCCTTTATTTCCTTTTCCTTTAGCCCTTCCCCTTCTCAGGGGCCTTTGAGTAAGGGCCAGCCTGATCCTAAAAGGAGAATTCAAAAAGGAGTGCCTGCTTTTAAGGGCAGAAGCCTCATCAGTGTCAGCAAACACTGAGGCTGCACAGCTGTAGTGCCCACTTTGTGCTCCTGCTGTCTCGTGCTTCACAGCACACCCAGGCGCTTGGATGGAGAAGGCAGGAAAACGTTTCTTCTTCAGGTTACACAAAACTGTCCCATGGCACTTTGTATCGTCACCTGACAGGTGCCCGAGGAGTAAAAGGCCACTGTAGGCCAGCAGAGACTGAATGTTTCAAACCAGAGGAGCTCTGCAATGTTTAGCAGAAGGAGCAGAAATGTGGTTTTGAGTCATCCTGAGAAGTCAAGCTCCACTTGCTTTCACAATTCAGCTTCAGAATGCATTAATTTTTACATGAATTTCCAGGAAATCAGACTGTGCTTTTACAGTTTCTGAGTTAGACAGTCTTTAGTTCTGGAGCCTGCAAGAGGCCACATAATAATTGGTGTGAATCCTTTCATCCATCACAGAGATGACATGTCAGGTGCTTGGAAGCACAGAATGATGCTGCACCACAGCTGTGGAGAGGCAGTGAAAAATGCTGTGTTCTGTGGAAGCTGCAGGAAGAAATTAGGTAGACTGGAAGGGTTTTCCCGGTGGGGAGCTGGCTGGAGCACGTGCACACTCCGTGAAAAATGCCTTGGTATCTTCCATCAGCAGAAGCAGATGCAGGCAGTGCAGCTGCAGTGTCTCCTTCAGACAATAAGAACAGCTGTCCTCTCCTCTTCTGAGGGAAAACACCGTCCACCAAATACTTGTTGCAGTTCCTGATCATTTAGGATTGGTCTCCAACTGAGCCTTCACAAAACCCAGAACTCCTCAGGCGGTCCTTGGGGGTTCTGGGTTTTCACTGAGCTGTGCCAGCTCTGCTTGTGGCCCAATGTAACTTCCCATGTTTGTTTCCAGATTACCTCCTTCAATTTTTCATCTTTACTGCTGTGGACAGCCAAGTAGTGAAAACCATGAGAGGAATCCTTATAACTACTTACTGGAGGAAGAGAACAGCACATCTCTTTTAAGGACAGGAGAGAGAACATGGAGCCATTCAGGGAAGCTGAGAGTGGAACCAGTGTTTCACTGAGACACCTGCCATGATTCCAGGAATAAAAAATAAGCCCCTGCTTTAGTTTTAACTGCCAGAGTTGAATTTTTGGATTAGCATATATGAGATCTATTGTAATCTTTGGTAGGCTGATGACTCCAGTTGTGTGGGACTCTTCTCTGACTTAAACAAATGAGCAGGGAAGATTTGGAGCTACATGGCAGACTAAGAATTGAAGGCAAGGAGCAGCTTACAGAGAAGTGCTCAGGTGCAAAAGAATGCAAAGATTTGCCTCATAGAGCATTGTTGTGGGAAGCTTTTAGTAGAGCAGATTGAACAAAAAGAATCAATGGAGTGGTCTTCTCTTTGTAAAAGTGTTTTTGTCAAAAAGCAATTATTTTTTGGAAATGTATCAGAATTTAAAATAGGAAAATGGGAAACAATTGCCTTTTGACTTTCTCATTTCACTGTGGTAATGTTAAATTGTTTCATTTGTTGCAAGTCAAAACATTTCATTCTGATTTCGTCATTTAGATCAGGATTCTTCTATTGCAACATTTACTGGTGTATTTACATATTCCTGTCTATATATTCCATGTTTATATCGCTTCAGTGTTGCAGAAGTACAGAATTTCTGGTTCTGCAGAAACAATTCTATTTTATTTTTTGTTCTGTTTTGAAGTGAGTTTGCTCAATGATGTTCCCCACCCACCCTAACCCCGGAAACAGACATGCAGATTTTTGTGTCATCTCTGCTTCTAATGAGAATTAATTTTTCCCTCCATTTTGAGTGCACAGCAAAACCTTTTAAGTCTAAAATGGTTTTATTTTGGATCAGTCCCTGCTCTGAGCTCAGGTTTTGATTCAGGGGACTGAGAGTGATCAAGAAGCGGTAACCAATCCTGGAATAATACCTGTCTTTCTAATGCATCTTAAAGTAATTCAAGTTACTTTCAGCTACTTTCCATACTCTCTTTAGGAGTCCTTCATCTCATACCCTGACAGTGTCAATCAGTTCCACCATGCAGTCAAGTCACAATCCCTGTGGAAATGTATCCCACAGAAGGAGGAGCTATCCAGAAATTCCCCAGCTACCTTTCTCACTCTTTTAGCACTGTTTTCTTCTTCCAAATCAGGCCAGCGTGTTGTGCACATGCCTTTTTTCAAGCTTGCAATGCTTTTTTTTGAATTCTCTGCACCACTGTCTTGCGCTTTGGGTTAGCATTTTAAATATAATTCTGAACAGTGACATCAGGAGGAATTAAACAGCGATCAGGAGCCAACACTTTTTAGGAAATAGGTAGTTGTGAATAGCGGTTCTTGTGTCTTGCTTCAAAATCCTGCAGCATCAGTCTGCAATTAAGGAAAGAACAAGGGAGATTCCAGAGACAGAGATATTTTTCCCAAGAGAGATGTTTTTCCCAAGAGAGTATGTGTGTGCACAGGGGGTAAGTGCGAATTGTCCCCTCTACTCCCTTGTGTCCAAGCCAACCTGGCAGAGAAGTCGAGTGGGACTCAGTGGACGTGTAAACCAGAAAGGCAAGATGAACAGTGCCTTTCCCAGCCTTATGTCTTCCCTCTCCCACTGGGGCCTTGGGAGGCTGCTGCTGCATTGGTGGAGAATGACTGAAATGTGCATTCACAGCAGCAAAAGTCAGCTTTGAAGAATTTCCCAGGTGAGTGTCAGTGAGCCGCTAATCAAATTGAGGGTTGATTGCAAGACTAGAAATGAAGCAAACACTTTGCATAATTTGTTAGACTGCTGCTGTTTGTGCATGCGTGTGTTTATAGACTCTTCCTCAAGCATTGTGAATTGAATTAATCATGGAAAGAGAAGCACTCCATGTTCATATTCTTGGTGCCATTCCAGAGATGTTTTGTATGTTCTGGACTGGAGTTGGAGCTGGGTTAGGAAATAAGAGAGAGACCAGGACTTGTTCTCCAGCTGCTGCATTTGTGGGCAATATTTAATGTCAGTTCTCTGTATTTTGCATGACTTGAGGAATTTTAGACAGCCTTCTGTATTTACTGTGTAGAAATTGAAAGAGTTGTTTTATCTCAGCTTGCAAGAATGCTTAAGTTAAGTTAGTCTGTGCCTACTTGAGTAACCACAGCTATTGAAATAAAGCACAGAAGCCCCAGTTGCAACACACCAAAAATGCAGCCTTAATGTATCTGAGGCATCCCCATAAGTTTCCAGTTCTCAGCAAGCATCATCCTTCCCCTAAAGCCGGGTTTGCTTACCTCAGCCCACAGTTGGTCCATGAACTAAATACATGAACCGTTTCTCTCACCAAGACCTCACAAATTCCCCAGCCCTACCTAAGCCTACAGAATTTTTGTCTCATTTAGACTGGTTTGAGTTGGCTGAGTTAAGACTGAGCAAAAGGATTGCCATGATAAAAGAGCTGAGCAGCTCTCAAATGCCTTTCAGTTGGCTGCGAGTAGACTGAGCCCTTTCTCCCTATGAAGGCTTTACGAGATAAACACCTTCTGGACAGTGCAGATGGACTGCTCTGTTCAAGCCAGCCCTCTTTTGTTCTGTGAGATGAAACAAAATAACCACAGCATATTTGACTAGCTCTAGATTCATTGCTTTGACATGTTTTCTCAGTAAAGCCAAACCTATCCAATGGCAGTCACCCGTAGCATTGGACTGGACCCATTGCTTTTAATTCTCTTCTTTCTTTGAAGGATGATGGAGCTTCTAAAAGGTTCCTTAAGGCCACTTCATTTTTCCTTCTGTACTAATCCTGGGTTTCAGGATATCACTGCCTGTCCCAGATGTTGTCAGGCTGCTGGGCAGAGCTCGCTGCCATGCCAGGTCCTTTCCCCCAGATTTGTGTTGTCTCACAGAGCAGCATGTGGGGATGCTTTGGCAATACAAAAGAAAGGGATTTATAGCTGTCATGGTGAAGGGAAATGCACTGCAAAACATGAGTTCAAATCTCAGTGCAGCTCTCCCTCAGTGGCTGATATCTTAACCTTCAAATATCTACCCTGTCTGATAGGAAAGGGTACATAGGGAAAAATGGGGGAAATTATACGAACCTACTAACTATTACCTGTAACCTTCCTAAATGATCAGTGAAAATCCTCCTGGGAGACAGTCAGTGCACTGACAGACCCACTGATTCATAGTCTCTTGCAAGCAAGGATAGAAGAATATCTTTCTCTCTCGGAGGCAAGGCTGTCTGCAGTTGGCTCAGGGGCTGAGGGAGGCCAGGCAAGCACCAAGGTGCCCGGGGAAACAAGCAGGAATTGAAAGGAGCTGGAAGAGATCTCAAAATCCCACCCAGCCTACAGGTTCCCTGCTGAGCTGGTGCAAGAGGAAGGAGAAGCATGGTATTGACCCTCAAAAGCTGCTTCCTTGCTTTCTGTGCCTGCCCATTTAGCTGCCAGAGGTATCTGGAACAGCACAGCCAGATGATTTCCATCAAGTTGTCGTTCCCTCCTTGCTCAAGCACCTTTGCTGTTCCCTGACGCAGTCCTCTGCTCCAGGCAGTACTTCGTGCTGTTTCTCTTTTGTCCCTCTTGGTCTCTCATCAAGGTGTAAGTAGCCCTTCCCATGACATGTGAATCTGCAGGGCTCTGCTTTTCTCCTGCAGAGCTAAAAATCTTCTGCTGCAAAGCAGCTGCTCTGTAGAATTTATCTGACTGAAAGATGAGACTTCCTGAAATGCCTCAAAGGGCTAGATCCTCCCGGATGGTATAAATCCTCATTTACAACATAGATCACAGCTACAGCCAACATGTAAATCACAATGCTTCCTCCTGACTTGAAAATCTATGATTCTATGAAAATTGGCATAATTGCATCGATTTCAGGAGGGCTCCTGTGATTTACACCGGCTTGGACACGGCCTGGCGTACGCCCATCCTGTTACAACAAATTAGGATTCTCTCTGTGGCACAGCCGTTCAGCATCCAGGCAGGCTGGGTCAGCCACAGCCACCAGCTCCTCCCAGAGCCCACAGAGGAGCAGGGCTCAGCTCTCCCTGAGCTCTGAGCATGTGGCTTTGCTCCCTGTTAGGCTGGGTTTGAAAAATACTACTGCCCAGTAAAGTGGTACAGTGTAGAAATGCAGCAGTGGTGGCACTTTCACCGAGTAAAACCTGTGGGGTTTTCACAAGCTAGCCAGTGGTTCAGGAAATGCTTTCACAGAATGCATTCTGCCCATAGACCTCTCTGAAGCCCTCAGCACCAGGTTCCTCGGTGTAGCAAAGGATGCAGGCAAAGTAGCATCAAATCAGACTAAGAGCCATTGAGATTTTCCCTTGTGCAGCGAAGGGATCGTGCTCTCTGCCTGATGCAAAATTAGAAGAAAGTGAATAAATGGCAAATTGGAAATACGGAGAAAAATTTCAAACAGGTCACTTTATTCTCCGTGCAAGTTTACTTTCAGTTTGGTTTACATGCGATTATTTTACAGTAGAATGGCAGTTCACCTTAAAGTCTCTGGAATAAGAATCAAAGTAATTAGTCTTAAAATGCCTTTATTAAAGCCTTTGTTGATAGTGAAAGTCCTATTTAAGGCTGCACTTGCATTTGACTTACAATAGTTTGTTTCCCATTGCTTACAATTTCCTGAAAACATTACTCCTCTGGATTTAATTTTCAATGCCTGGCCTTTGCTCAGTAGCAAAGCTTATTGGTTTGGAGAGAAACCTATTGATCAATTTTCTAAAAAACAAGTAGAAAAACAACTTTTTATTATCACATTACGTTTGGATTCTTTTGCATAGGATTTAATCCCGATGAAATCCGCAAGCTAAAAATATGTCGTTTGCTAATTCTCACCCAGGACTGGAGTCAAGGTCAATTGATTTTGGACATGTTCAGTGAACGGTTTCAGCTGTGCTTAGAGTCATGAGCGTGCAGGTCACAACAAATAAATATTGACAGATCTGTAAAAGCCCAGAACGTGGCCAAATTCCTCTTTTGACTACATAGCTGTATCTCTCTGGGGATATTTATGTTGCTTTTGCTTATTTTCATAATCCAGGCTTAGGAGGACTTTCAGGTTTGGATTTTGTTTTAAACTATCTGGTTATGGTGCTGTGATGGATGTTTAATTTCCCTAAAGACCTGGGTAAATAGTAGATCTCATTTTGGTGGCCAACCTGAAACTTTCAGCTTCTGCAGAGTAAACAGTGGAACCACAGTGTTTTGCAACAGCCATTTCCACTCTAAAGTCCTGAGATGGTATCAGGGAGAAGAGTCTGCCACGAGTTTCAGTCGCTAGCAAGGAAAAGAGGTGGATGCACAGCACGCAGGGTGTGCACTCTCCCCTTCAGCACTTCTCCCAAAAGCTGCTCTTTGGTGGGGAGGGGATGTTTGGTAATCCCCTCCTTCATCCCTGGGGCTGTACCGTGTCCATCAGGGAGTTTCTCCCTGTGCTGGGCTGCCTTGCATTTCAGCCACTGCAACAGAGGACAGGCCTGTGCTCTAAACTGTCCTGTAAAAAATGGATTTGCTCACTCACCTTGCAGCCTCATCCTGTATTATTTTGAAAGGAAAGTCAGCCTGGACACATTTAGTATGACAGCTGCCACTGATTGCAGGTTTTATTGGCACTTGCCAGAGCTGGCTTTGACACAAGTTTCTGTGAGATAGGTGTGGCTCTGAAAACATCCATCCCACTCATGCCAGACCTGTCCTGGCTTGCTTGCATGAGGAAAAGAGCTCAAACACCCTTTTGTGGGAAGGATCTCCTGACACAGCTACAAATAGGAAGGAGGGTGCCCCCTGAGGCACAACCTCACTCTTCTGTCCTCCTTTTAACCTAGTGCCACTGTGCTCCCTCCCCACCTCATTGCCAGGGAAACTCTTTTCCTCTGGCAAACGCACCTCTGATGTTGAAACTGTGTGTAACATCCCTACCATGTCAGAAAACCCGGCTTTGGTGGGGTTTTTTGTGGCTGGCTTGTCTGGCAGGGTGGTGACTCAAATTATCTCCGCTTGTATGAGTGAAAAGAGTGCCTGGCATTTGCTGCTGGCGAGAGTGGCCCTGTGGCTTGATTTCTACCCTCCCAGGCAGCTGGGACCCACCTAACAGGCAAGCAGGGCAGGTCCCTGGCCACCTCCCGAGTTTCCCTGCCAGCTGGCAGGCAGGTGGGCTGGTGCCTGACACTGAGGCAGGTTGTTCTGTTCCTGCTTAGTGGATGTTTTTATTGCAGTGTGAAACGAAGCAAAATATAGAAGCTGGCTGAGACTGTGTTGTGAGGAAATCCTCTGATCTTGCTAGCTCTGCTCAGTGTTTAGCCTTTTATCAGGACATGAACTCATTGCTGTTTCAGGCTAAAGACAGAGCTTTGTATGGATTCTTTGCTTTCACTCTTGAAATTCTCTGTTTGACTTGCAGCTTGTGTCAGAAAGGGCCTGATCACAAAAAAAAATGTTAATGCTTTTACCAGGAAAGTTAGCAGGCACGTACACGTCACTTTTCCAAGAGATACAGGTGTGTAAGCAGAGAAAAGTCACACATCTCTCTTTGAATCGGGTTCTCAGAGCATCCATGGAGATACTAATTATCTTCTGCTGAAGATCCCCAATTTCTTTTATGTCACCGAGAGCTGTAGTTGCCTGGCAATACCCAGTAACATCCAAGTGCCTCGGAGGACTGGATGTAAACTGCAACATCGGCACATTGTAAATGGAGGCAGGTGTATTTCAAGATTTTCACAGAGGAGAAGGTGCACAGAAAAGTTTAAACAGACAGCTGAAACGAGCTCTTTTTATTCACATGATATTTTATTCCTTGTGATATCCAACTTCTCCTTTTATTAAATAAACTCCAACAAAACCTTCCCCGGCATTTGTCTGATGTTTTTTCCATTGCTGATCTTTGTGTTATACTCACGATTCTGTTGCTGCCAAAATTTACACCGGGGGATGTCTGACTGGGGTATCCAGAGCCTTGTCTGGCCGCAGGGCATGGCTGAAGGATGTGGCCAGGGGTATCAGCCTTGGAGCTGTCTGGGCCACCTTGTGGGGTGTCACCAGGCTCCTGATGTGTGAGTGGGGGCTCACACGCTCTGTGAAATGGCTTCGAGTTGTGCGAGCTGATGGGCAGCTTACCCATTGCAGGATGGCCAGGTCAAGTAGTGGTGACATCTCTTTCCCCTAGACAAGCTTGTTGAGAGCTCGTTTAAAGGAATCCAGAAGACCTGGGAATAGTTTTAGTCTCAGCTTCCAGATCTGGCACACTGTGGCAGCTCCAGCATGATGTCTGGCCTGCTGCAGACAGCCCTGCTCAGCGCCTTTTCCCTCAATATAATCAACACCTAACAAGCACAGTTGCCTTCACCTAGCTGCCGTGATTCCAGGCTGTACTGCACTGGCAGACCAGATACTCAGAAGAGCTCTGTAACAGGGAGTTCAGACTCCACTGCTCAGGACTATTCAGAGCATTTGAGCCAGGATTTATGGCTCGAATCCAGGCTCAGCAGCGGGCAGCCACACGCATTAGCGCCTGCCTCAGTGTGGGAGCTCTCTATTGCAGAAGCAAAAGAAAACTTCTGAAAAAGCTGGCAGAGTGGTAGCTTTGTTTTGTTTTCTGTCCTGTTTGGTATTTCATCTAACTGTCAGGAGAGCTGTGGTTTTGTTTTCATGCGAGACTTTGTCTTCATAATGCCTCTGAACGCAGGACAGCAGGTGAAGGCTGTGTCTGCAGTGTGGCTGGGAGGTGCGTGTTTCTTCAGCTCAGTTTCTTTCCCTTAGCAGAGATAGGAGTGAGTTTTAATCAAGCACTGCTTTAATCAACACCTGCTTAACTCTAAGGTGAAGCCTGTTTGTTTGTATTATAAATTAATTCAGCGATGACTGGTTCAAACCGTGCTTTTAATTTCATGGGTATGTAAAATGGTTGTGCTGTGGACAGCTGGCTATTTAAGAGGATTTTTTTGCTCAGGTTGCAGCTCTTCATAGTCTGGAATAACAACTTTCCAGAATATATCTGATTAAATTATCTCAATCTGTTTCCTAAGCAATCTGGGTTTTTAAGCTGAATTTTTCTTATTGCTTTTAGCAGCATAAGTGGTGCCTGTATTAGGAGAATAAGCTGCCATATTCGAGTCCATTCCAAGTGGGGAAAGGAGCCTGACGCTGCCCGTGCACCTGAAAATTCACCATCATGTGCACATTCCATGGCTGCATGAAGAACACCTTGGCACAGGTGATGCAGGGGAAGGACAGACTATTGCATTCTGAATCAAGAAAAATATAAAATAAAAATATAAAATACCGGAGGATGTGCTTTTTTTTTTTTTTTTCTTTTCATCTCTTTGAACATTACAGTCAGCACTCACTTCTCTGCATTCCCCTTCTTTTCCTTAATATCAGAGTGGCCCTCAAGAAGCCATTGTGCTCTGTGCCTCTGGGTGGTGTTTGGTACAAGCTGAAGAAAATTAAACTTTCGTGGCAGCATAATTCAATGTCCTGTCATTGCAGAGCTCTGTGCGTGGATACCAGGCTTCAGCCATTCCCTGCAGTGTGGCCACTCCGTCATTCTGGCCATTTCCTCTTGCCCTGACCTAAAGCATGATTGCTGTTGTAACAAGCAGGTAATTTAGACATTCACAGAAATTTAGGAGAGGCATGCCAGGGGACTGGGGACTCTAGGCTGAGACTTCACAGCCATCGATTAAAGATCGTAAGGTTATTTACTTTTCTAGTTCTAACTAATTACTTGATGAATTTCTACCTCCTAATTTACGTCCTTTAGTGTTTTAGGTATACATCATATACACGTCTAATGCAATTTACTGCAATATATTTATCACATTATGGAGAAGTGTTATCTTCATCAATTACAAGCAAAAAAGGCTCCTAGAATTAATAAGAGGATAAAAGCTTAATTTGTATTTCAGTGGACTCTTGAAGGCTTATCTCCATGGGAAAGCTGTATGTAAATCTGCAGTGTTTCATCTGGCTTATGTTAAGTCCTACGTTTGGATTTCAATTCTATGGTAAGTGCAAATTATCTCTCCACAATAAAAAGGGGAGTAAACTGCCTTGGAGTTAGTGAATGTGTGCAAGGTGAGTCACAAACTGGCTAATATTCCCTGTGTTCTGCTCCATCTTGTCTTGCAGCAACCTGTGCATACTTTTCAGCTAATATTTTTCGTTATAATCCAACTACTGATTAAATATATATATTAATATATATAATAGATATTATATTGCTTATAATATAATTGCCTATATATAA
>VXBU01007382.1:700150-746756 GCA_013400315.1 Bombycilla garrulus | reverse complement strand
ATTATATATTATAATATATATTATATATAATTGCCTATATATAAAATATATAATATATTGCTTAAATCAGCTGTAGTGTTAAGAACTAGGCTTTGTAGTGGAAAAAGCATCGTGCTGCTTTATGTCGTGTGCCTGTCACAAACCTTCTCAGTGCTTATCCTTCCCTGTTCCTGACAAGCTACCTGTCCTGTCTAGTCAGAATAAACACTGATTCCAAAATTCTCTGGCAATTAGAGCTCCTGAAGCCCCCCTGTCAGGTGTGTGCCTGGCTGTGGGGTCTGAGCCAGCTTCTTGATCCTTCCTGCTGTTAGCACTGCCTGCTCTGAGGTGAGCAGTCCACTCCTCATTTCTTCTGCTTCTCCTGGCACACTTTCTAGAAAGGAGAACACAAAGCTCTGCTTTTCCCAGGAATCCTGCTCACCTCTTTTTCCTGTGTCAGAGTTTTGCCCGTGGCATAAGCTCACGCTTTCTCAGAATCTCTCTTCAAGGTTCTCATCAGGAATATTATAAGCCAAATTATCCTTAAACCTAGTGCCATAAAGAATAGCCTAAGGTAGAAAAAAAAAAGTTTTCTGTTTTCTGCCACAGTTTAGCCTTCTCAGCTGCTCTTTGGGTTAAGGTCAGTTTACAGAAGCTGAATATATGGCTTTATACCCCCTAAAATAATTGTGGTTAAATTATTTTTCCAAAATACCCCTTTTTAACATTCCATTTTTCCAGAATACCTCTGAGAGCTTTCATTTTTACACACTGCCATGACTGAAACATAAGAACTTTTCATGGGCATAAATTTTCACAAGGAAGGATGCAATGTAATTCTGCTGAACCTGGCTCTGTACTTCTCATGCATACACAACTATTTTTACCTTTATCATGTTGGGTGGGAGAGACCCTTGGCTTGGAGTAATAGAGAGTTAAAGTCACTTAGTGCTGGTCTGAATGACTATGTAAATTGCAAGAGGCAGAGAATCTGATACTGTGCCTATAAATTTTATCAAACCAGCTGCTTGTCAAAATTCATTTTTGCTTTATTTAATCATTAACTGTTACTGGAAGAAAATTGTACATTCTGCTGTTAGTTCTTCTGTTATAAATCTGGAATAAGAGCCTAATTCTTAACTTCTTCTGTCTGGTATCAGTGGAAATCAATTCCAGTGAAATTTACTTTAGATTTAAGCCACCATATTCATAGCATAACCTGGTCTTTGTGGTTCTTAAAACAGATGCATGTAAATGCCTATAGCTGTAAAAAATGAGTCAGCTGATTTCAAGTCATAGCTTTTACCTCTGTGTGATGGACTGTATTCTGCTGCAGGCCTTTGAGCATCAGATACTCAATTGGCTGGCCACTGAGCTGACTGTGGTTAAAAAATAGATCCTGGCACATACTTAGCCAGGCATCAGGTTTACAGGGAGAGTCAGAATTGCCAGTTGTTGCAATAGTACCTGAAGCAAAGGTGTGGCTGAGTTAGTAAGGGATCTACCCTTCAAACAGTGATCAGCTTCCAACACAACGTCTTGGAAAAGCTCTTCACATGCTGTATAATCCCTTCTTCACACTTTCGCTGCAAATTTATCCTGGGAACAGAGTGGGTAGATGGGGTGATGTGCCCTGATCAATTTATCCTCCGTGGGGCTGAGACCGTTGCAAAATGATAGAAGAGGTGCTTGAGATTAAACACGAGAGCCTCAGTCAGCAGCTGCAAGCACAGGGGGCAGGAGCGGCTGCGGGAAGTGCGGCAGCCAGGCTGACTGTGTGTGAAACGGACTGGAGCTTGGTTCTTCACATGAAGGGACGCTCTGTGCCAGGGGAGAGGCTCAGGTGACCGACAGCCTTAGAACAGACCCACGCTGTGCATGCATGGGGCAGTGCCAGCACCTTTTAGCTAAGGAATGTAGTACTGCCACGCCCAACAGGGATTTTATCCAAACCGGTGCCATTTGGCTCCTTCTAAGCAGTTTCCATGCACAGAGCGTTTGGAGAAGGACATCTAGCTAAAGGGTGTTAGCTCTCCAATTACCCTTGCCTGGTATAATGGCTCCCAGAGGCGCATTCTTTGCTGCTATAAATTAGAATAACCCTTAAAGTTGGCTAATTTGTCCATGCCCTTTACTAGGGATGAGGGTAATACACAGGAGATGTAGAGCAGCCTTCTCTCCTCACGGCCTCGGGGCTCTCTCATCCACCTCAGCCCAGCCAGCAGTGGGGATCGGCTGTAATCCTGACTTCCTGCTGACAGCAAGGAAAAGCTGGGCAGGGTGTCACATGGGCCAAAGTAAATCCCTTCAGAAACACACCACCATTCTCATTCTCATATTGTACTCACAGCCAGCACATGAGAAGCCCTGAGAAGGCAAAGGAAGCTTTTCCAGTCCTCTGGCTACAGCAGCACTGGGGTTGTGTAGTCCAAGAAGCGCTTGCATAACCATCAGTCATGGGTTGTCCCTTGTCTTGGCTTGGGAAAAAGAAATACTTCTTTTTTTCAGGTTACCTGTGGACTTTCAGATGCTCAGAAGTTGCATTTTCAGCATGGAGAAAAGCTGTTAGGTGCTTTTCTGCGTGGTGATCTTTGTGCATGATTTAAAGAAAAGGGGAAAGATCTTGTGGGAAGAAACCTTCACTTGAAAGGAACTGCTTTGTTCTGCTTTAACCTGTGTTGTTTGATTGACCCTTTCTGGAGACAAACCTGGTGCACTGCTGCTCTGCTTCTGAGGCCAGGCAGCAGAGGTCATTTCCATCCCAGAATGGTAAAGTGCTGGGGGTAAATCTGTATGGTATTACCACAGTTCTTTCAGTGGCAGTTTGGATTTAAAAGAGGTTCCAGAGGGGCCCTTGTAGCCCCAGCAGTGTCTGATGGAAGTTTGCACGGTTTGCACCTTCAGCCGGGCAGTGCAGAGCTGTGAACAGGGCTGTCTGTGTCAGATTTCGTGTGTGTGTTAAGGTGTGTGGTGCACCTGAAGACCCCTGGGGTTCCTGTCCAGTGCTTTGCACCCTTTTGGCAGCTTGGGGAAGAGACCCCCTGAAGAGTAGCCTTGGGACTGTGGGAGGACCTTCTGCTGCTTTTCAGCCGCACCAGTTCCCCGATGCACTTTCTATACAGAGCTGCAAACGTTTGTCCCAGCACGGCAGATGGGTGGTGTGAGGGAGGGATCAGTGGTGAAGGGAGAAGAGACTAAATCTCCTAATCCAGTACTGCCACCAAATAAACACACCTTGAACTGCAGCTGCTGCAAGCTCATCTGTCAGAGCTGCTTTTTCATGGGGTGATGGGGAACAGGAGCTGAGCCTAGGAACTTAGCTTTGAGAAGCAAATATATTTCAGTTAAGTCTAAAAGAAGCCAGGTATTCTTTTATTTAAGTTTATCCAGCCAGATCTCTGGCAGTTTCCCCATTTCCCTTTGAGTCACCTCCTGTGAGTTCACTGCAGTTCACTCTGGAGCATAATTGAGTTATGGCTGCTCATTTCCTAGTGCTTTTGTGATGGAAACAAATCTGTGATGTGGGGATACCTCTTGGCTTAGTCAGAAGGCAAGTGAACTGCACCCAAATGCTGGCAGTCCCTGTGATCACAGACTGAAAGGGGCAGTGTCACCACAGGTGGAAGAGTATGTGAAGGATGAGAAGACTGACCCCTCTTTCACTGATGTGTTTATCAAGGGATTTCTGTACTGGGTCTACCCTGGTGTAAACCAAGCAAAAACTGAGAGGAACCAGGCCAAAGTTCAAACTAGCCTGGTTTTTTTATGCATTCACCTTCTCTGACTGCTCCCGCCCCTTGTGCAGTATATAATAAATGTTACTGAGTAATTTCTTATGGGCATTGCTGTGGCATACCAATCCCAACTGCGCCCTGGTCAGACCCCAGCTTCCTCCTCTCCCCTCCCACTGTTCACACACACCTTTACGAGCTGCAGGTGCTGCAGACAGTCAGCTATCAGGGGGAACTGACTGACCAACACAAGGCTCATTTATTTTTTTGCTCTGAACTGTACCCCTGAAAACAAACCTTTTTTATCTTTTTTTTTTTCATTTTCTCTCAGACCATTTCCTTCTGTTTCTACATCAAAACAATATGGCAGCCCCACCCCTCACACTGATTTTGCCAGAACTGTAGAGTGTTCAGCTACACTCAGACCTTGCCTACAATCTCAGGAAGGTCTAGTCAGGTTTCACAGTGGGAAAACAGTCTGCTCCTGTCTCTGAATGTGTGGAATTGCACAAGGGAATGTGATGAAAGAGAATGTTTTTCTTTTTCAGCATATCTTGTAAATCCCACTGGCCATTCTGTGTGACTGGCAAAACTCTCCCAGAATTCTGACTGTTGTAGCCCATCCCAAATCTTATCTCTCATTACAGGATTAAAGAGCATGCCAGTGTTTTTCCACGAAAGTTTCCAGAAATCCTGTGAAGAAAGCCTCTGCCTTTCTCACTCTCCCTGGCTGGGAACCAGGGGTGAAGCTGGAACCCCTCACTCCAAGCGGGTTGGGCCAGTTCTTGTTTCCATTCCTCCCCGGCCTGGGGCTGCCACCGCCTGCCCAGGGCACGACAGAGTCTGTCCAGCCCTGCCTTAGGCAGCTCCAGCCTGGATTCAGTGGTGCTCCTGATTCCTGGACAGTTTTGTAGACACCAGAGCTGATCTGCACGAGGATCCAGCAAAGGTGCGACGGATCTCCTGTACCTGTTTGTGCAGTGCATCACCCCAGGAGGCCCTTACTTTCTTTCTTGAAATTTAAAGGGAAAAAGGGAGATTAGTGATCCCTCAACTCCTGCACCATCTGAGAATTCCAGATAGAATTCCAGAGGGTGCAGATCACCAGGATGTTTTTGGACTGAATTCCAGCCAAGAGCCTGGCCCCATGTTCTTTACATGGAAGCAGCACCCAAAAACAGCACAGGAAATTAATGTCCTTTCTTTAGATGCAATGAATGTTTGCCCTTGTTGTTTAATTCTTTTGCTCAATGTCCTGCCAAGGAGTTCAGTGCTGGATAATACAAATGAAACCCATCCCCACCCTGAAGGGCTGACAGCTCAAGAGACAGACATACTGCAGACTGGTTTTGCCACGGAATAAATAGGTGAGCACGGTTTCATGTTTGTCACTTTTACCAGTGACGAAGAGCAGGATAGATTCAGAAATGAGTAAGCCTGAGAGGTTTTTTTCCCTGTTGATCTTGGGGAAAAAAAAAATGCCATCCAGTGAATTTATAGTGAATTTATTCATCCAGTGAATAGTGAATTCATAAGAATTTGAATGGGGAAGTAGCTAGAGAGCAGTGTTTGGCCATGGAGAGGAAAACAAACCAGGAAAACAATTCAGGACAAAGTCTCCCCACAGGAGAAAATTACCTTAAAATTCCCTCTGAAATAAATCAGAAGTTCTTCTCCAAATAATCCCACTTAATGCACTTGTACTGCAAACTGACTAATTCATTACCTGTGTAGCAAAACTGGCGTAGTTGAACCACTTTTTCTAATTTAACCAGAAAATTATTTGTCTGATTTATCTGACAGCAAAGGGCTACTGAAAAACTTAAGTACACTTCTTCAGAATTCAGGGACAATAGACCAAACCTTGCCTTGGCTTTCTGGCTACATGAAATCTTTATTTTCAGCCTTGGTTTAACTATACAGAAAATATTAGTTGCAAGGATAAGGAAAGTAGCAGCACTCTTATTTTGTTTGCATTGCTGTATGCACCTGCTCAGGCAAACAAGGTGCCTATACCACTGCAGAATTCAAACACACTCATGTTTAATTCAAGGCTCTGATTCTTTTAGTTATCAATTATTGCTCTGCAAAGTTTTCAGGCTGGTGTCCAAATGTGTAAAAACTTTTTATGTAAACCTTGGCTGTTCCCTGCACAGAAGTGAAGCAGCAGGGATTTACACCTGCCCGTCACAAGGTCCTGGAGGTGATGTACATTTTTGGCTGCAAGCTTTTGCCAACTTGTCTGCAAGGCCATTTACACAATATTTCCAACATATATTTTCTCAAAATGTTTATCTATTCATATGTTTTCATGTGTTACAAACAGGGAAGGCAAAGGAAGAAGGTAAGTATTACATGGAAAACTGCATATCAAGGGTTAAACACATCCACAGACACAATCAACAACGTGATTACCATGAGATTGAAGACCAAGTGTTTTGGTATTTCTAAAAGCCTTCAGGACCACTTGCATTTATAGCACAGTAATACTTTAATGCAGCTTTTTTATTTTAGAACTCAAAGTGTGAAATTCTCACATACACGTTTCCCAGGCTTGTGTTCTTTGTATGCCCTCAATCACACTGGCATTCATCGGAATTTTCTATGAATGCAGGGTCAGGCCCTGTTACAAGTTTCTGTTTTCTAAGTCTATTAGGGAAACACAAGAAGAAGCAGATATTACATGTGCAAATTTTTACTTTCATCTCCAGGTGGGTATGAAGAGTGTGTCATTAGTTAATGATGACATAAGAGCTGGCATTGCTGATAAGCCCACAGCTCCTTCAGGCTTGCTGGAAGGTTGCAATCCTATTAGTCAGATGCTGTAAAAGTTGGGTTTTTAATTACCTTGGAGTCAAGATAACTCTTCCCTTTCTGGGCTGCTCAGAATTACTCAGAGAAACACGTTTAAGGGAAGGATTTAGCCTCCAAATTTTAAGTACAATCACTTTTAGACACAAGGTGAAATACAAGCTTTTTTCCTACGGTACCCAACAAGCATCTTTCCTACCTGACCTGTCTCCTGCCTCTTTGTCATCACCTTTCATAATTCAGGGTTCATGTGGCTTCCTTCACATCCCACCCTCAGCCTCACACCTTCCACCACTGACAGTCTGATTACCTGGAACAGGGCACCTGAGGACTGCCAGGGGACAGCTCTGTACCACAGTTTGATCGTGTCAAAGTCAAACACAAAGGGGATCTCAGGACAGCACGCTGGCAGGGAGCCAAGAGGAGCGTGTCAGTGGCTGTGTTTTGTAAACTAGCAGCAATCCTTTTGCCACCTTGGATTGCAAAAACAGCAGCACTGCCAATGTTTATGTTACTCTGGCATCCTGACTAAGAATCTTTTAGTTACATCATAGGTATGTGCAACAGGGTTTGGACTTTTGCTCACATGTGGTGTAACTTTTGGCCTCATTAAATGTGGCTGGATGTGTAACTGAGCATTGGAATTATATCTGGGGCTGAACCAAAACCACAGGGAGACAGCCTCATATTGTGAGCAGTGCTTGGTATAGCAGTGGGGGAAGAGGGACTTGGCTCCTCTTAAGTCATAAGCCTGACCAGTAGAACTGCTTTGTTTCACTCCAGGTGTTACTCTGCTGTGAATAATTTGACTTTCCCTACATTGTAACGGGTAGCAGAACTTTGCATAGCAAACCCCTTTTGCTGTGCTCCAGTTTGTAGCTCATGGACATTGTAGGAAGCATGAGACTGCAGACCAGAGTTTGGTTTTTTTCTTCTCTTTGGTCCATATGTGGAACTTTGAGATTAAATGTGTACTGTTTTCCTAGTGAAGCTTGTCCTTCTTGGCTGAGGGCTAGTTGTCAATAGGAAGTGGATCTGAAAAGTATCAAGGGCTTATTCTGATATCTTACAAAGTCCTGCGAACTTTCATCAAAGAAACAAGAAATGCAAAACTAGAAAGGTCACTGGATTTGTGTCAGGAGTAATATGGATGGACATCATCATTCAATTATTCTATTGTTTGTCATTTTATTGTTTTCACCAGCAATATAAGTAGTTTTGCACCGTTCTTCTCTTCACAGGTAAGTACTATATTTTTCTAGGATGATCAAGACCCCAATTGAAGCTGTCATTATGAAGGTTGATGGTGCAGGTGGGAAAGATGAACACTGCTTGATTCAAACAGAAATGTGATCTTGAGAGATACAGGATGCCATGGCAGTGACAAAAATAGCTGTGTAAAATCCAGACACAGTTTCCTTCCCGCCCTGGGTGCTCCAGGGAGTGACTTGGAGCATCCCTAGTCATCCTTCCCACCTTGTTGACTCCTCTCCTCTCTGAACAGGGGTTCAGAGGAGCCTCAGTTGTTTGTAGCAGCTGCACAGCTACATGGCCTGTGTTGTCCAGCAGAGATTTGGTGGCTGCTCTGTGAGCAGACAAACCTTTCTCACAGGGGAGAACTTGCAGCCCTGGGAGCAGCTGTAGAAAGTACAGGTGCTGTGCTACTGCTGGCCCAGCCGGCTCCTAAGCCAGAACCCTGCACCATCTCTCAGTTCTTTCATATGTGAAAGGAGGTAAGAGGATTGCTGTACCTCAAAGATATCAAGTTTAGGTAATTATGAATGTGAGACACTGAAATATTACACCAGTAAAACAACCTCAGATGAAGAATTGTTGCTCCTTCAAGGCTAATACAATTTTCTCCAGCTTGTCCAATTCAGTGAATTCTAAAGGGCAAGGATCTGGTTTCCTTAAACTCTGTGTGGATGCTGGATTTATATTTGTTGGCTTTTATTTTCTGTGACAGTCCATAGGGTTTTTCCTCAAGGGATTAAAGTACCCTTATAGACCCTGCTCACCACATCCTTCTTCTTCCCATTCCTTCTCTTTTGAACTTAGATATACACTTCATTCTGACAAGTAGCCGAAAAGAATCTATCTGATCTGTTACGAGTTTTACATAATTTAGAATGCAGGGTTACACTGGACTATTTTCTGTGAAAAAAGAAAAAAGGTGAATCATCCTGAAGTGGGCACAATCCCTTCAAGCTCTTGAGTCCTAAACTGACAAGTTACTGTGGGCAAGCTGAGCCACTTAGCTCCCAAGTCCTTCCCAATCATAATTTATAATAAAGGATATTTTCTTAGGTTAATGTTTCAGCTTCTTCTCATCTTTTGTGCCACTTTTCTGAAATCTTTTTTGAATACGAGTCAATGCTGCAAATCAAATTTCTCTTTTGCATTCAATGAGGGCCCAGTCATTCTAACAAACTTCAAAAGGGATTTCATTTTCTATAAAATACTTCACATTTCTTTTTATCAAAGTCTGATTTTCTTTTCCCAGGGTTGTACAAGCTCACACTGCCTACTGAGTCTGTCTGTCTGCATCACTTTCATGTGTTTGTGAATTGCTAATGAAGCTACGTGGGCCTCAAAGCTTGCAAAGGGTTCCCTTCCACTGGGTTTGTACAACCTGAATTGATTCTCCTCTAGAAATCCCAGAGTGCCTTGCCCCTTTTGCCCACTGCTTAAAAGAAAAGGATTCCCTTGGTTGTGAGGGTGAGCTCTTAGAAGCCCAGCAACAACATTGCTGACCAAAGGTTATCGTTTTTGTTTTGCAAATTATTGATAAGGAAACAGAAGATGCAAAATCCAGGGAGATGTCCTCGGCTGAAAATCCTATTTTTCAGCTGAGGACTTTCAGGCTGAGTAGCCTTGATTACTCCTGCTTATAATGTAGCATCCCCTAACTTCCATACCTGGCTGCAAAATTGCTGAAAACCCCAAATATGCAACTTTACTTATGAACAACTATTTTTATTTAATTTTTTTTTTTTGCAACAGTGGTGCAGCAATGCATCTTTCATTTCTGCTTATCCAGCTTAGCTATAGATCTTGTAAATATATATTCTTCCAAAGGAGTGACAAGAGGTGTCTGCCATTCTAAAGCTGTTAGCAGAGATTTTTTCCTAGTGAAAAGTAGTTAATTGTTCACTTGTATCCTAAAATGAAAGGGCAAAGAACATATTTTGTATGCTCTAATCTTTTTACCAAACAGTATAAGAATTTTTGGTCATTCCTTCAATTTCTTTACTCTCAAGAACAGCCAGTGACAATGAACTCTCCATGTTGGTAATTTGTTAATGGGGGAAAGAGAAATTTGTCTGTATTATTTAAAATTCTGTAATGAGGACAGAAGGAAAGATTGAACGTATTCTCAAAAGGCAATTAATTCTTTCTGTAGCTTTTATCAGAAACACTCTTGAAGTCCTTTGTCCTCTGTGAGAACAGAATGTGAAAGAACTCAAGAAGGTGACAGAAACTAAGTAGGTATGGAAGGCTGATCCCCAAAAGGGCCTATGCACATAATGTGGCTTATAACTGCAATGAAGGTGCCTGAGTGCAAATCTGCATTCCTGAAGGTGTCCATCTCATCCTGTGTTTCACAAACTTTTTACTTTAACATTCCCCACTGTGCCTCTGTTTATGCTCAGGAGCACCTGTGTCCTGAGAGAGCTGAGCAGAGTGAGACCTGTCTCATCTTTAACCCAGGAACTCTCAGGGCTTCTTTCCCCAGAGAGATCCATGCTGCTGAGGATTGTCATGGCACACCTGGAAGGTGGAATCCAGACAGAGTGGAATGAAAACCTCACTTTCCTTTGAAGATTTGGCAGGGTCAGATGCCTTCTGTACAAAAACTAGCTGGTTCCATAGCCTACCCTTCACTCTCAGGGCTCTCCGCGGTGACTCAAATCCACACCTTCCCCAGCCATCGAGTTAAAAACCAGTCTGGTCTGAAATGGGCATCTTAGCACAGCCATCAGCTTCTGAGAACAAACTCAGTTGGGCCATGTCCTGAATTATACCAGTCCCAGGATCCACACACACTCTGCATTCCCCTCATGGCAGTTTCTGTGGCAACTGATGATGTCACTGTCCTTGGTCACCCACCGCATCCTTGCAGTCAAAACAGTACAAACCAGAGAAATTTTAGTCCACTAAATGTCTTAAGGATGCTTCAGCTTATCAAGCAAATAAGAAAGCAGTGCACCATCAGAATTAGAATCATACATAGATAAATATGACCCCATCTGTATTTCTTTCCTTCTGCAGCCCTTTTCCGATGTTTTCCTGAAAGCAGAGTAATTAATTACTTGGGTGGCATGTGTTTGGTGCTGCATGGTTATAGAAAAGGTGCCAGAGCCCTGTAGTAAATTATTTCTCTGAAACATTAAATATCTGGACAACTATCTGTCAAGGATTTTCCACACACAGATGGGAGCTGCAGAACAGTGAATCTGTGGGGTCTGAATCTCATGCAGCACAAAAGGAGCCCTTTCATGTTACATGAAAACACCCTGCAGTGTTTGAAATTAATTCCTTTGGATCAGGGGGAATCAATTTTGGTCAAATTGCCTTCAATCAAATGACTAATGGTTTTGTTAAAAATCTCATTGTCAGTCTTGAAGAGAGATGTTGATCTGGATAAGCTATGCTGAGCTTCCCTTTGCTCCCTCACTGCTCATGGCTTGAGAAAACTCTTCAGAAAAATATCCCATGCAGCATATTATGATGTTATCACATGTTAGCACATCTCATCCAGAGCTACCCAATCTGATTTTAAATGTCACGTAAAACTTCAACTAAATAGAATCCAGATTTCATACTGTTTCATTATTTTCTTCCTCTATACCTGTTCCCAGAGTGCATTCAATAAGACCATATTATTCCTTCCTCTACCATGAATATTCATTATATTCAGGTTTTCATTTTGGGATCTGGAATGGGCAAAGCTAGTGAGGTTTCTTTCTTGTGAAATCTATTTGATCAGGGGAGTTGTGGTTTCTTAATTCTCTAAAATTCAACACCAGGCCAATTTCACTTCTCTTTATCTGATCAGATTTTGGTGTGGTGCTAGATTAAAAAGAAATGCCATTGTGGAGTGCATCATCTGAGATTTAAAGAAAGAATTACTTCTGTTCAGTTGTAATGAACATTATTTGCCCTTTGTGTGCAGGTCCTCTATTAGATCCAGCAGCTTTTGCCTTAGATAATAAGGAAGGGATTATGTGAGAGATAAGTTGATTACTCAATAATTCCCCAGGAAAAAATTCTGAAGCAAATTCAGGTGATAAACACCATCTGTGTGGGGAAGAGCCGTCTGTGAATGGATATGGTAAATCTCTCATATGTGTGTGTGCAATATGCTCTCCATATCCCAAACTGAGTTGTCAGGTCTGCTTCTTCAGCCAGAAACATCCCACCCCAGCCCTCCCCACGGGGAGCACAGCGCTAGATGTATCACGGACATCCAGTGCTTTATTTCCACATTTTTCCTCAGTAAAGCAGAGAAAAAGCAGTAACTTTTGGGTGTCTCTGAATGCTGTCCTTGCTGCTGCTGAGCCCCAGTCTTTTCTTGTTTGCTGGTGCAGCTCACTTGAGGATTTCTTCCCCGGGTTTGCTTTGACTCATTCTCATGATCTGCTTGCTTCTCTGCAGAGCTTCTCAGATCTCTGTATCTGTATCACCATTGGTAAGATTATTTTGGAAGACTTTTTATGTTTTCTTTTTCGCTTCTTCACGATTTTTAGAAATATGCATATCCAGAGGAAAGCTGGTGCCAGGTTTTGGCTACACATCATTTCTTCACGTGAGGTACACAACGGCCAGAAAATGCTCCAAGCTGAGTTCATCTTCATGTCCAAGGTGGATTCACTGTTTCATTGCCAGGGCTGTCACGCAGAAAATCTCCATTGCTTCATCTCTTGGAAAATCTGGTTATTGGTGGCCTTCAAATCCTGCCCATGATGGTTAGGGAAGCCAAACTATGCGGTGTACCCCAGGCCAGGTGCTTTGAGGGCTCCATGAAGTGGTGACTGCCCTGACTGCAGAGCAGCTCAGCCCTTCTGAGCCCACCAACCTGCTCTGTCAGCCGGACAGGACAGGCTCTGCTGCTGCCCAACACTCACACACACTCAGAAATTTAAGAAAGATTATTTATTCCTATGCAGAGTGGCTACAAAAGGTGCAGAGCGTGGTGTAGTGAGATTTGCAGCTTTGTAACCTTCTGTACAAGAAGCAAATAATGAAGAATTGAGAACTGGGGTCTTGATATTTCATGTAATGCCCTGCTGAGTCCAGACAAAGTACCACAGTCAACTTTATACTGCAGGTGTGGTTGTAGTGAAACCGTTCACTGCTCTTTTAAATCAGCCTTTTCCAAGGTAAAATTTCTGTAGGAACCACAGAATGTCGGGACACATATCTTTGGATGTTATTTCCAAATGTCAGGGAAGTTGATATCAATTTTCTTTAAAGTTTTATTGTCTTCATTCCTTTGATTCAAGTTAATAATTTAGATAAGGTTTCCAAAGGGCTGTGAAACTGATCCAAATTTGCTTGTAACAGAGTGAATGGAAAAGATTTGGAAACTGAAATGTCATGAGTTTCTTTTTATCAATGTGACAAACTTTGTTGGAACAGATGTATTTTGATTTACCTTATCAAAGGTTTAAAAAGCATAGTGATAACAAGCTCATTGCATAGACATTTTCAAGATTAATAAGTTATCTTAAAAGTTTCTGCATTATCTCCACACTTCAATTCACCAAGCTTTCTGTGTCTGAACATTTTAGAGAGGCTTCAAATAAATTTCAGGGGGTTCACTTAAAATTCAGAGCATGCCACGAAGAAGGCAAGCTTTTCTGCAATGGCTTTGAAGTGACCAAGTAACCCACTGACTTGCATTACAGACGCAGTTCATGACAGACGTGTCCTCATGAATCTCTGAAATTGCTCTTTCCAGTCGTGCTCAAAGCTCTGCTCTTGCCTACCCCCACACCCCCTTCTAACCTCCCATCAGGAGCTGCTTCTGTCTCCCTGATTCACACCATCCAATGAAGGCTTTCCCAGCATTTTGGGAGCAGCGGCTTCACCTGTCAAAGCTCACACTCATGCTTTAAGAAAGCAGGAATCCTAAAAGAGCCTTTTGTCCATGGGACAAGAATATGCCGGGCTCATCATTTGTCATGCCAACACCTCTTTCTCCTTTTTCCTCTCTTTCTTAGTGTTTTGTGCCCTTCTTCTTGAACTGTAAGACTTCAAGGGAAGCAGGCAATTTCTTACTGTGTTTACCTGGAGTCTGCCAGCTTGGGTCTGTGCTCTCCATGGTGTTTGTGACAGAGAGTGCCGGGGTGTTCGAGGGTATTTTAAGGAATACACTAGGCACAGGTGCTGTGCTCAATACCCTCAAAGCAGAGGACTGGAGAAGCAGGAGCCATCGCAATACTTCCTCCTTTTTCTCAACACCCATTTTAGCTCAGGTTGTTATAAATGAGCTAACCTGGGGGCAAGGGGCCACAGCCCCTGTCTGTAATGCTCTTGGAAAAGGGAATTTTTGGGGGGCTTCTTTTGCCCTGATTAATGCCCAGGACAAATGAACATGAAAAGGATTTTCTTTGGGATGATCTGGGTTCTCCCAAGAAAAAAAAAACAGGGTGTGTGATCATCCAGTCTAAAGGAAATAAAATTCTTCCTGAATAGATTAGGTTTAATTCTGTCTTTTCTTTCTCCTCTGCCCTGATTTTAGGTAGATATGAAATAATCATTTGCACTGCACACAAATTCTCTTTTTAACCTGAAAATGTTTGGGCATGTAATGGTGAGAACAGAGAACAATTTTCCTGGAGAAAGGTTATTTCCTTCAGCATTCCTTTGGCTGGGCCCATGGTCATTTTGTTGGATCCATCATCTCTGCCTGTCTGCTGACCCATCACGCTGCTTGTATCACTGTGCTCCCATTCTCAATTAGAGAGTTTTAATTAAACTAATAGCACTGACATAGCTGCACAGTCAAGTGCCACTCAAAAGTGAAGCCTGTGAGCCCTTGTAGTGCAACAGAAGGGGGGAAATGGCAGGTTTGGGTCCAGCTGCACAAAAAGCTGAGAAGATGACTAGAGCCATGCTATTCAGGCACGAAGAAAATGGCATGTGAAGTTTTCTGGGGATCCAAGACATGGAATCATAGAATCGTAGAATCATAGAATGGGTGGGTTGGAAGAGACCGTAGAGATTATCTATTTCCAGCCCCATTCCCATCCTCCAGGGGCAGGGATGCCACACACACATCAAGCTGCTCAGGTCCTCATCCATCCTGGCCTTCCCCATGCATGTGGAGAAGGATGTTTGGGCAGATGCCACAAAAGCAGAGAGTGTTCCTAGTTTTGGTCCCAAGAGGAATGGTGGTAGGAGGTGTTGTGGTCCTCAGGATGCTCAGCAAGGGTCACTCAGGCTCTGGACTCAAGCAGTCACCGTCTCTCTGGCTGGATGGGAGGGAAGGCAAGAGTAGTTCTAGGTAAGATGAGACTCAAAAGGCAGTGGCTGAGAGCTGGGGATTTTCACTTGTGCCTGAAAGCAATATCTGAGAGATAAACCTAGACTGACTGCCAAAGATGCTCAGAAGACGTGCTTCACGGTGCTTCCAAGAGACTTTAATCTCCTGTATTTGCTCTGGCTACCAAGCGTGTTGCAGGCGTTCCATTCTCACCTGTCGTGTAGGATGCAGGCTGTGACTGTACATGTGGCTGTCTCTGTTATGTTCAGCCTTGTTCTAGAACTTGTGCAAAGATTTTCCATCCTGACCTTGCACTTCTCATGCCCCACTCTCTGCAGAAGTTGTTCCCTCCAGTATAACACAAAAAGAAATAGGAGAGAAACTGGTGGAGGCAGATTGGCTGAAGAAGCAATGCTGGGGTCGCAAGGAGGATTCTGGGTTTGTTTTTCCTGTCCTCTGTGTGGAGAATAGCAGCTGTTTGCAGCCGTACAGTTTGTAGCTGTAGCTCAGGCCTTGACACCCCGTGTGGATGGGCTGGCATCAGAGACGTTTCCCAGCAGAGCCCCTGAGCTCCTCTGTTCCGGGACAGGGTGAGGATGCTTTGAGCAGAAGCTGCGGGTGAGCTGCCACCAGCCAAGTGTAAAAAAAGGGAAGGGGTCAGATGGCTCATGCTGCTTAACCCAGGGCTTAAAACTGTGCTTCAATGAAAATTGCAGAGAAGTGATTCAGGAAAGCTGAAGGAAAAGATGGGATTTCGAAGACAAGGATAACTACTTCAACATCCTCCCTTTTCCCCATTCATCAGCCCTGCACGCTCTCTTAAAGTGGGGAGGGATGGAGGGGGCTGTGGACACCTTGGAGAGCATTTGCAAACACACACACACACACACACACACACACACACACACACACACACACACGCTCCCCTCCCCCACACTTCTTTTTATTGCCTCACTCCTACCTGTAATGAAAAAAGGTCCCTGCTGTGGTCAGATTTTGTGTTGTTTGATTTAAGCACAGATCACAGTGATGAGGGCTTAGCAAAGGCCTTTTGTGTGTGTTTAACACTACAGCTGCCAAGGCGAAGAGAAAACCCCACAGACTAAGCAAGATGCTCTAAATACTAATAAAGTCTGAGGGTGATTGGAAGGAGTGGAAATGGGAAAGCCCACAATCCAGGTAATTAAGCTGTAAAGCCCACAGAGGAAGGGCTGTCACCAAGTCATCTGATGTGGGATGAAGACCAAAGCACGGTGTGATTCTTTGTCTCTTAATCCCCTCCTCCGCTCCCCAGCATGTTCTTATTTTCCTATAAAGTCTTTATATGAAAGGTGGAAAAAAAATGATTTAAAAAAAATCCTGAAGGATAAATCTTGTCATTCAGAGCACTGAACAGCTGGTAGTTTAAAGCACAGAACAGCAGTTTAGTGATTAATTTACCTCTTTAAAATGCTGAACAATACAATGCAATAAAATATAAAATTTTATTTTGTATGGCCTCCTTCAAACCGACTGTATCCTGGAGCTCTTTCTAAAGTTAAAGTGCATCTACAGAGTTAAATAATCAGTAATAGCAGAAGGGAGAGGTATAAAGAGAGATGTGCAAGAAATAAAAAGATCGGCTCCACAGGAGCCCCCCTCCAGTCCATTTAATTTTACTGAAAGAAAGTAGCCTTTGCGATGGTTCCTACATACTGATGGATTTTCTCCTCATATGCCCTTTCCCTCTTCTTCCATCTTATGCGAGCATCTCCGTGCCGCTACCGCCGCTCTCCCGCGGCACCAGCGAGCGGCTGGGACCGCCACGGGCTGTCCCTTCCCGGGGAGCGGCCACGGCCCCGCTCGGCATCGGTCCCCACCTTGCAGTTCGGTGTCACCTCCGGCGGGTCGCCCCGGCACCGCCCCCGAGGGCGATCTGCCCTTTTGTCCCGTTGTTCCGGACAGAGAACTCCGGCAGGCTGCGGTGCGCTCGCATCTGCCGTGTGTGACCCCTCTGGGGACAGCGCGGGTGAAGATCAGTCCTGCGGCACAGTGACTGACACGGGAGTGCGAGAGTGAGCTCTGTGAGTGAGCTCTGTGAGTGAGCTCTGTGTGTGCTGTGTGAGTGCTCTGTGTGTGTGTGCACTCTGTGAGTGTGTGCTCTCTGAGTGTGTGCTCTCTGAGTGTGCACTCTTTGAGTGTGTACTCTGTGAGTGTGCTCTGTGTGTTTGTGTGTGTTCAGCATGGGGAGATGAGCAAGGTGGAGGGGAAATCAGGCGGATAATGATTTTAGTTATGGGGAGAAATGCATTAGTTTGAGGCGGATGTGGGCAAATTCATCCCTGCTGTAACATTGCTGAGCTCCGGAGACAGCAGCAGGGAATCATTTTACCCACGAAAATAAGAGCCACTCTACCCTCATTTGTCCAGAGCAGCACAAAGCAAAGATGTGAAGAGCCCTGCCTGGGGTGGAGGCTCAGGGGGTCTCGTGTTTTGGGAACACTTCACATCTACAGTGGTTGGGCTTCCTGGAGTACAGCTCTGCCTGCCTGTGTTCTTCTTCCACTGGGTAATAATCAGGGAGCTAGTTAGCAGACAGATGCTAAACCTGCTCTTACTGCATTTAGCGTTTCAGAATAATGAATAGATTTGCAAATGATGTTTCAAGGCTGCTTCTTTTTCAAACAATGGCATCGCTAATATTCCCAGATCCTTTGACTTTGCAATTGTCTTTCTCAGACTGTAAAGCGTTGCAATTCGCTTTCTGGAAAAGGCAGGAGGGAAATGGCATTTCTAAGTAATTTCAAGAAATGCTTTTTATAGGGAAAAGTATGTGCTGATCAGCTACTCGCCTAAACTCACAGCTGAGCTGCACCGTGCTGATGGCACTGCTGTTTTTACACCATGGAACCTGGGAGTTTCCCTCCTCACTCCCACGGACTCCTTTCTTCCCTGGCGAGCTTTCACCCCAGCGCTGACAAGCTCAGACTGGTCCCGTGACCACGGGGCAAGGCTGCAGGCCTAAACGCTCAGCCTAGAATTTGCTTCAATTCTTATGTATTCAGCCTGAAAACTCTTGACGAATCTTGCCGCGGGGATTTGAAGGTCACCCTCCCGAGAGCAAAGTGCACCGCAGCACCTTGTGGTTTCTAAAACCAGAGCGGGGCTTGCCTCCCGTTTGCGCTCTTGCGCTCCCTCTCCGCTAACCCATCTTTAACGTGGATCTAATTCCGACTACATTGCAGCGCCGCGAAATCACATTAGGCAGCGCGAGGAGACTCGCCGCCCCTTCAAGCATGATAAACTCTTGATTGCTTCCCCGAAGCTCTAATGAGCCCGCGTGGGCTGGGCGTGATGGAGAGAGAGAGCTGCCGGGGCGTGCGGGGAGCGGCGGGGGCCGCTTCTCCTCCGGGGGAGCCGCAGGACCCAAACTCGCCGGCAGCCCGGGCTCGCCTCCTTTTCCACTCACAGACCCTGAGAATTCCGCCGAGGGGCGGCGAGGGCGGCAGAGCGCGGCATTCCCGCACCGGGCAGCTCTCCCTGCCGTCCCCGCCCTGCCAGGCGGAGCAGCGCATCCCCGTTCCCCCTTCCCGGGGACCCGCGGCGCTGCGCGGAGCCGAGAGCGATGCTTTATCGCGCCTCTGCGAGAGCCAGACGGAAAGGTTGCGGCAAAGGTGGGAGGTGTTAATGATGGGTTGGCACAAGGCAGTGCTTATCTCTTTAAGAAATGGAAATGAGGTCTAATTAGCATATACTGGTTGTAATTAGCATATAAGTCCCGTTCGGGGACTTGGAGGAAGGAAAAGGACTAGGCAACAACTTAATGGGATTTTATTAGACGAAATTAGCCAGCACTGAACAGTCATAAAAATATCTAAATTATTAGTAGCTCTGGCAATTTATTGTGAGTGCTTCCCGGACATGCTAATGTCTATTGGGCCTGCGTCATGCCTGCTAATCACAAAAACAAACTGTAGGACAAGAGTAATCTATCTGCTGTACGTTGTTATGCTATTGTAGGCACAGTGTGACAGCTTTGTACGCGTTTATGTGTGTGCGTGTGGCGTGGTGCGAGGGGCGCGTTCTCACTAATGCCTTATGAGTTATGTAAATGGGATGCGTTTGAGCAGAAATGACAAACTGGTCTCTACAGAAACAATCTCACCTATAATACAGGAGAGAGAGGAGGAGGCTGAAGCACAGGGCTTTTGTTGAAGCAGAAAGAAATGCAAACCCCCGATAGTCGTGGCAATCACATGCATTCAGAGGCCAGAAGAAAAACCCTTCTGTGTAAGATGATGGACTGTAGAGACTAGGAGGATATTTTAAAAAAAACAACCTCACTCAAACATATGTATTTTTCTTTCATCCCCACAGAGGTTACATGCTCTTTTTAATGAGCACCTTCTACAATATCCACTTAAAGTGAGGTCCAGTTATTGTTTCTCCAAATACGATCAGCTGAGGGTGGATGCTGTGAAAGTGAGGTGATGAAGAATCAACATTTTTAATTTATAATGAAAGATCACTGACACATGTAGGGGTCTGATAGGAAGTTTGCTGCTCAGACAGGAAAAAAAGATAAAATTCTCCATGATAAGAAAAATTACAAGACTCTTCCTAAGCTCTTTGCCCAGTGTTTGAAGATATAGGTGGTTCCTGCAAGCCTTTTCTGTCGATGTAGGACTTCTGGGCTGGTCCAGCAGGGTCTTGGCTAACCAGCAGGTGTGGGTGCTCTGGCACTGGGAGTGGGATTATCCAAGGATTATCCTCCGTGCTTTTACGAAACAAAGTGGAACTATTCCAAACATTGCCAGGACCAGCAAGAGCTCTTGGCACTTGGTGATGGCTGTGTTTTCACTGTGAGAAGGAGCAAAGGATAACCAGGAGGAATGTTGTAATGGACCTTTTCGGGTCAGATTCCTTGTGTTAATTTATAAGTGGTGCGTTCTATCATGATATATATGTAGGTAACTCCATAAAATTGTCAGCTTTGTGTCAGGTTGATAAAAGAATCATAGAGGCCAATTTAAGAGAAGTTAATAAGTTAAAAAACAAAAGCAAAAGCAAACAATGACAAAAAAAAATTAAAGTAATCTTAAATGGTTGATATAGCTCACGTGGCCTCCTATTTTGGCAAAGGATTTGGAACAACTTCTGCATTTCATCTCTTTGATATGTTCAGAGCATGGTGAGTGTCTCCGCAATGTTGACTGTGGTGCCTGATGAGGAGTCCAATTTACATATTCTCAATTTAATCTAAAGTAGGCGCTAATTGATTACTGCTGAATGTCAGCACGCTCTGATTATCTGCTCAAGATGCTCTGGAAAAGGAAAAAACCTACAACCCTGAGCTGCATGTAGTAAGGAGGCGTTCAAATTTAGTCTGCCACGTGTGCTGGTTTTGACTGGGGCAGAGTGAATTTTTTCCACAGTCGCTGACATGGGTCTGTGTCTGGGATTTGGGCTGGATCAGTGCAGGATAACACAGAGGTGTTTGTATTCCTGCCGAGCTCACACAGTCACAGCCTGCTCTGCTGCTCACCCCAACCCACAGCGAGGAGGCTGAGGGTGCACAGGGAGTTGGGAGGGGACAGTGCCAGGACAGCTGATCCCAGATGACCCAAGGGATACTCCGGAGCATTGGCATCATGGCCTGCATTTAGGGCTCAGGGAAGAGGAAGGAGGGAAGGAGGTACATTCAGAGTGGTGGTGTTTGTCTTCCCAAGTCACCACCACATGAGATGCAGCTCTGCTCTCTTGGGCACGGCTGCCCATGGGAAACAGGGAATGAATTCCTTGTTTTGCTTTGCTGGCACTCAAGGCCTTTGCTTTACCTGTTAGCAGGTATTTATCTCACCCTATGGTTTTTCCAGGTTTTCTCATTTTTACACTTTCAATTCTCTCCCCTGTCCCAGCACGGGGGGAGTGAACAACTGGCTGTGTGGTGTGTAGTTGCCATCTGGAGTTAAACCCCAACACCATGGAAAGACTGTTTGCTCTTTTACCTGACATTATATAAAGGTTTTAATTATCCAGGCCTGAGGCTGTTGAGTGTCTGCTGCTTCGCTGTGTCCTTCCAGAGCAAATGAGACAGATACCGAATTGTCCTTGCTTTCTGATGGATTTTTCTCAAGTAAGATATCTCTTCTACAGGGGTTTCCTCATCTTCTTCCAACCCTGTCCTTAACAGTTTGAGACTTCAACCCTGAAGATCCTTTCCCCAACTCAGAAGGTGCAGTATGAGGTCAGAGAAGGAAGGTCAGGTGGGCATTTAAAACTCCACGCTGCATTTCAAGAGACAGCAGTGTGTGATCCCTGAATCTGGGACTGGGAGGAAAGCATTCTGTAGTTGTTCCTAGCTCTGCATGCAATTTGGGCCAGATCTCATATCTTTAAACCACAGACCCCTCTCTCATGGCTGGACAGCCTCTTCTTTACAGACAGCAAGGGCCATCTCTCCCTACAGAGATGTAAAGGGCTTATCGTAAGGAAACCTTGGCTGATGTAACACAAATAATCACGCATTTCCAGACAGGTGCATTACAACTTTTTACTCTCATACTTCCTACATTATTTTGGGGCTCCTTTCTCTTGCTGAGATCTGAGCTTTCGGGGTTGGTTTGTTTGTTTTGGTAAGCCTTCCTATCTGGGCACTGAGCCTAGCATTAATTTGTTTGTGTACTTTGTAGCATGCCCAGTTCTGTACCTGGAGATAGGTATCTATCTATTATTTAAAAAAATGCCTACACTCTGCATGTGGAATAAGCCACTATGGACAGAAATTTTAAATAGGCGAGCTAGATGCAGTGAGAAAATGCTCCCTCACGGTTTTCTTTTCTTTCCTTTCTGTGGCCTGGTTGCAATTAAGTAGCAAATTGCTGCTTCTTTAAATCACGGTAGGTTTAATCAACAACACTGTAGCAAGGCCATTTTTTCCTGGATCAGTCTTGGTATGTGGGCCTATTTCCCCAGCAGAAGTACCTTCCAGTTTAGATCCTGTCATGCAGAAAGCCTTTTCTTCATGTGTGCTCTCCCTCTGTGGTTTCCACGAGAGCTCTGCCCTCCAGCTTTTCCAATTCAGCATTCACGGTATGAACTCCTGTGTTTGGGAAGCTGCCAGGGGACGGGGAGCTAAGGCAGCAGCCAGAGCCATGTGGAAGTGTTGTGTTTTTTATTTCCTTTGAGCAGTTAATCTCCATTAGATTGCCCAGCTCCTGTTATGCATCTCTGATACGGATAAAGGTCTGTGTAGCAAATGCTGTCATTAAGAAATTTCCCTTCCTGTTAGTGCTGCATATTAAGGTCTGAATGCTTGAACACTTTAGATACGTCAAGTAGTGGCTCTAAAACNTTTTTTTTTTTTTTTATCCTGCAGTACTTTGGCTTACTCCCACGGATGCATTTCTGATCATGTTTTGGTCTACCCCAAACACTTGCCTGCCTGCTTCCAGCTCCTTCCAGTTTCTCCTAGATGGGGAAACAACCCAAATGGGGAACAACCCATGCTGTCCAGTGCCCAGCAGAAGCATTGCTGCATCCCAAAGTCCAACAAAGTCAGCCTTTATCCTGTCCAGAGCTGTCCCACAAGTCTCCACTGGTAGGTTTTGCACCGTGTACCTCAGTGCCTGCTCGTCACCTGCCATTCCTCTTCCCAGTTCCCTGTTATACTGACTTGCGTTCACGGTTCTGTGCCCTGGGTGGCCTGGGGAGCTGCTCCCTTTCCTCACTGTCCTGGCCAGCAGGGTTTGGCTTCCCACTGGGGAAACGGAATGCAGACATGCCTCCAAAAGCCTTGTCCTCATCCCCCCTCAGCTCGGCAGCTGAGGAGGGTGAGCCAGCCCTCACAAGGAGGAAACACTTCCACACTAGTTGCAGGCTGTGGTCCCAATCTGTCTTCCAAGTGACTCAAAGCCAACAGCAGCCAGAGCAGGGAGAACAAGGAAGAAAAACAAAGGCTTGGTAGTTTTTCCCAAGCACTTCTCACTTTCTCTCCCATCCTCAACTCTGTTCCTGCTCTCTGGAGTCACCTGCCCCCCAGTTTGGGACCTGTGTCTTCAGAGTGACTCCACAGGAGGAAGAGCTGGCCTGGGCACAAGGGCAGAGTGGCCTGTAGGAGTCCTCATGCTTCCTCAGCATTCTCAGCTGTGAGCGGCAGGTACAAGTCCCACACCACTGGGCACTTTTCAAATTCAGCAGAAAGGTGCAAGGCGTTTTCTGAAGTAATTTGCATACTCTCCTTCTGAGTCTTATTCCCCTTCAGCAGGGACATCTACCCAAGCCCTCTGTGGATCCGGGCTCAGCCTTGGCAGGCAGGGGAGGAGCTCCACTTGGCCTGGATGTTCATTCAGGCAGGCAGGTCTTCCTACCTCTCTCCATTTCCTCCCTCTGGCAAGAGAATGAGACACCTCTTGCTCCAAGAGCTGCCCCCAGCTTTCCTTTCTTTTCATTTTCCCCTTTATTTCAGTCCCTCTTCTCTGTCATTGTCCATCATTTTCCCACTACCCACGAACAAGTCTGCCCTTCCCTCAGCCTCCTCACCCCTCCTGTCTCCCCTTTGGAGTCCCAGCCACCCTGCTCCTCCCCCACGCCCGGTGCCTCCCCAGAGTCCCTTTTCCTGTTTGGAGCCCTTTGTCCTTACAGTTGTCTGTCAGCTAGGCCTTCATTTTGAAAGCAAATCAAAGACAGTCTGTTGTGAGAAAATGGTGAAGTGATGAAATAACTGCAGATAGGAGAAAGCTGGGATTAGAAAACCCCCATTTTGTTCTCTCTTTCTCTGGTTTTGGCACAGGTAGTGCCAGAGCAGCAAGCTGTATAAATTCTTCTTTACTTATCCTAGGATAGGCCAGATCCTGTTTTATCACGGAGGAAAATCATTCCAGCAAAAACGGGAGCGTGCTATATATTTTGATTGTAAAAATGCTGCATTAGAGGAACTCGTACAAATTTCAATGCTGAGCTGAAGATTTCAGCAAAATACAAGGCAGCAATTGCTGGAAATCATAATTAATAATTAGTTATTATCCTATAACTATCACAATAATTAATGTGCAGTGTTTCGCTTCACCAGTTTTTTTCAAAATATTTGATTATTTCTGCCTTCACGGTGCGAATTTCAGGTGCTGAAAATGAGTTGCTTTGCACCAGTAGATCTCCTGAATATGCAATGAAGAAACCCGCAGCAGCCAGAGCCCCAGCCAAGGCAGGAGATGAGACGGTGAGCTGGGAAACAAAGGTGAAGGAGAGAAGCAATGAAAGCGAAGCGTTTCATACAATAGCTAAAATACAAATCTCTGGAGACTTAAAGATATTGCATGAACATCAATTTGGCATGCCTATTGTCTGAGCGGCATTAGCGTGCGCAGGACTCGCGGCCCCCCTTCCTCCAGGCGAGGGGAGCATCATGGCAAATCAGGAAATGGCATAATTGAATCAGCTCCAGCACATGACAGGGCTTAAAACCCACCCATAGGAGACTCTGGAATGACCACACATCCCAGGCACCTTGGCATCCTCCCCTGCCAAATTGCTTCTGTGGCGAAAACAAGGAAGATTTAAGCCACAGCAGGAGACGGTCCAGCCGTGGATTTCATTAGTGGTCTCTCTGGCCATCCGTGAGACTTTATGACCAAGAAGGTGGATGAAAAGGCTTTCTAGAAACTTCTTTAGAGAAAAGGCAGCTGGAAAAGATGCAAGTCATGATGCTGTTTACAGAGTTTGTTTTGAATTTAGGAATAAAACAAAACGCCAGTAGTTCGCCACTGAGGTAACACACGAGAGTCAGAACATGCTGCTGCAGGTTGGGAGGGACCATTCCCATTCCCCTCTCCCTCCCCTTTCACCTCTACATAAAAGTTGACAATTAGTTTTTAGTGCACATACATGAAGGGAGATACATGCTTTGGCCTCTACGTGAGAGCAATAATTCTCTTAAATTGATGTGTCAGTGAACTAAAACTCAATTTTTATTTTTTTTTTTGCACGGTGTATTTTGCAGTCAGAGGACCTTCACTAATCGGAATAAAGCAATTTGGCTCCCTGTCATTGCTCACTGAAAACATATGAGCTGGTTGGCACATATGGCCTCCTAGATTTATCAGTGTCTCCCATCTAGTGCATGGGAGGTTCAGGGCTGCAGCTCAGAGAGGAGTGAATTTTTATGAATGCTTTTTCCCCTCCCTGAGAATTCCCAGAGCTGGATTTATTCCTTAGTTTCAGAAATATTTTATTTATTATCCATACCCCACATCCTCTTAAGGTCAAATCAAAGTCATATTTTACATTTTTTTATTTGCATTACTACATCTTCATGGCTTTGTTCATGGAAATAAAAAGCACAACAATCCAAAATTTGGGAGAATTACTGTTCCCATAGCTCTTCTTTCCTTTTTCTTCCTGAGTGTGCTGCAATGTCAACATACACAGCTGTCCTTCCAGGGGGACCTGTGTAAAATGGATTTGCTGCATCTTGCATCAGGTTCATGAAAGGCCAGCTCTGGTGTCATGTCTTTGTCATGCGGTCCCCAAGGAAGTCCTCACCTCGCTCCCAGCTGAGCTGGTGCCATTTACACTGACGCTGTGCTGGGGTGGATGGGATAGGAATGCTTTAGCAGTCAGCCTTTGCAGCTTGGTTACACCAGAATATGTCCTTTTCCTCCCTGACTCTGTGCCTTGTAGTCCCCATTGTCTCCTCCCACAGCTCCAGGGATTACTCTTTGCCAGCTCTTGAGCTTGTGCTTCAGCCTAGAGGAACTTTTCTCCGCCTCCAGATAGTGTGAACCACAAAACCTTGCTGGGATCCCACTGCAAACACCTCATCACCCCTCTGGTTACAAGGAAAAGTGTTCTGCATGGGGTGTGGCAGGTGTCAGTGGAAAATTTACTTCAAAGCTGTGCCAAGGAACATGATTGTTTGGGGTTGGAGAGCTGTGTGAGTGTCCTCAACTCTTCCAGTGCCTGCTCATGACAGAAGGCACAGCCCAGTCAGGGACAGCCTCAGTGGGGTGAAGGAGCGTGGTTCGATTTCCATCCTGAGCTTGGGCTCAGCCTGGCACAAGGCTGGGGCCATGCTCTTGGTAGCACCACAGTGACAATCCTGTCTCTGTGATGACAGTATCCAAGGCCTCGTTCCTGTCCTCCATAAATGACCTTAGGGTCAGATGGGACCTAAATCACAAGCAGTTCTTCAGTGGAAACCAGGAGGATATACTTTAATTTAATAGTGGGTGGAAAGGCTTTGCACTGTGTGTGTTTGAGAAGTTCATTTCTTGCTAACTACTCTCCTAAACCCCTCTCTTCTCTTGGCCATTCTCACCTGAAATGAGAAGTATTTTGAGGGCTGGCTGCTGGGCTGGTTTGGTAGGAGGCACATGGGCGCTGCTGTCTGGTTACGGATTTCTGCTTGCCCACAAGAGGACATCAGCTGACTCCTGATCCATGCAGGAGGCGTAACCATCCAGGCCAAGCCTTCAGCGAGGACACGCCAGTCTGGAAAATGGCAGTTTGATCTTTTCCATACATGAGACACAACATCTGTGCTTGGGACAGAAAGGGTCAGTTCTGTGCCTGCCTTTCAGCCTTTCCCTGGAGGTCACCTGCTGGTCTCTGCAGCTGGGAGAGGACACACTATCTTTGGCTTCTCCTGCTTTTTTTCCCATCTACCCTTGGCATGTGGTGGAGGGAACACTAAGAATATTGGTTAATAACCAGAGAAAAAAATCTCAAGCCTTTTTAAGTCCATTTCCCCTTTTAATCACAGTCTCTCTAATGAGCTGTATTTTTCTAACTTATCATTTCCTTTGTTCGTGCCCATTACTGAGTTACTCACAATTTAAGGTCAAACAATACCTCTTAAATAAGGGATAGTATTAAGTGCATCAGCTCAAGGAGGGGAGCTGATTTTAAAAATCGAAAGTACTGCTTGATTTCCACTTTCAAAGCATTTAATTTCACCTGGTCCACACTTTTAATATTTTCCAATAAAATTACTAGATCGGGGCACATTAAAATGGTCTCAGTTGAGCTGTTTTAATAAAAGGAGAAAGTTTAAAGAGCTCGGCCATGGATGAAAAGCTATTTAAAACAGGCAGGTTGGGTATTTCTGGCATGGATGCATGAGGTATCTGTCTCCACCTCTAATTAAAAGGTCTGTATTGTTCAGCTCTACAGCACTCCACATGACAGACATACGAAAAACCCAAGAGACCGCCACATAGTCCTGTGCTGCACCTCACTCTCAGCATGGCCTTGTACACGCATGTACAATTTATCCTGCCTGTGGGCCTTGGAAACTTGGGGTTTGGATCTTTGTGCCTCACAGTCTCATCAGCCTGGCAGGGTGGTTACAGCTTTTGGAAGTGCATTATTCCAGCTTTTGGAAGTGCATTATTCCAGCTAACAATGAGCTCCCGGAGAAATGACACAACCTTCTCCAGCACAGGTAGAACTAGAGAGTCCAGAGCTGAGAACAGCATTAAGGGTATGATGAAAACTTGCTTTGTTCTGCATCCTTCCCTGCAAGATGTTCCCATTGGCATTTCAGGGGCATTTACACCAAGGAAAAAACAACTGTGTGCTTTTCCTGCAGTTATTGTCCTACCAGAACAACCAGGGAAACTGACATGCTTGCAAGGGGAGGTGTCACTCATTGTCTATCTGAGCAATTCCCAGTCTGTGGGAATCTGGTAAAACTAAAAGCAAAAGGGCTGTCCAGTGGCTGAAGACACTGGAAACCCATGCAAAACACTCACACATGTGCTAACTGTGACTTGCAACACCTCAATCCTGTGTGACACGGCGCCACATTTGTAATCTATGAAACATCGAGAATGCTCTCTGATAACTCTCATATCTGAAGAGAGGAAAAGCAAAGAGTTATCCTTCTTTCTTCTTGAAAACCTAGCTTAATCAGGCTGTACACAATGATCACTCTTCTATTTTGCCATGCACGACTGTTGTGTACCAACAGGAGGATGGTGTACATCTTGTTTTGGATGTCTCGAAGTGCAGAGGCACAGATTTTTCTGAATTTGGCCAGGGAAAGAAATAAGTGACTATAAACCAGGATGGAATTCCCTTAAGAATCCGTCAGCAAATACATTTTCCTCAAGGGTTTCTTGGTGAGGGATGGGCCCCAAAAGGATCGTTTTTCTCCTATGTAAACATCCAATGCAAACCCCAGTGCTGTTTGTAGGTGACAACACATCCATTGTGCAGCTGCGCAGCAACTGCATCAGTATCCCTATAAAATGTATTTACTGTCTACAAGGAATACTCAGATGGCAAAAGCAGCATTAGAATTCTTCATGCACAAAAGAACTAATTAATTCCGACATCAAGTAAGGAGTGTGGGAAGTTAATTGCTCTAAAGCCCATTTCACAGCTAGGTGTAGGAGCAAGTAGGACTGGGTGCATAAGTGATATTAAGGAAAGAATGGTCAAGTGACTTGTGTGACATTCAATAACCAGGGGAGCAGTAGAGGCAAGGATTTATCCAGTTTCAGATTCCAGGTTGATCTTCTGTTTATTAGATCATATTAGATCTTGAAGGCTTTGTGGATATTGGTATGCTTTTATCGGCCATTTTCACTGCATGTTATTTCCCCATGGTTTTCAATCTTATCCTTTAAGGCCAACATTTGTTGTCAAAGATTATACCAACGTACAACAGATTACATTTTAATGGAGGATTCTGAAATAACGAGGTACTTCTCGTTTTTTCCTCTCTGCCTCTAGGCTCATTGCTTCCAGTGTCATCTCCTCCAGGACAAGGACACTGGAAATGTTAACAGACAAAATGCTGCTGGGATTTGAACCACACCACCAAGCAGCAGTGCCAGACTCCTTTATCTGTGTTTGCATCTCTGGGGAGAGCTGCACTGGTGTGGAAACAGGGAGAAAATATCTTTGAAAGGGATGCAGGAGGGAGAGGAGGGAGAGGAAAGGCAGAATCCAAGAATGGTTGAATCAGGAAGGCACCTCTAGAGCTTGGCTAGTCCTACACCCTTGGTCAGAGAAGGCCGCTTACAGCAGGTTGCTCAGAGAATGTCCGGTCAGGTATGAAATATCTACAGAAATGGAGACATCACTCTCTGGACAACCTGCTGCCTGTTCAAACACTTTTAAGGTAAAACGTTTTTTTATTATGTTTAAATGGAATTTCTCGCTTGTCCACATTACCATACAACCCTTCCTTACCATCCTGTTCTACACTTCTTCACTCTCCCATGCCAATCCTACCATAGAGTACCTTTCACCAGGTTGACTGGCCTATTGACAAAGCTTTTTTGTCCCACTAGATCAGCTCTTCCTTGATGCTGATCAGCCAGTCCTTGATGCTCAAAGAGAGCCCCACGATGATAAAAGCTGAATATCTTCTGTTGGTGTTATCTGCATAACCAGATGTTGACACACTGAGTCTGTTTTTTTCTTCTCAAGTCCTTCCCCATCACTGGCAGGGTTGAAGACAAAACCAGTTTAATACACTGTAGGTTTCCCAGTGTGCACTGGTGGGACACAGCGATTTACCTGAGTCTAGTGATGCTTAGTAGGGGACCTGGAAGGTGTCCAGTGTGAAATGGCAGCTACAGTGGAAGAAAGCTTCTTGTGTTTTTCTTTTGCATTATATGAAATAAACAATCTCAGGAACTCTGGCAAGACAGTCACTGAGTCTGGGAGTCTTTTCTCTCTTGTCATTTCACCTGCTGAAGAGAAACTGCTGCAAAACAACCAGTGTCAATACCCATAGCTCTTGAATATTCCAAGGCAGCCTCTCCTGCATCTGGCACTGCCTCATGCTGCTTACTTTGAGATCTCATGAAATCATGCTTGCGGGTGGTACGATTGTTCCTTGAGATGCAACATGAGGGAGGGCACCATCCCCTCCTGTACTTGCTGCATATTCCTTGTTGCCTTAGTTCTTTGCTCCATTTAGTGATGTGAAAGGTAGGCATGGAAGTACTTTGAACAAGTCCCAGGGGCCTCAGAACAGAAAAAGGAATATATCTGAGGAAAGGGAGAGTATCTGAGAAGAGAGGAGTTATCAGCATGAGAGACCTCAAGCTGAGTGACTGAGAGCTGACATTCCTTCTATTTATTTATAAAATTTGTAACTGTGAAAATTAGCCTTAGAAGCTGTAGCCCCATTACTGTTAGTTTTATCGTCCTTCTAAGACATACCCTGTGGCATTCCTAGAGATTGAATCCTACTGTACTTTGCAATAAGCCCATAATTGATTATGCTATGGAGCTTTAATATGGGTTGAGAAATGCAATCCAGAGTAAATACATTCAGAATTTTGCTAGCAGACCAAATTTAAAACTGGTTTTCTGAACCTACCAGGATTATTCCTTCTCAGCTCATGATTTAATTTGAACTAGCCACCCTGAGAGGTGCGGTGTGTCTGGGCCATCTGCTTGCTGGGCTTCTCTAAAGAAGTTTATCCTGTACACTTCACCTGTAAATTTGTAAAGATTAGATCCTAACATTATTCATTAGAGGACACTTCAGGTTCCACCTAGTGCTTTCTTCAGTAAAGTCTGTAAACAATCTCATCACACACTAATTTGCTAATTTCTTTCATTTCTGAAAAACAACCATATTAAACTATATTCAAGGGTGAAATTAATTAGGTGGTGGTGATTTGCCATTGTACTTCTCAATTTTAAAATACAGCCCATGTAACCTCCTAGACTTCCTGGGTTTTTTTCCCTAGTTCACATGTTTGATGAAAACATACCCTCTCTAAAAGAAGTTTGTTCATTTTGCTCAAAAACTGAGGAATGAGGTGTTGGCCTCTTTCTCTTTAGAGAGGTTCCCCTTTCCTTTCCTCAGGTGCCAAAGACCATGTTATTTCCTTTGATATGCAGGTGGCTCCTGCTGACTGTAGCTAATTCCAGAGCTTAAGGTGGGCTAACTTGTAGATCTGATAGAAACTGAAGTTTCTTAAAGCAACCATTTGCTGCCTAGGACACATCCTCAACAAGCAAATCCTAGGATGTTGGTACAAGCAAAAGGAATTTTGTTCAGGAATTACAGAATTAGCACTGTTTTCTGACCATTTTAAATCCTGGACTTGTTTCCAGACCACAAGTCTCTATGGAAAAATTTGCTTGTGAGATTCAGACTTCTGAGTTGGTTTGAGGTGGAAGGTTTTCGATTCACAACATATTTTTTTTATTCAAAACTACTCCTCATGAAACTACGTTATTTTCTCTGTGTGGTCTTAAGGGAAAAAATCATTTGTTTCATATTTCCCACTGGGAAAGAACTCTCTCTCATGCTCTCTTTTTCTCTCTCTTCTCATCAATAGCTGCAAAATTGGTTAATTTCCTCATAACCACTTCACCACTGGGTCTGCTCCATTAAGAAATCATACACAAGGGTTGTGTGTTTCTATGGATAATGTGCTAATTCTGGTGAAGTCTCCTTTCACGTGTTCTTACCAAATGTTATGATACTGTACTTTTGTTTTCTATGACCAAGTAAGTGGAACAAATGCGAGGTAAAGAGACAAAAATCTGTCACGCCAAATTGGAGAGAGATGCAATGAAAGAGCAAAATTGTTTTGCGGTTTGAGCTCTTCTTTACTCATCTCCACCACAGAAGAGCACACGATCCCTTTTACACACCACGTTTGCAGCTGCACATTGGTCAAGATGCAGCTAAAGTCGTGTGGGAAGGCAAGGCATACGTCATGAGGTGTACATAAACAAAAACCCTTTAAATTCAGCTTCTCTAGCGAGCATATTTTATTTGGATCAAGCTTTGAATCAACTGTCAAGTTAAATTGAAAGAAAAGGGAATATTTGGTAAATTTTTAAAGATCTGTTACTCGTAGCACTGACCTTAGTCAGAATCTAGAAATGCGTGCTTAATGTTATGCAATAAACTTAAATTTTGACATTATCATTTTTCACCTTTTACCTGCACTTTCATTGCTTCAGGGAGACCTTGCATGTAAACTACCTAATTTTTGCTCTGGCACTGGGAGGTACCCACCTCCGAATACAATAACTCTCGGCAAACTTTGATATACATACAAAAATGTTTATCCCCATTTGCAAACACCACTTAGAGCTGCTGGAAGCAGAAGTAGATGACGTGATTCCATTAAAATCTGAGGATTTAAAAGGGTCTGTTAAGGTAGTTTTTGTTTCTGCTGTAAAGGAGGGTTGACTGCAGAGCTTCTGGCAGGAAGGGCTTGGTGGTGTGAGCAAATGTAGACCAAAATGTAAAATCCTTTTAATCTGTTTTGTATGGAGGAAGAACTTGGATTTGGAGGGCAGAGCCTAGCAAAACTACTCCTTGTAAATGCTTTTTTACTGTTCCTTGTAAATGCTGTGTGGAGGTGAGGGATTAGTGATGTACTGAGCCGAGAACCACTCAAGAAATGGAGCTGACATTCTCTAGGACAAGTATCTCCTGGTTTCTTTCATACAGACCAATTTTAACTTTCCAAAAAATATCCAGTTACAGCCCCTTGCAGTGATTCTGTTGCTTGATGATGCTTACATCTGTTACCAAAATCTTCCACTTTTCCCCACTGTCCTTCCAGCGCAAAAGGAAAAATAAATGACCCCAGAAGTCATTGTCTTGGCAATGTGTTTGTGGAGGAGGGTGATTTCCTACCTTGCAAAACTCATATAGGGACAAGAAACTGTTAATAGGCTGATGGACTGCCCTGCTCTTCCGTGTGAGAAGCTCTCTCAGACATCAGGAGTTACAAGCACACACTGGCTTATCTGTGTGCAAGTATGTCTGTCTTTAAAATGCACAAGTTTGGAGGGACTGTGAGTGGGTTCCACTCCTTGATATGTTTTTATGGGCATCTCCAAGGATTGTCAACAACTTCTTCAGCATTAAAGAGGACATGTATTGGTTTGGAAGGAAAGGATTTACCATGAAGAACTTCGATTCTCATTCTCATTTGTAATCTGACATATTTCCCCTCCCCTTATCTGCTTGAAGTAGGAAAACAAAACTGATGAAAAAGCCTGTGTTAGAATGACATCATCCTCCCACCCCCATACATCTTATTTTAATACATCAGTGTATTTATGAGGTCTTTATTAGACAGGACAAATTTGTTTTTCATTTGTGCTAAATTGTTTATGCCCTTTTAAAAGTGCACTGTATCCTCAGCATTGGGATTTCGGTTATCTGCCTGACAATGATGAAGTGTTATGTTCTAACAAGCGCATTAAGGTCTTGTCCTGGTGCATATTCTGTGCTATTTGTGAAGTGACAGTGATAAGGACAGACAGACAGACATGGAATGGATAAGGTGTGCATATATCCTAATTTTCAGTAAACTCCAGTTCAAGTTGGTAGTGACCAATGATTATTGTCTTCTTCGAAAAACCAGAATCCCCAAAGGAGTTTCCTCCCGTTTAAGATGATTAAATTGGGGTCATATCTGCGAAAGAACTCATTGCCAATTTACAAATTGTGCTTATGAAGATCTGCTTGCTTATTTTGGTTCCTGGGTGACAGATGATTGATCCAATGAGAGGGCTGCTACCAGCCCTATTTCTAATAAAGTTATTACTCTACTAGCAAGTAGCTTCTAATTAGTATGCTGAGCCTGGAGTGAATTCATTCACGTTGGCATGCTGGTCATGTTCCTGGGCTCGTGTGTTCTGGCTAGCCTCTGGCTAGCCTGGGAATCCAAGAGGTGCCTTGCCAGCATGCTGCAGCTTTTCCAAGGGAATATGTGGGAGTAATTAACAAAAGCCCCTGACTGCCTGCACCAGCAGGATCTGTGCCATTCCAAGCTTCTCATGCTTGAGGAAAAGTCATTCAGCACCACGGCCGAGAGCTCAGCAAAGGGCTGGGGGCTGGGGGATGCCTTCCTGGGCAGGAGGGGACAGCCCAACCCTGCCTGCACCTGAAATACAGGCAGGGGAGCTCCTTGGGAAGGGGCAGGGCTGTCTCCAAGCTCTCAAGTCTCGAGTGGCATCACACAACACAGGTGGGGGGAAAAAAACCACTGCTGTGTGCCAGTTTCACAGTTAACAACCCTGCAAACGCGGCTCATGTATATTTCTTCCTTTGGGAGGTAGAGGAAAACCTCTGTGCCTCCTAGGGGAATTTCCACTTTGTCTCCCTCAGGAAAACGAGCCCTTTAACTCAGGGACAAGGATTGCAGCAAAAAGAGTCTGTGAACTGTAGTCCTGTGGCCACTTGAAGTTCTCAGCCTAGCTGGTCTCGATGGATGGATCCGATCTGATTTGAAATAAGAGAATAAGTAGCTATTGATGTTTGCCAGCTACATTTTTTTTTTCACTCAAACCTTCCAAGAAACAAGGCTATTTTGAATCTTTTCTCCATGTTAATGAATACAGCCTCAGGATTTTTTCTCACCCAGTTCCACACTTTGCCTTGTCATCATATTAGAGAGTGGCACAGCATGGAGAAGAAATAGAAGAAATCTCACTATATGAAGAACACGACAGGAGAGTGACACAGGCTAGAAGATGTCTATCAAATCAGCTTGTTGTTGCAGAGGGGGAAGGGAGACACATGGCCATTAATCTGGGGGAAAAATAGATGTAATTTCCCACTCTGATAGAATGTTTGCTTTTTCAGCAAACCCTCCCTGGTTGCAGGGAAGGTTGTTTAGACTTAGAGCAGAGGAAGGAGGAGAAGAGTGGAGGCCATTGTGTTTAAAACTCGTCTAACTAGCAAATACAGCTATTAATCAGATACTAATTTCATTACTAGATTTTTGTCTTTTCCTTCTCTGTGTGTGATTTTCCCTGAAAGTGAGCCAAAAGAAACTGCCTGACCAGCTGAGAACAGTGTCATGCACACCAGGTGACTTTCCCTGGACCCGTATTCCAGGCTCTGTGCCATTTGTGATGCTGCAAGTAGAAAGAGTCAAGCCTGCCCTGCCTTCCCAGCTCTTGTGTCCAAACTACAAAGAGAAAACAGCTGCAAAAAGGGGGAGGTCTCTTTCAAAAGCTCACCAGAGCCCCAGATTTTTTTTAGCCATCAGCGTGGTGGAGAGTTAATGCCAGCTTGTGATTACTTAGGGTATTGTATTTATGGCAAAGTGACATATGAAGCAGGGCTTGACACCTCTGAGTTCGTCAGAGGTGTGTGAGATCCTTAAGAGCTCTGTTGGCTGAACTGTGGAGTCATCATCCTCCTGATTACCTGTGGAGAGCGGGGATGGGGGGATCTGATGCCCTAAAGAGGACACCTCATGTCTTACCACGTTGGAGGCTGGAAACTGCCTCTAAGCTGCCTTGGCAGAATCCCATGTGGCCAGAGCGTAATTGAAAAATTTGGTTCTAGGGCAAATTTGAAAATTAAACAAGGACTTGGGGGAGTGGCCCCTATGGAAACCATGTCAACAAACAAACAGAATCAGAGGATTTCAGTGATGTTTGTATAAGGAGGATAATGTTTGCTTGATTCTTGTGGGCTTTAACTGTCTGTCATCCTTCCACAGAAAAGCAACAGAAACTAATCGAAAGAAACCAAAACCAAATAGAGGTGGTAAGTTATTTGAAATTTGAAATCCGAGTTATATGGCACAGTTTTGGTAGGCTACATCATGTCACATGGAAGATTTCTGTTTGTTATTGGAGCAGCGCAATTTTTAGAAGATAATTTCCATTGCTAACACTTTAGTTTGCCTGCTGAGAACTCGTTGTTGAAAGAGAAGTATGTTAAAAAAGAGCAAAAGTTATAGATTTCTATTCTAGGATTTCAATTTTCTTTTTAACTCAAGATACTAACAAAGCCTTGGGGTGATTCAGTTAAAAGAATTAAAGACAGTTTTTTCCCTGGAAGCAGTTCCTTTAGAGGGACCTCACCCCACATTCCCAAGGGAGTCTCACAAGTCTGTTCTTCACCAAATTTCCAAGCCCTTTTCAGACTCCAACCATCAATTCTCTCAGATATTTCTCAAGGTCCTACCATCATCAGTTCCGTGTCTATCTCTGAGGTTTTCTTTGTTTCCTTTTTTTTCTCTCTGTATCTGTACCTTTTTCTTTCTCTCACGCATGTGTGTACATACAGCCACGGAGCCCTCTCTTAAAACTACACCCAGCACACTCCATCCTTCCAGGCAGCTGAGGAAATACAGGAAAAATACATTTTCATTTGGGCCTTGACATGAGCCCACATTTTGGATGGAGGGTGCTATTGCTTCAGCAAGCTAATTTAATAAAAGAGCTGATGGCTTCTCACACCATAAATGAGGGGTAGAGGCTTCGCCCAAATATGTTTAAACCAACAGAATGCCATTGCAAGTTTAAATACATTTTCTGATGCTTAAACTGTACCATTGAAAATGGAGATTACCTCTCATTCCTTGGACATGCAGTGTCTGGGACAAGGGGACCTGTTCTGAGTATGCAGGTGCTGTTTGTACCACTGCACAATGTGAATGGTGATAATACATTCTGAAATGTTTTTCCAAGTAGAGACTGGAACACACAGTCCTTTCAAAGGAGAAAGCTTTTATGGCTGTACTTCATGCCTATTCTCCATGAGCCTGAACTTGGAAAGCAGATGGAAAAATGTCAGAAATCTCCAACAGAGAAAATCTTACATGAAGAGCAAAATGTTAAAGAGGCCGTGGGAGAGGTTCCACAGCGGGAGTCTCCAGTTCCACTCAGGCAGCACTGAGGGCTGATCCTCACCCCAAAATCCAACTGCAATTTCCCCTCTTCCTCTTTGAACAAGATCACTTGCAACACTGCTCTGCCTTTGCACGGCCGTGCGTCACTGAGCTACCGTGAGCATTTTCCAGGATTAACTCTGCTCTGCTCCTCAATTGGTTTCAACGGGTTTAGCAAGCCTTTTTTTAGCCAGCGTGGAGAAGCTAATGCTCTTACTTCTCAAGCTTTTTAGAAAGTGCACGAAGCCAGATGATCCCCTCCCAATTTTGCCACAGAAGGGCTGTAGCTAGCTGAAAGCCTCCAAAGATAGTTTGAAATCTTTTTGAGGAAAGGGGATGGGGTTAAGAGACCTCAGCTTTCAACCTCCTTGTCCTCAAGACTGCAGGGTAGGTGAAGGGCTCTGTCAAATCCCAGAGAATTGCACAGGACTGTCCCATGGGGAGAAATGGGTCAGAAAACACATGATTCACAGTGTTGCAAATTTCCTGTGTGGACTGTCTTAAATTCAAGGCATTTAGGAAGACCTTCCAAGAGCAGAGTGTAAGTCAGCCCCAGTCCTCTCACAGAGGTCTCATCTGGTAGCCTGTGTGAATGACTGGCTGGGTTGTGAACAAATTTTTCATGCTGGACTCAAGGACAAGCTTCCAGCTATGTAGACTGGGCAGCAATATTTTACTGTACTAAGGTGGTGGACAACATCCAACATTTTTCTGTTCCTTCCTCTCTCAAATGTCCACTTGAGGACAGGGGTGAGGGAGGAGAAGCCCCTTGGATTGCAGTGGGTACTTGGATGGGGAATGCCTGAGAGACACATTACTGTTCTACACCGAGGTTGTGTGTTCCTTCCAGCAGAGTGGGACAGAGAGATCCTCCTGGATCCTGTTGTTTCATGGATATCCTGTTCATTCATGGATAAGGTGGAGTTGTTTGTCTGGATGGCTTCAGTGAAACTGTTACTAAACACATTTTATTGCTGAAGAGTTGAAAGAAGTCAGGCACAGTTCCACTAGGCACAGTACAAGGATCCTCAGGAGTTGCCCTGAAAAGCTCATGAGATAAATGAGGTTCATGTGAGGTTGGGGTATTTCTTTTCTATGATTCTGGGGGGTTTTGAGTGTTTGTTCTGAGGCTCTTTAAGAAGCAATATGTGTCCCCTCACAGAAGACAGCACAAAAGCATATTCAGAGGGGAAAAAGTTTTGTTTCCAAGGCCATACTCCTCCTCCTCACCAGGAGCACTGCTGAACTGAGTAATTCAAAAACTTCTGCAAGAGAGAGGGAGAAGCACAACGGGCTGTGGCCAATCACCAGTAGAAACAGTTTTCTGATGTCAGCTTGGCTTCTATGTAATATTAACTGCCACCAAGATTTGGAGGAAGACTGGATGACTCACCACACCTCTTTACCCCTTTTTAGGCAAAAGACCGTTAATGGCTAGTTTAAGAGCTAAGTAATGGCTGGTTATATAACCTTGCTAAGTACATGGCAGAGCTATGGAAAATGGCTTTTCATTTTGGCTTTCCATTTTGGCTTTCCACTGACTCAGAGATTTTGTGTTTGTCAAATCAGGCTATTGCACAGCACAATGGAAGAACTAATGTAAACTAATTTTGAACTGCTGGAGCAGCTGGTCTTCCTGTTTTCCTGCTGCAGGCTCTCTGTGCACACCAAGCTCTCTCTGTGCTGCCCCGTTCCAGGCTGAGTAGGATTCTGTTTTCCTGAGTGCTAGGTTAATCTCAAATGGAGGCTTGAATCCATGTGAAGAGTCCAACATGTGTACAGAATCTGATCTCTCTGCAAAATGAAAAAGGCAGAATTCTCCAGATGCAATTTTATTAGAAAACATCTGCTGAAAGCATTTGTTGGGTGTTTGGGTTTCTTTAAGTCTGAACTAGAACAATTTTTAAAATATTCCCCTATTGAATAATTTCTGTTCTTTGTGTGTTTGGTGATTGTGGTTTCTTGACATCCAAGTGCAGGTTTATCTTTTCCATTTCCCAACAGGACAAAGAGTGAGTCACATGAACTGAATTAAACTTTTCCACAAAGCCCAGAGCACTCAGAGAATTCAGTCGAAGTCTGGGTATTGGGTAGGACTGTAGAAGGGTATGCTGGAAGGTTTGCTATGTCAGGATTATTCCAGGCTGCAGCTTTTCAGAAAGGACCAAAACTGAGTGCAGAGCAGCTTTCAACCAATTATGAGAATTTTGTCTGTCTGAGTACAAGGAATGCTGGAGAAAAACTGATGTGTTCTTCTGCATGTGAAACTGCCTCAGGCCTTCCTGCTCCAGAGCAGCCCCATGGATAGAGGTGCACGTTCACCTCTGCACTGTGAGCACCTCTGAGCACTGTCTTTAAAACAGCCACACACAAACACAAACATATATATTAAATATTCTTGCTGTACACCCAAAAGAAAAAAATTCTTATCTTATTAACTGATAAAAGACTAAATAGCCTCACTGGAAAGCCCACAGTCCTCCAGCTGGCTTGTAAGTAACTGCTTGCTACCAAGGGAAGTGATCCATTTGTCCCACACCTGCAGAACTTCCTTTCCTTACAGCCCAACCCCTGCCTGCTCCATCACAGCTGGGGTCTCCTCCTTGCCCAGATTCACTTCTGAGTGTCACTGTGTGACAAGACCAGCTCTCAAATGATCCAGGGAGAGGTGTCAGAAGCACAGGTTTTGTTCATCTGCGTGTAGAATTCCTGGCAAAGCTATGGAACTCAGGCTAGAGACTTTCAGTGGCATTTTCTGCGCCCCAGTACTGCCAGCAGCAGGGGAGGTGCTGCAGCTGCTCCCAACAGCAGTGGCAGCCCCCAAATATTTATTGGGCCATTTAGCACTTTGAAAAGGATCTGTTATGAACAGTGGAAGTTGGAAGCCCCACAGTTTCAATGCTTATTTTTTCTTCCTATTATTAGTACCTTAGAAAATTTCTCAGGCTGTTTCCCCATCAAAATAGGGGCACCTTCCCCTGCATGGATGGCTCATGAAAGATCCACAGAATCCCCAGCAGCACCAGGGTACGTAGGAGAGTATGGCTGGAGGAAATCTGGATTTCCTCTCATTTTCATTTTGAGACTGAAATTGAAACAATTTTATTCATGATTATTTCAACTTTTTTTTTCCCCTCATTTATTATTAATATCAGGGCACAGTTTCATATTCCTATATAACAAAAAGAAATCAGAGTTCAAATAAAATTAATTGCCAAAGTTTAAATAAGTTTAATTGCCTGTTAGAAAGTGATAGAGGGAAGGAATTCTCTTCCCCACTCTCAGCTGTCAGCCTCAAACAGGATGATGCTTCAGGTCCTCCCTGGCAAAGTAATTCTAGGAAAGGTATACTGAGAAAAGTCTTTCCCAGTACACATTTTCACTATTTCCATGTAGTTGAGACAAAAAACTGTTCCACAACTTTAATTAAACTCTCTTCCTTCAATCAGATTCTTAGTTTTGCATTGTCATTGTTTTCTGAGCTGGGTTTTCCTTTTACTCTCAGTAAATTTAAAAATTAATGTAGCTTATGTGGGGATCATTCATCCATGCATGCAATCCACAGCAAGGAACTGTTTGGGAAAACAGTTGGCATAACTTTATCATAGAACTTACAAAGAGAAAATTTGGCCCAGCTTTCATTTTTTTCTAATTTTGCCACCTTTTGAGAAGGTAAGGAAAGGCAAGTTAGCAGTAAAAATACCTTTGTTGTTTGATCTCCTGCATTCTACAATATTTGCATATAGAATGGCAGGCTTGTCATCTTTAGGTAAGAAGTACTGAGAATTTTGTGTGCGAGGTATTTTTCACTGATGTACACTGGCTATGAGTCCAGGGAGGCGCCTTTACTTTTCTGTCTTGCACCAAGGTAAATCTGGAGGGTTTTGTTCCCCCAAACCACCTCTGGATTTAGATGAGCACAGCTGAATACTGAATCTGCCACACCGTCTTCTCAGCACAAAGGCTCTGAAATGGATTTGTGAGTCTGAAATCAGTCCCTGGGGCATCCTAGTCCACACTGCAAAACCAGCGTATGTAAATTGTCACCGTTAAATAAGTTGCTCAGGAGGGAGGGAGAACAGGATGGGAATTGGAAGTTACTCGTGTAGCCCATGCTGGGTTGCAGACAGGGCTGCCCTTCCAGTTCAGAAGTCTCTGAAATGCAGGGGAGGAGATGGTGTGGCTGCCATATGGACTGTGTGTGCCAGATGGGGAGGTTGCCTCCGTTACTCCCACATTCGGCAGAAAAACAGAAATAAAAAATGAAACTTAAAACCTGAGCCCCTTTCCATTCAGCCAGAGGAACAGTGTGGAAGAGGAGCACAGGCCCTCCCTCCAGAGTGTTTGTCTGATAATTCATTAGCTGGTGTCCCCCGTTTTTCATCTCTTCAGGGAAGTCTGCTCAGAATTTATTGCTGAGACATTAATGAATTTTTAAACTGTCAGGGAGCAACGTAAATAAGTAGTATCCTGGATTGTTACACAGCCATTATCAGGTCAAAATGAATGCACAGGGTCTGTTCCTTCAAGCAAAGAGTAAATCTTAACATGGAGTTACAAGGCACTGAGTCCCTCACAGGAACTCCTGCATGACCCTGTTCAGTGAGAGTCCAGCTGTTTCCTCAGCCCTTCTCCCCTCTGAGGGCTGAAACAGTGTCCCCCAAGGAGAATATTTTGATTTTCAAGCTAGGCCCCAACAATAGCATTTTGTGGCTTTATTGTGACAGAAGGAAAAGCATAGTGAAAAAGTTAAAGTGCCCTTGGCCTCAGCTTTTCCTTCCACTGGCCAGACAGGAAGGGTTTAATTATGTGACTGTGAGTATTTCTATTAATTTTAATAGAACTGCTTACTGCCTTTATAAACATAGGAAAAAAAATCAAGCAGGAGATTTTATGATGGGAACAATTCTTAGAAATCTTGTCTCCAGTGCTAGGACTTGATTTGTTCAGCACAAGGGGATTATTTGTTTGCTTTTTAGCCTAGGGAGGAGAAAAAAAACCCTTTCCTGTTCCAAAACAGATAATCATGCATGAAAACCAGACATGTTAAATATCACAAGCAAAGATTCACATGCCCTGGTGCCTCAAGTCCAAAAAAAAGAGTCACATTAATGTCAATGTGCTTTGGATCATTAGCTCTTAAGCCTCTAATGATGTTCCCTAATGACTCTGCTGTTCTTCCTCCTCCATCAGACTCTCTCCAACCTGCAGAAGGTGTGCTAACTTTTCAGGGATTTGCTGTAGGAGAGCCTTGAAAAGACACGTGAGTATTCCAGGAATGCATGAGACTTTACCGGTTGGGCTCCCAGAATGCCATTTACAGAAGGTTGTGCCCACAACATCCATTTCATTAAGGCTCAAGTTCTTACTCATTTTTTATTTCATTCATTTATTCTGCTACAGGAATGAGAATAAAAAGGAACACCTGTCCCACGATTAGGACAACTTGCCATTAATTTAAAACTGCAATATAGATGCTGGTTAAAGAATTAACTCCTCCCTCCTCTCCTCACACACACATTTCCATATACTAACCAAAAGTAAGCATTTTCCCCTGGTCAGGTCCAAGGCTGGGGCTGACCAGCATCATGATATTGCCTTCAGCTTTCTCTGCGTGAGGCTTGGCACCCACATGCTTTGCTCTGCAAAACCACAGTGTACTCTGACTTTGTTTTTGGTCTGTAGACCCAGTTTACTTTGCTTTCCAAAACCAAGTGTGTGCAAGGCCCCACCTTGCAGCTGCACTATGGCAATTAGAGTTAACTCTGCCCATGTCCTCCAGGAACGGGTACAGCCCAGGGGGTTCTAAGTCAGCCACTCTTCCCTTGCACCTTCTCCTACCTCGAAGAGAAGTTGTTCTCAGTTTAAGAGGGAGCAGAACTTGACCCTCCAGGCTGTCTGTAATTGCAAAAAAAAAAAAAAAAATAGGGAAAAACTGTAAGCAACATGCAGAATGTAGGAAATTGTGCTTTCCATCAAAGCTGTGCAGTAGGGAGTCCTCAAGGGGTTCAGAGGGCTTATGACTTGCTGTTTTCTAGGTCCTAGAATACAGTCCTACCAATTACAGAGGTTGCCAGATCTTCCACATTTGAGCATAAGCTCTGGCCTCGCCACTTGCCCATCTGATCTCTTTTTAGGGTTTTGTCACAAAAAGAGCACCAGAAGGACCAGAGTTATTTGGTAGGTACACCTGAAAGACCTCAGTTATTTGGTAGGTGCACCTGAAAGACCTCAGTTATTTGTTAGGTAGATCTATCTTGCTGCCTTTTGACACTGCTGCTGCTCATAGTTAGAGAGCCTGGGAACAAAACTTTCTCAGCCCTTGTCTCGGAGAAAGCAGCACGGCAGCACCAAGGGAATCCTCCCACTCCTCACACTGACAGAAAAGCCACAATAAAATTCTTAATAGGGAAAAACCAGGAGGAAAACACTAGTGAGTGGGCAGAAACATTTTTGCTGCCTGGCTGGAGAGAAACGCAGCACCCCCTGGGCAGTCCGAGGAGCCGCAGCCGGGCCAGCCCCCTTGGGGTGGTTTGACTCTGGCTCCCGCCCGCTCCGGCACCTGGAGGGCGGCGGTGCCCGAGCCTCCTGCGCCAGAGACGGCTGCAATCCATGGAATGAATTGCCCTCTAGAGGTACTTTGCTCTCTCTCCGCTGAATTTCCTGGAAGTCGGGACACTGCCTCGGACTTGAGCCTTTAAAGAGCCATTAAACAGCCACAGTTCAGGAAGGTGACTGCTCCATGAATCCCCAGAGCTCCCCTTCCTAAGAGGGAATCCACCCCTTTAGGATTGTCTGTCCTCCCTCTCCGTCAGTTGGGCACGGCAGGAATCATTGTGCAATCAATATTATTAATACAGCAAACCAGTGCTGGCTCTAAATATGCACACACCGAGCAAACAAATCGAAACAGCGAAAGAGGTCTTTGTGGTAGCACCGCTTCAAAGCTGAGGTTGTAATCACACAGGAGCTAAGGAATGCAAATGTGTGGTAATCAGAGTATTGTAACTCATCCATCCAAATGTTAATAGTATTTTCTCACCATATATTATATTAGCATTAATGGCTTAGGTTCAAATTCTGCACTGTTTTCTACAATTATGACTCATTTTTCAGCTAAGGGGACTACCCACGGTAATAAGCATAGCAGCAGCAGGATTTTTAAAGGCTTATGTGAGCACACCGTGTGTGTGATTCTCCCTGTAATAACTTTTGAAACCCTCTGGCCAAAGCCAACAAAATGCAAAAGCACAGAAAGATTGCTTAGGTGACTCAGCTCCTACAGGTCTGCGAAAATAGGGAATTGAGAAGAGAGGAGAGCTGCCACTGGACAGGATGCTGTGCTGCAGAATGAGCTCAGCCACTGCTGGACACTGGAGACCTCCCACCAGAGAGAGCACCTTCCCAAACCAAGGGAGAAGCTCCTCATCTCTCAGCTGTCCATGAATTTTGCTCCTCTCAGGGCCAATGTACACAGAACTGCTTGTTAACTGAATGGTGTCTTAAAGCAAGTGAGAGGACACAATACAGCATGTATTTCTGTGTATTTCAGTGTGCCATATTCTGCAACTGTCCTAAAAGAAAGATAAAATAAACATCTAGGCTGCTCTGGGTGTACAACCTGACTGCTGTCCTCCCAAACAGAAACACCATCCCAGAGACACAGGGCTCTGGTGCACCCAAGGCTCCTACACTCGTGCCCTTCTCTGAAAAATAATAATAATAAATAACAACAACAGCAGCAGCAGCAGCAGCAATGCCTGGATAAAATCCATTCATATGGAAAGCAGCAACAGGCTAGACAACCCCTTTGCCTTGCATCATGCAGGGAATCTTGTTTCATCCTGCTTTCCTCACCTGCTCTGGGTCTTCCTCAGGTATGGATAAGGCACATGCAGAGAGTAAATTCTTAAGCCAGTATGAATTCTGTTACCTGAAAGCACAACAACAAATATCAAAGGATTTCATTCTAAGGGTTGCTCAGACAGACTTGCTTTTCCTAACCTAAAAAAGGAGCATGGAATAAAAGCATGATTGATTCTGTGTCACAACTACAGTGATTATTAAGGTGTTATAAGCCAGAGAGAATTGCCTTTATTTTATTAGACACAGTCCTAGAAATTAAGTTTATTCCTATCTTGATAAAACCAAGCCTGTCTTCCATCCATCTCCTCCTCCTACATAACGCTCAGGCGTGGTTGTGCAAGGTAGTTTTGTTGATGCCTGCTCCTAATTCCCTGCTGCACTTTGCATATGTAAATCTCCAACTGCTCAGAGCAAACACACACAAAGCAGGGAACATCCCTGTGTGGTGAGGATGTTTCCATGTCTTCGCTTCAGAAGTGGCTAAAGGGAAGCATGGCAAGGAGTGGTGTGGCTTGATCCTGAGCCAGCTGGTGATGGAACCAAAACCAGAGCATAGGAATTCCCATGCTGGGAACCTTAGTCGAGGCTGGATCCCTCCTTTATTGCTCTTGTCTGAACCCTCAGGAGAATGACCCAGCCGTTGTGGGCTCTGCTTATGCTTATGGACACTAAAACCTGTCCCTCTCTGGTTTTGGCATTCATGGTTTTTTTCAATGACATTGAACTTTGAGCTGAACTTCACCTGTCCTTTTCCCTAATCATCAGCTTCCCTTTGCTTATATTCTTAAGCATGGATGAGAGTGGATGGCAGGTCGCTGGGTTAATCTGCATCTAATCCACAGCACAGTCACGGTGAGGAGCAGAAATCGTGTTTAGCTCCCTGCTGTGAGTAGCTCTCCTGCCTGCTGGGGGTGGGAAATCCAGCAGGCTGATGCACTTCCACTGCTTTTCTACTGCAGAGCCTGTAACAACCAGGTTTCAGCTCTGAGTGGGACCATTTTTGTGCCCTAGGAGCAAGCCTTCGTAGTCTTTTGTGGGCAGACAAGAATGTTTTCTTCTTGAATTTTTAGTCAGCTGCACCCCCAGAAACACTTTCTGTCCTGCTGTTTTTTCAGAGCATTTGGAGAAGAGAACAAAGTATGCAACCCTGCTCATCAGACTCACTCTCTGTTTTCTGATCTCAGGCTTGTATTCTTTCCACCCTGAGTCACGGCTGCTGGAGTGGCCCAGTTTTGCCTCCCCTCACCCCCTGCCTTCCTAGTGACAAGGAGGATGACTGTGCAGCGGCAATGCTCTGCCGCGGGATGTTCCCTTTGTGTAAGCCCTCTTTTGTATTTTGACATTTGTCAATGTTCTCATCCTTTAACACGCAGGCTGAGCCTAAATTTCAAAGGTAATCGCTGCCTGCAGTGACAGTGCCAGACGAATATGGGTCCTGTGTTTTATCCATTCAGGCCCACAGGTAAATAACAGGGGGGTGACAGGAATGACGGACGCATGACCCGGGCTTCAACCTCATTTCTAGCCTGCTTTCCAAAGGAGAGGAGCTTCCTGCAATTCTGTGTTATTTCATTCAACCTGCCCATAATTTCAGAGCCTATTAGCAGGTTTCCACTGAATTTGAGAGAGAGAGATGTCCCAAATATAATTAGGTCTCTGAGTCTTTTTGGACCAGGCAACCGAAGAGAGACTTTACAAATTCTCTGGTGAGGGAGAGGCCGCAGTATGATTCTGTCTGTCACAGACATTAACAGACATTAACAAATCCACAGGGCTTGAGACCCAAACTGATGGCAAACCAGGCCTCTTTAGGTCACTCACTCCCAAAACAAACTTGTGCCCTAAGTTCATGAGGATCCACTCCCATGAACCTTTATGCAAGCGAGTGGTTTTGTTCTCACAGCCAATCCTACCCCTGGACAAGGGGCAAGGAGTGCCAAGACATCCTGCTTCTGCTGTGGAGGCACTGGCTTGCATGGCTTCTGTATCTGGGGAAACTCCAGCCTGGAGGGTTGTAGTTCTCAGGCTGCTGCAGAAAAGGAAAGGTGATACACGTTTTTACCAGCTCTCGGAGGGGCAGGGAGCAGAATCACCTCAGTATTGGATGAACCTTTCAA
>VXBU01007382.1:642873-700124 GCA_013400315.1 Bombycilla garrulus | reverse complement strand
TTCACTAATTCACTGAAGGTGGCCAGGGAAACATAGAAATTATTAAAAAAATCCCTTAGGTCAATAACCAGTCTGCTTTTGGAGAGACACAAGGGTTCAGGGGGCATAAGTTTAATTAAGCCAGCCAAAAACTGAAGGGAAAATTAGAAACCATTTCCAACAATGCTTTACAAAAGCTTCCCATTGAAACAGACACATTAACTGAATAGGAGCTGAGCTGTACTTTGATACATGAGCCCCAGCCCAGGGTGTCTCTTGCTGCAGAGTGCAGCATTGTGAGGTTTCATTCAGAAGCTGCAATCTCTCACCGTTATCCTTTCCTCATTGGCAAACATCAGCTCCCTCCCTCTTTTTTTTTTCTCTCCCTTCAATTAAACATTTAATTAAAGTACCATGACTCCCTTTCATTTGGAAAAGTAATTGAAGACACCAGTGTGTAAACAACAGGCTGAGAAGTGAGCTGGAGCAGACAGACCACAGAGCATTAGCAAGGCCTACAAAAATATAGCCCTTAATTTGCCTTGGTGCCACATCGAATCGAGGCGATGGTGAGGTGATACAGCTGCAAGAACATCTGGAAGGGGCTGATAAAGATGGGTTGGGTCTGAAGCATGCACTGAGTGCAGCTTGCTTTATTTTTTTTTTGCATCCTGAATGGTCAGCTCAGCACAGCTGGGAGAGAAAAGCGAGGTTCACAAAGATACATTTTCTGCTAAGTTTCCATGCAGTGATTCAGGAGAGCTTGTTGAGCTGCTTGATAAGCAGGCTGGTGCCTAATAAGGATTTTCTGCTGTATCTTGTAGATCAGTCTTTGTCAGGTTACATGGTGGCTCATCACCCTGCCACGTTCCAGGACCAGGGAACACCTCTGCTCTGGCTGCACGGCTCTTTTTGCCAATATCTCTAAGAAACCTTAGCAGAAATTTGTGGTTACACGGATTATCTGGGCAGCCCATTTCCAGCTACTGGCTTGAAGATGCCCTGGTTAACTCTGGCAGTTTGGTTTTCTCAAACAGGCTTGAAAGCAGAACACAAGCTCCTGCTTTCCTATAACAGGGTGGAATTCCACAGTTTGAGCTTTTTATGCCTTCTGAATTTTCCATGCCAAAAGTGTTACATTTCTCTTCACACATTTTTATTAGAAAATACTTGAGTTCGGATAATTTTTCTCGCCATCCTTAATTGCTGCCTCATGCCTCTGACACACCCATGCACACCAAAAAATTTCTGCTCTCTGATGAGCTGCTGCAATGGGGAGTTCCTCCCTGCAGGCCGCACTTGGGGCTGTTTTTACCTGTTATTTCCAGCCTAGATGAATGTTTGTGTGGCACACAGTCTTGATTGATTGAGGCCAAGAACAAGGCAGCGTGATTCATTACTGGAGCAGTATATGTGCATGTCTGATTGATAGGGGAGGGCTTGGAAATGAACCTGGGTCAACAGTCAGGCCCAGGGCCTATCTAGAGCAGCAGGCATAAAGTAAAGCCGAATGGCCACCCCTGCACTCAGTGGCTCGGAGTGCATCATTCTGAGCCCATGATTGGCTTCCCAAAATCCCCAGCACTGCACTGCCCACACCTGAGGAAGTCAGTGCTGAATGCTGTGGGAACTTTGCTGTTTTCTCCCCAGGTTTCTCTGGCTGCAGCTGAGAGCTGCTGGCTCTCTGTGTGCACAGTACAGCCAGTCAGCAATTTTCTGGCATGCTCCCCTGGCATTGCAAAATCTAATACACCAGCATGGAAACACACTGGAAACGTGTCAGTTTTGATGAGATCCTCCCAGAAACCAGGCAGATGCAGAATGACATCCTCCTTGCCAAGCAGTTTTTGAAAGCTTCCCCATCTCCCCCCACAGCAGCCCACCTGGCAGGCTGGTGGGGACATGGCAGGAAGGGGAGGGAGGCTGCCAAGCCCCAGTCTCCTGGCCCCTTGGCAGAGGGACTTCCCAGGGCTTCCTGGCTGCTGGACCTCCTGGCCAGCCTTTGAGCCCTGGAAATGTTCTGGAGAGAGCAGCAGACAGCCAGCCTACCCTCTGAAGTGTCAGGGAATTCCCACTTCAGCCTTGCAGTGGAGACACAGATTTCCATCTTTATATGTTTTCCTTATCTTTTGGAATCACATTTGATTGAGGCTTGTTTCCTTGGCTGAGTTTTTTATTTTCTTGTTTCTTTTGTTTTTGAATACAGAATTTCCCAGGGCACAGGAAGAGATGATTCTAGTCATCTCTTCTATTAATAACTTCTGGTAAGAGGAGACTGGGCATCTTACAGGAATCTTTTTCGTCCTTTAACGCTTCTCCTCCTTGAATCAAGCAGAGCACTGGTGTCAAAGATGTAAGGTGGCAGTGGGTGGAATGTGCATTCCACTCCCTCTTTCCCTGCACCTTCTAACCTTTCAAAAAATCAGTTGATCAGGTACCTAATGATTCTTTCTCTCTCTTTTTTTTTTCTTCACTGCAGCTTTGTCAGAGTTACTTCACTTCAAAAGGTCACTCACTTGCTGGGAATTGAACAGTCAGTGGGACAACAAACAGCATCCTGATGTCACAGATCCCTGCCCTGCCTCTGCCAGGCAGTGTCGTGAGGAATCACCCCGGCCACCCTGGCTCTAGGGCACACGTGGTCACACACACGTGGCTCTGCAGGTTGGGAAGAGGCACAGGAGGGTCTGTGGTGAGATCTGGGCTGTCCCAGTTCAAGCTCTCCAAGGACCCTGGCTGATGTGATTGTCCTCGTGCTGCCCCGCTTATCCTGGCAGATCCATCTCCAGCCTGTCGTTGTGTGGGCAAGGTGACACTCATGTGACCATCGTGTCCTAGACAGAACAAGGAGTTTTCACAGGCAGTGATCCAAAATGCTGCTCACAGGCACTCCCAGGCAATCTGATACAGATCAGTGGATTTTGAGGATTTTAGTTGAGGGGAAATACTTGAAGGCAGCTCTGAGGCATTCTCCTGTTTAAGAGTCTGCAGTATGCGTCAGCATCTCCTGGCTGCTTTGTCCCTGGGGATGGAAAGGGAGGCCAAAGAGGGGAGTGAACACCAGCTTCCCAAGGCTGAGCTGGAAGACAGAGTCCTGCCTGGAACAGTGTCAAGACCCACCAGAGATGTCAGCAGGATCTCCCCTGCAGTGAACCCTTAGGGGTCATTAGGTGGATGTTTCCTTCTTGGCACAGCTGCAAACACAGTCTGTTGCCTTTGTTTTGCTCTGCTGGTGTTGTTTTCCCACTGACTTCAGTGTTGATCTAACACAAGCACTGCATCTCATTCCCATCCTAGGATGAGGTATAGTATGAGGGAGGCCTGTTTTTCATTACTGTTGAACTTGCAGCACAGGAACTTTCTCTGACGCAGTTCACAAGGGGGTGAGGGGCTGGGAGGGAGGGTTAGTTATTACCTCTGTTTCCTCTGTTGGAGCATGGGCTTCTCTATCAAGCTCTGCCATCTCTCCCAGGGGGCAGCAACTAATTCCTCCATACCCCTGCATGCTGGAGCCTCTCTTTGTAAGAGACTTCCAATCATGACAAATTATCTGTGCTGGTTTTGTGACATGAACTGTTACCCATTAGGGAATGAACTGGCATCAATAAATTCATTTCACTTACAACCTCACACTGTGCATGAATTGAAGTTCTAGAGGTGAAAGACATAAATTTACCAGGTGGGCAGGCACAAAGCCTCCCCCTAAGACTGTGCACTTCACCTTTGCTACGTGCGCTGCTTCTGCTGGGCCAGCCCAACATTAATTTTGCATAGAGTAGATTTCTCCTGCTCCATGCACAGTCCATATGATTTATATCTGCCTCGAGTAGCTGTGTGAATAGCCTCATCACAGGACAAAATCCTCGTTGTGCTTTCGCCAGAAAACCACACCAACTTCAAACCAAACGCAGCCTATTGCTTCACAAGATAAGAAGAGTTAGTATTTAACTAACGTCTTCTGATTTCCAGGCCATGTAGTCTCAGTAATTAATGAGTTGCCCCATTGCCCTGGTAGGGCAAGCGGAACAGCATTATTTATTAGGCAGAAAGGAGTTCCCATACATGTGGATCTACATCTTAGTCATTCTGATGGTAAATTCATCAAATTGTTCCAGCAGATAAGGCTTTTCTTCTCTGCAAACACTCTTGTCAATCAAGTGGCTAAAAATTCCACTCATTTACCCAAACGAAAATCTCACAGTCCTGCGGACAAATAGAAACTTCCAACCATTTAGTTAAAAGTCTCTTGTCATGTACGTCTGCAGAGAAAGGACTAAAACAAAAAAGAAGAAAAGGCTTTCCCCAAAAGAGGCACACAAAAGTACACCCAGAGGTGGAGAGGAATGTAGTTGCCTTTGTTCCTACACTCTCCTGAGAGCTTCTGATCATGACAGGGACCCTGTTAGGTTGGGCACTGCGGACACCAACTGAAGGCAGCCCTGACCTTGTCTCCCTGTCTGAATGTTTGGAATGGCTGTTCTGGAGTACAGGTAACTGGACATAATATAAAATAGGGGAGTTTGAGGCTGAAATCTCTCCTTTCCTTTTATTGAAAAGAATTAGACCTGGTCATGGCTGACAGGGCCGTACAGAGATACTAAAGGAAATATCAGGAATGTGCCCTTCATCAACCCTAACACGTCTACAAGTGTGGGTGTTGTGGGATGGGTGGAGGGAGTGGAGTCACAGAGGGTGTTTAGCCTCACATTTCTCCTTAAATTGCTTAAGACAGAGCACTGGGCATGACAGGCTGCTTGTCTGACCCAGTGAGGCATTTTTTGTGTTCTTATGTTAAAAGGGAAGGCTGAAAACTGCCTTCAGAAGCCATAGGAGGGGAGGCATGGTTTTGCTGGGTCTTCCAAGTGCAGTAAGCACTGGAAACACCTCCGGGGTTTTTGCTGGCTGAGCTGCTTTGTTTTTGCTTTCATCCAGCAATCACACACTTTCCCATCCCTCTGAGGACGAGGCCTACCCCCAGCAACAACATATAAAGGTCACATTTCTTGTGAATGTGCAGGAAATTCTGAACAGTGGCAGGGCAACGAGTCTGGTCAGGAAATAGTCCCTTTTACGTTGTTTTCTTGTATTCTGGGATTTGGGAGGGGGTTTAGCTTTTGGCAAAAACATCAAGTGTAGTGATTTGGGAATACTGTCTAAATGCATCACGGTGCTTGTTGCTTAAAAGCTTCAGTCCTCTCTTCACTTGTATATTCTGTGCTTCCCTGCTTCAACTACATTAATTCAATGAACTGAATCTCATTTTTGGTAAGCATCCTGTTGACCTCTCTGCAGCTACAGGAAGCTCTTCACCACAAACATTGTCTCTCTCCAGTCATAATTTGTCAGCTCCACAGAAGTGAGATTGTTGCCCCCTCTCTGCCTGGAAAGTGTTTATCTTGCTGTCGTAAATAATTGGGACAGGCTGGGAATGGACAAATTGCCCAGGAGAATTCCTGGGCGAGAGATCAAATCCTAGACACACCTGTGAATGCCTATTTCCCCAGAGACTCTCCACTGCACATGAGAGGGAGAGCCACAATTCAGCTCCTTCCATGCTCGCTCTCCCCGCAGAGCAGCGGGACCCCAGCCTTTCCTTCGGGTTGTTGTGATGCCCTCCCCTCCAAGGACCCCCAGCACAGCTACAGAGTCACAGAATACTCTGAGGCCGTGTGGGGTGGTCACTCCCAGGGGCACCATGGCATGGCCAGCCGTGCTCCCCCTCCATTGTCCCACCTGCATCGTCCCACCTCACCACGGACCAACCTCCTCCCGTCTCCCATGCTCAGAGGGCTTGGCGAGCTCCTGTGCCTTTGGGGTCAGAGCCAGGCAAACTGAACACGAGAGAGGTCACAGGGAGGAAACCCACATTCCTTCATAACGTCAGCAGCAGGCAGGAGCTGTTCATATTGAAGCTCCGGTGCATGAAGGATTATACTCCAGTCTGATTGTTTTATAAAAATCTGCTCCGGCACCTGTCCAGAGCCATGATCACATCTTCAGTCATGTGGCCAAATGCCTTTTAGTTTTAATCATTTGATCAAATGCCCTAGTGAAACAGCCATTTGTTCAAATGATTGAAAGTTTGTCATTTGACCAAATTACCAGTCTGGCAGGATGACTAACGGGTCATGCCACAATGTCAAATTCTATTAATGTCACCTGGGAGAGACAAGTGAGGAAATTAAGGGTTAACGGGGGAAGTTTGTAGAAGTGTTTATTCCCTTGCCATGTGCACCTACACGTACACAGGTGTGGTCCCAAGGAACAAGGTCTGAAATCACCAGGATGGCTCCATTTTCACCTGAGTGTGTCAGTGGCTAGAAGAGCTTCACGTGGACATCCCTCAAAACTCGGGGAACACAACTTATGTCACTGAAGGAGCCCAGGACAAAACTGCATCTGGAATCTACACTCGGACTTCAGATGAGGACTGACACTGCTGGGGCTTGTTGGAGGAGTAAACCTGGCCAAACCATGAGCCAGGAACCACGGCTCGGTGAGAGCAGTCCCATCACTTGTAATGTCACCAGTGTTACCACACTTGCACTGCCTGGATCACCTGGAGACACTGGCACCATTTCCTCCCTCCTTCCGCCTCATGTTCCTGGAACTGCATTTCTAGGATGGAAGGAGAGGAGGGAGTGGAAGGAGAGAGACTAAAATGTAGCTTCTGCAGGAAGTAAGAACTGACAGCAGCCATATAAGGGGACATTAACCTTTCATAAACCTGCTCTCTGGCCTGTGACTGGAACCAGGGAATAAATATAATTCTTGAAGTAGGTGTTCTGTGTGCAGCATGGCTGTTCCAGCGTGAATTCCTGTGAACTGCAGTTACATTTAAGGGTGTTGGTATAGAGGTGAGATGGATTTTGCTAACATTAAAGAAGCGGCAGACTTCAAGCAAGAGGCCAGCACTGAGGAACCAACCTCTCTCATTTTTTGGGAAGGATTCGCCACAGACATTCCTGGTGAGTGATGATCTCCTTAGAAAACTCACACACCCTGTATGGCCCTGTCCCCACGCAGGCAGGTGGATCCTGGTGGTGTGACCAACAGTTCCAGAGCCCCGAGAGTGCTGGCAGGAGGAGGTGCTGGAACCAATTTCTGCCCCTTCCCTCTCAGCTGTCCGTGTTTTGCTTCAAGCAAGACACACAGGGGATGGTGTGCCATCATTTCTCATCTAGATGTACAATGAGCCACTGGGTTGTTCTGATAACAGAGAACTGCCATGTGGGCACCGCCAGTGAACCCTACACTAAGCCAAACATAATAATAACAGTCTGATTACCTGACTTGAACTCCTGACCTGCAGATGTGGCACACACTGGGCCAGGAGACAGCATGCGCAGGAGGTGTCTGTGTGCACGAGCATGTGCACACACAGCAGCATGATCTCTGCCTCTCAGGACAGCTCCACTGCTGCTCCCTGCAGCCTCTGGCCCAGGCAGGGCCCTCTCTATCTCATAATGAACCATGTCACTGTGCAGGTGAATGATGACAGAGGTCATTAGTGCTGTCAGTTCCAGGCCAGCCTCTTTTCCTCAGGCTGGATCAGCATTTCTGATCAGCATGTCAGGGCAATAAGCCCTGCAGCCCGCTGCCCAGCCTTGGAGTGCATGGCTTGGAGTGCACGGTTCAGCACTGTGCTGTGCCAGGGCAAAGACAGGGCAGTGACTTCATCTGTGTGCCCTGCAGTCACCACATCTTCCCCTTCTTGTGACTCGACCTGGAGTGCTTGAGATTTATCTGGTCAGTGTGGTTCCTGCTGCTGACTCTCATCCTACCCTAAGCTGCCACATAAAGCCGCTTGAGACTCCAGCCTGTGCCCTGTTTTTCCTTTCCATATCTTCCAGCTTGTGTACCTCTTCATTTCAGCTCTCTGCCCACAGGCTCTGCACGAGCCACTTCCACAGCTGACTCCTGTAGTGAAAGAGAGGTGTTATGTACCCTTTGCAGATCTGCATATACTCGAGGACTGTCTGTACTGGGCCTGCAAAATGATATACATACAAGCATGGAGGAAGCTGCAAAGAGCTATACTGGTCATAAAAAGATTGCCAGTTTAGCCTCAGCTTGAGGTAAATGTCTCAAGCAAACCCATTACCTATTCTGTGTATACACAATGGGTTGATTTGAGATGTATTTATGCTCAAGAATATTATGTATTCTCTTTATACACCATGCAAGGTTAAATTTTTTTGAAAATTTATATTTGCTTTTTATCATAGAGACGATTTATGGCCAGACCTGCTGAATCTATTTGAAAGTGTCCATTTATTCTCAATTAACTCTAAAAGTGCTGGAGATCACAAATTCACTTGCTGCTACTAATGTATTTAGGAGCTAGACTCAAAAAAGTTGAACTAAACTCTTCTAGAGGAAACTGAGAATCCAGATTTGACCTGTTATAGATAAGGTCGATGTTAAAATTCAGCTTTATATTGGAATTTCTGATTGGGGGCATTTAGATTTATAGCAGTGATTTGGACCAGTCCCTAATCAATTCCTAGATAGTACTTTTTCATCAGCTGATCTGACAGCAAGAAGAAGGTCAGGATCATAAATTCCCCCTTTCTGAGTGCCAAGAGAGGAGGTGGGAAGTGAACCCCCCCAGGAGAGCAGCCAAACCAGAGCAGGGGCCAGGATCCTGCCTCCAGCACTGGGTGCCTGCCACCACCCTCTCAGGAGCCTGAGGGCACTGGAAAGGATGACCACACACTTTCCAGAACTGGCTGGGTCAGGTAGGAGTGGGTTGTCAGCCTGGGACGTCAGCACAGTTCTCCTTCATTACTCCTGTTCTTACCCCTTCCCATTTTCCTTACCATGGCCTCTCATGCTTCCAAAACATCTGAGGGATGCCATGGCCAAGACGGCCTTTGAGGGAGAGCGTCAGCAGAGAAAATGCTGCTGTTGGCACGCACAGCATGAACTCTGCAACAAGGTGCCCTAAGTTGGACACTCACAGCGTTGTATTTAGCCTTCTGCACAAGCCATCTGATCTCCAGCCCTGGGGAGTTTTGATCTAGTTTTACACAAGCTTAGCTAACGCTGTGTGGCTGGGTTTGAGCTGCAAAGCACTCAGGTTTGGACCCAGTCCAAGAAAGACACTAAGCCGTGAAGAGGAGAGTGCCTTTTGCCCCTGGGCTACCTCTGTGGCTCTTTCCCTTCCCAGGTGCCATGTATCTTTCAGCAGATAGTATTCCTCACACTCTGTCTCCTAAAGCTAAAGTCCTGGTCCCTCCCAAGACTTCTCAGTGTCACTTTTTCCTCTTTGTCTCCTCGTGCCCGCTCCTGCCATGATCCTACATCTCTCTTGTACACACTGCACCATCAACCCCTTCCTGTACCACATACGGGCAACAAAAGCTTTGAGGGTGTTGGTGTAACTGTTTGTCCCCCTCAGAGGGCTGTCCAGACCCTCCCTCCCCACCTCTGTGAGGCCTTTGCTGGAGGAGGAACAACAGCAGAGAAGTGTGGTGCCACATCAGAAATACATGATGTACTCATGGCCAGGGTCAAGAGGCAGTGACCTCTGCTTGCCTCAGCTGGCGCAGGCTGCCACCTCCTCCTCTTTTAGGATGGTGATCTGACTCTGCTCTGCGATGGCAGCCTCCATTTTCCCACTAAGTACAGGAAGGGCAGTAAGAGACCAAATTCACTCGTCCCCTGGAGGCTGGAATGAACCAGAAATGATATATGCATCCATATTTAGGTAATGATATTTGCCAAGTCCTTTAATATCCTACAGCTCCAGTCCCAGCTGTCTGACTCCTGTAACATGTGGGAAGGAAGAGCAAATGTCAGTAAAATCGCTTTGTCTCTTTCAGACCAACATCACATCAACTGTCTCAAGGGCAAACCCATGCCATCTCCTTCCCCCTTTGTTCTTATAGGAAGTTTTTTTTCAATAAACAGGCCTTTCCTGTTGGATTTTTGGAAAAGATTCAGGACTCACCCATGCTAGATGGCAAGGTTCCCATGTCCACCAGTGATAAAGTTTGCACTGATAAAGTTTGCACCTTCTTATCTTCATTGGTGTGACCTTTTGTGACTTTGCTGGATCTGCATTGCACCTCGAACACTTGGGCCCCAAAACAACAGTCTAGCACCACATTTCTTAAGACTGAGCTTCAGATTAAAGGAAAACACCCAAGGATCACTGATTCCCATGGGATGAGAAGGTGGCCACCTCTCAGTGGAAAGTGGAGAGGGAAGGTTGCAGGAAGGAAGGAGCAGAGCCCACACAGACAAGATCTCGGAGACAATCCCCTGTGCTGGAGGGACCACTGGTTGAAGTGGGAGTGAGGTGCTTGTGGATCTTTCCTTGCCTCTGAGGAAGTGTGAAAGGAGAAATTCATCCCAGCTGTGCACAGGGGAGCACAATTCTGACTGAAGTTCACACAGGTAATTTGCCTGGCACTGCTGCTTGGCTTGGGAAGGGGGCACAGACATTCACACTCTGTGAGGCTGGTTCAGCCTGGATCATAACCTCTTTGGACATTGAAATACTCAGAATGGATTTTGTTGACATGAAGGAATCATGATCTTTTATTCAATGCAAAATATGAAATTGCCAAGAGAGATTTTTAATGAGTCTTAGCTCAGTGTGGTTTTCCAGATCAGCAGCACAGGCATCTCTGGGAAGTGCTGTAATATATGGCTTTTATCTGGCAAATGACCATTGCTGGTTCTCTGAAATAGAAATTAAGGGGAATTATTGTGATTTTGGTACATAAAATATTATCTTTTATTTTTTTTCTTGGTTCCTCTCTTTCCAGATGTCTGTATGGCCTGTAGGAATAATGTAGGACATGGGGAAGGGAATAAGGCATTAGAAGTCATGCAATCAGTCCAGGAAATCAACCGAGGAATGCACGAACAACAGCTTAGTTTTATCAAATATTACTTTTAAAGGACATGGACAAGAGGGGATACTGAGGAAATCTCCTCCAAAGCATTAAAAATCTGCGCTAGAGAACAGCTGTCCAATGAAACACATAGTAAATAAAAATGCAAATCCTAAAACACAATATAAAACTCCATACAGCCCCAAGCCTGAGAAAGGTCATGGTTTTGGGAACAGCAAAATCTTCCAAGTAATTGAGGCAAGGTGGAGCCCCAGCATGTGGGTAAACACTTACTGCAGCTCCTGAGAGAGCCTTGGCAGAGTGGAAACCCCAAAGGCATTTCTGGAAATAAAGGCTGGGACTGGGGGAGGACATCTTGGTAAATATTAGCCTAAACAAGCATAATAACAGGATCGGAATCAAATCAAAAACTGCCCAAAAAACAGATCCAAAAAGCAAATTGGAGCCCCATCTCCACAGAATCACAAATGCCCAGCCTCATCAGCGAGCACAGTCTGGATCGGGCATGGTGGGAGGGAGCTGCAATCCCATCCGCCGGCTAGCTGCTCTCCTGAAGTCTGGCCTGCATTCAGAATAATCTTTTAAATCCCTCTTCTCATCTCTTTGTCTGCAGCTGCGGTGAGCAATCCCAAAATGACTGAGCTTTCCGCTCGCCCTCCATTTGTTCAGTGCGCTGACCTAATCCTCTTTCAAGGGCTCCTGGGGTACGGCAGCCCAACCACTCAGCCACCTTCCCAAGGACCTTCCTCCACCACGGACCCCAGGATTAGCCCTGAAACATGAGACCTACCAGAGCCCTCTGCTTGGCATGCTCCCAGCTGATTTTCCAGGGCCAGCAACCTCATCAAGGGGAATTTCCTTTGACGCTTCCAGTGGGGAAGAAAACACTTTCAAGAGGGCTTTAAAAGCAAAGCTGCTGCTGGCTGATTCACTTGCAGTAATCCAAGGCAGCAGAGCTCACAGCCGTGGCAGCAAATGTGTCGTTGGGCCAGGGATGCTCACCCAGTATAGAGAGGGGGCATGGAAGGCACTTTTAGGATGGGGCTCCACAGCCTGGCAGCTCAGGGACAGAAAGTAAGATTATGACAAGGAAAGCCAGCGAGGAGGAGCTGGCACAGGGTTTCCTGAGTGTTTTCTAGTGCCTGGAAGAGAGGCTGGACAGAGAACAGTCCAAAACAGCCCCCTGAGCTTGCAGCAGCCCGGACAGCACCTCACACCCCAGAATGAAGGGTCAGCAAGGTGGCAGTGTGGGATTGCTGGGAAAAAGTTGAGACAGGAGAGGAAAAAAGAGCCTTGTGTGCAAAACAGAAGCTCAAAGTGCAAAAGTAAGATGAGGAAATATTTTACGTCTTTTATTAACCCACTTGAAACAGCAGGACAGAGAGGAGTATTGATAAATAGTCGTACTGGGAAAATTTGCAGACCTTTCCTTCTGGCACCACTCCACCACTGGCAGCCATGCAGATGAATTAACGGCTCTGGTATCCAACCCTGGTCGTTGCTGTAGCAATTTGGAAAACAAAGCTCTGGGTGTCCTGGCTGCCTCACAGTTGTACAATGACCCACCACACCCCAGACCCGACACCTACACCTTTGGCTTGCTCTTGCTTTATAAGGAAAAAAGGCCAGTGCCCTGACCTTTGGAGCACTTTCCTGGCTGCCTGCCCGGTCGCAGTGGCTCTGTGGAAAGGTTACCAGGGGTTGCAGAAGCAATGGTGGATTCGGGAGAGAAGCTCAGACGCTCCTGCGCCTGCTTTTCCCTTCTCTGCCTGTTCCTACCAAGGCTGCTGCAGCAGAGTGTAGGAGTGTCTCACAGCACACAGGGCGGGTTTTTTGGAGTGAAAGGTTTTTTGGATGAGCAGGAGCAGCGGATGAGCCTGTCTCTTGGGCAGTGGAAGCAGCGTGTGTGTGCGAGGTCACTGCTCTGCTCATCAGGGCTGGGCTGGTTTCGGTGACTGCTCCATTCGGTGGTGCCCAGCACCGTTCCTGTGTCACACAGTGCCTATAACTCACAGAAATAAAGCATGTCCGACACCCCTCCGAGACATGTATTCTATATGAAAATTTGGTTTATTACTGTCAGACCCACAAATCTGGATCCGCTGTGTAATTCTACTGGCGTCCATCAGTCAGACAGACACATTTAATGAGAATGAGAATTTATACCGCTACTTCCTATATTGGCTGCTGCCAAAGTGCAATCGACAGTCGAGATCTTCCCTTGCCAAGAAAATTGTTCCTGAAAGAGTGCTGGCATTTTAACGTTTCAGGAGAGCAAACCCACAGATCTAGGGATGCCTCTTTGCTGGATGCAATTCTCCTGTGCTGGATACAGAACCAGGGCATCTGTCCTGCCTAGGCACACGGGGGATGTGCAGGCAGTCGGTGGAATAGATAGAAATTTATAATGGATGATCTTGCTCAGCACTTGGGAATGTGTATTCCCTGGTCTTCTCAGGAAGCAGTGTGTTTGATTTCCTTCAGCTATTTTTTTAAGGACTGTGTTGTGAATATTGACATGTTTAGGTGTATTTGCTTTGGCTGTTGTTGTGGGGGCAGGGGAGGCTTCTCCAGATGCGTGTGGCAAGTCAGGCGCCTGCCTTTTCTACAATAACCCCTTTTTCTCCTTATCTTTCTTTCCCTTTCTTCAGAAACCTTTGCCACCATTCTGGCTGCTGCGGAGAAGTCAGTGAGGGCTTGAAAGGAAGAGGTTTCATGGCATTTCAGCATTTGGCAATGCCTCCTGTTTGTCAGAGATACATTCATGGCCCAGGTCTTCCCCTGCACAGGGTGCCCCTGTCACAGTTTGCCTTACATTTGCGCTCTGGGATTGCTCTCCCGTTATTAAACTAAAGCCCTCAGCTTCCTGTGGCTGCATATTCACAGGTACAACTTTCTGCCATGAGCAGGAAAGCAGGAAACCCTCATGCTGTGGTTACATGGAGTACACCAGCAGTGGGGTGCATTTCCCCTGAACTGAACCCTGATGGCAATTTGTGTTTCAGGAGGCATGGTTCTCAGCAGTGATTTTGCTTCTGTATTAGATACTTCCTTCTTTTAGAACCAGGTGTCTTTCACTTTGACCCAAAAATCAAAAATAGAAAAGGACATGAGAGCCTTTCTTCTGATAATATTCCAGTTTTACTTTTTGACTGAATTTAGTAACAGTTTCTCTTGAGCAAAGAAATTTTCACTGTCTGGATTTTGAGCCAGACAAGAGACCGAGAAAACAACCTTTCCTTCCAAAGTCAATTTGGACCAAGATCATTTTCTTTCCTCTGACAGACAGGTTTTCCAGCTTAGAGCAAGGAACTTCTCATGCACCCTTCATGCTTTACTGAGGAGCAGAGGTCAAGGGAACTTAAAGACCCAAGCTGCATTGGATAAGACCTGTCAACACCTACTGTTTAATCTGATGCTGAGCCACTACCCTGCACATAATGTTGTTGGCAAAACTCATGCATACCTGGCCCTGCAAAGAAATTGGTGCTGCAGTTTTTGCAACTCATAACGTTTGTGTTGTGAGTGGTACACAGCCTGAGCCTTCTTTTCCACAGCATCAGCTCCCCACCACAGGAGACCACAACCAACACCTGTCACGACTCTGTTGGGGTTCTCAGGCAATGCCACTGGTGAAATGCTGAAATGACAAAAAAGCCTTGAAAGTGCCGAGCATCCTCATTTCCCTTTGATTGAAATGGGAGCCAGAGGCACACAGAACTTTGCAGGATTTGGCCTGTTTCAGCAGGTGCTGGCTGAGAAGGGCAAGAAGGAGGACTTTGGGAACTACAGGCCTGTCAGTCTCACTTCAGTGCCTGGAAAAGTGATGAAGATTATTCTGGGAGGTGTTGAAAAAACACCCAAAAGACATCGCAGTCACTGGTCACAGCCAGAAGTACTTCATGAGAGGAAATTCCTGCTTATCAAACCTAATTTCCTTTTATGACAAGGTAACCCACCTAGCTGATTGAGGGAAGCTGATCAAGAAGTTGATGTAATTTTTCAGGATTTCAGTAAAGTTTTCAACACTGTCTCTCACAGAAACGTTCTGGACAGAATGTCCAGCCACAGCAAGATAAACACATCATGATGGGTGAGCAGCTGGCTCACAGGTTGGGCACAAAGGGTTGTAGTGAATGGTGACATCAGAGTGGTGACCTGCCACAGGGGGGTTCTGCAGGGCTCCATCCTCAGCCCTGTGCTCTTCAGCATCTTCATAAATGACCTGGATGCAGGACTGGAAGGGATACTGAGCAAGTCTGCAGATAATACAAAACTGGGAGGAGCTGTTGATTCCCTGAAGGGCAGGGAGGCCCTGCAGAGAAATCTCAACAAATTAGAGAACCGCGAAATCACCAACCACATGGAGTTCAACAGGGGCCAGGTTCTGCACCCTGGGATGGGGCAGTCCTGGATGTATGGACACACTGAGGAATGAGGCACTGGAAAACACTGAAACAGAAATATTCTCTGATTCTGTGACTGGCAAGACTGTCCTTTTCCCCCCATATTTTTTCCCCAAGGAAGAGATTTATTCAGAATTTCCACTTTGCAAAGGCAAACTAAGGCAAAAGCTATTCTGGAGGCAGAGAAGAGTAACTGCAGTTCCCTTTCTGTTTTCACATTTGCAGCTATAAGGGTCCATTTTAAGTGACTAGGAAAAAAAATTGTGATGCTATTCCAACAGTGGAGCAAATTATTCTTCACAAACACAGCTAATCGAGGCTGCAGGGTTGCAATCATTCATTATAGATGGGCGTTGGAGGAGAATAAAATGTGTCTTCTAGCCAGCTGCCAACCCCAAAATTAGAGGAGCCAAGTACAAGAAGTGAAGCTTCCTGTCTCCTGAAGAAAGGGTCCTGGTTCAGAGTGAGGGGGAGATTCCTGCCTCTGGGCTCCTTTTGCAGCTCAGCAGCCCTCCTGCCAGGCCCTTGCTCTCCATCCTCGTAAGGTTCAGCACCACCACCCTGGTCACATTGCGACAGCAGCAAACAGAAATCAGGCACACGCGAATCAGAGGCGTGCATGAGGACGGTGATGCTACAACATCCCTGGTTTGTTAAAGCACCAGGCTCTGAAACACGGAGTTGCCAGGGGTACACCAGTAATCTTCAAACCTGTGAGCTGTTCTCATCAGATGATAGAGCCTGGATTCATTGCTTTCCCCTGGGAAATCCCCTGAGGCAGGAAGGCGGTTGAACTACTGTGGTTATAACTTTGATATCTGAATGAATATCTGCTAGCCTCAGGCAACCGGGCTTCTGTTAATTTTGACCAGGGAGCATGATACACTGTGGCAAGCCGTGTCACTTAGGATTGTATCTGCTTAGACATGATGCCTCTGAGTAATGTAATTTATATTTCATGCACAATTGAAGCAGCTAATGGTATAATTCTCCAAGGGGGAAACAAGTTGTTACAGCATTAATTACATTGCAGTTGCCATTTTTTTCTTTCCACCCTGTGCGGAGCACTTTCGAGTCATCAGCTCAACAACAGCGGTAGCTGGTGTCACATAAAAGGGTCTCTGGCCCTGCAGCCACAGGGGGGGAGGCTGGGGCCGCTTCCCTTCAGGGGTGGCAAGCAGGCGGTCCTGGCTGCCGAGGGCAGGCTGCTTCTTGCATGTGCAACCCAAAACTGCAGCCTGGCACTGGGAGATGGGGTTTGGAGAGGCAGCCAAAGGAGCACAAACAGAGCTGGAAGGTCGTGAGAGGGTGTCCGTCCTGGGCATCCCAAGGGGTGGTGAATACTTAAGTACCCTCACATTTGGAGGAGGGATGGCTGAGTGGCTCTGTGTGTCTGCATCGTGACTGTGACCACTACAGAGCAAGGATAATTCAAGAAGTGTGTGGAAGGTGGAGGGAAGTTTAAAAAGCATCTGATGTCTCTGCTAGCCCAGCTCTCCCCTCTGCACGGCAAGAACAGAGAGGGTGCCATGCCTGAGAAAGAATCTGCAGAGGAGATGAGCACAGACCTACAGAAGCACAGCAGTCCCACGTATTCCAAAGAGGGGGATTTGTCAGAAAAGGGAGCTTGGGACTCCCAGGCACTGGGAGCTGGGCTCGGGGAACAATGCCGACCCAGCTGAAGGGCAGCAGCGCTACGGGACAGCCCTACGACCATGCTGAGCCATAGAGGCAGCCTGGGGCAGGCAGAGAGGCCAAAGCAGCCTCAGGCAGGGCTTTGGGAACTGCAGGCTGTGGGTGGCTCTGGGCTACAATGGGTGCTTCTTTTTGCAGTTTGCATACAGCATCAAAAACCACAGAGCCAGCAGCTGAGCTAGGAAGAGATGTAAAAATAGAACCACTGGTACATGCCACAGTGTGCTCGGGCTGGATGTAACCCAAGCGCACACTGATGTCAAAAAAAAGAGGGAAGGGGAAAGGGAAGGGCAGAATTACACAACTTTGGCTGCTAGGAAAAGCTCTGAATTAAAAATAAAACCCAGTGTGTGTGTTTTGGCCCAGTGGCATGCCTCAGAGGGAACCAGCACGCTGAGCTGCCAAGCAAGGCTGGGATCAAGAGGAACATCTGTGTCCGGACTTCCCGCACTGTCAGGAGACTGGCAGAGGGGTAGAGATCTCTAATCAGGAGGAGGGGAGGGCCTTGTGACAAGGCTGGAGGAGGGAGATGGCCTTGCCTGTGCTGAGAGCAGTGCCCACAGCAGCAAGAGCAGTGCACACCAAGAGCCAGGAACTCTCTGCGGTGAGAACTGGCGGCCCAGATCACAGCGCTGCAGAGTCCCACGGAGGGTGCTGGGGAATGTTCACGCTCCCTTCCCTCAGGCACTAATTCTGTGCAACCGTTTATGCCAAACGATAAAGGAGCTGATTGCAGATCCATATGGAAAATGATGCTGTGCATCTCTGCAGAGATATTCCAAGCGTACCGTGGGACATAAGATCTGAAGGAGGGAGAACTGGAAAATTATTTATTCGCAGAGAAATGCAGCTTGTAGGGAGCCAAGATTATTCAGTTCAGTTGAAGTTTAAACTAGAAAACAGCTTTGGCAAGAAAAAAGTATGCAGAAATTGTTTCTAAAAAATTCATTAATATCTATCTTTTTCATGGAGTCACTTCCTAGAGGGAACATCTCTATGGGGAAAGGAAATTCAAGTATCATTTGCTGGAGGACTCAAGGACCATTCTGCAAGGAGAGGAGCACAAATGCCCTCAAAGTGGTTAAATATAAATCACTGTTATAAATAATATTAGCATATTAGCTATTTATTCATTCATGTGGGGACTCCACCTCCCCGAGTGGAGTTCTCCTCCCAAAACTGTCAAATCCCTCATACTCTGTCCCTGGCTCCGTGGGGATGCTGCCATTCACACAGGAGCAGAGTGACCTCCATCCCTGTGGGATGTGCTTCCTCCTAATAGCTGGACACTGTCCAGCAGGATGGAAGACTGTGTTTCAGTCTCTTTCTGCAGAAAACCAACAACTGAGCTCCTCTCCATAATATTTTAGCTGTGAAACTTAATCCACTGTTTTTAGCTTCCTTGGGGTGTGTTCTCACTGTCCTGGTGACAGCAGCAGAGACGTATCTTCAGTTCCTTGTGCACCCAGCTCCGGATCCCTTATCTGAGGAGTGGGACCCTTCTTTCTTGGTCTCCCATAAATCTGAAAAACACAATTGGATCCAGAGGGAAATGTGAAATAAATGTTCTCCTGAGGAGTGAATCCTTTTGGCTGATGGCAAGCACAGAGCCAGGAGGACAGGCACAGGTAGACCATGCTCAGGGCTGGCTAGATGCAAGCACCTTCAGCCTGGAAGCCAGATAACCACAGGCCCCCAGGCTCACGGGGGATCTGGACACTGGGGCAGTGTCTGAGCCAGCTCCGAGCATCCACCCGGCATCCATCCACCGGGTCTGGCTGAAATCCCTCTCAGCTCTGACTCAAAGTGCTGCTCACCAGCTGAGATCCACTGGACCTGTTACTAAACAAAATTTGCATGCTTTGGTGTGTGTCTCTGAAAGGCTTTTCTCCTTTTTTTTTTAAACAGATAATTCATGTCAGGTTAGGTGACCTTCTGCAGCTCATCACCTTGGGAAATCAGGTTAGTGATGTGGAGAACTTCCAATATGGTCTGAGGTTGCTGGCTTTAGGAATTAAGAAATTTGCTGTTTGTTTAAAATGAGAACGGTGAGCCACACAGTTTAGAGCTGGAGCTGAATTTCTACTTAATCTCCACTCACAAGAAAAGTGTGTCATTTTTTTTTTTCTCCTTAGCAGTGAGGTAATTAAAGGAAGAACAAGGCAGATTTTCCATTCTGGGAGCTGTTGCTGTATATCTGGGCTTCCACAGAGAAGGCTGGCTATCGTTATGAAGCTGTTCCAGACGAAATGTCAGAAATACGCTTTTCCTGATGAATAGGCAGAAGCCACGCTTTCAGATAGGAATATTTACCTGCCCTGCCATACACCCCAGCTGCTGCTATGTCCAATATATAATAATCCAATCCATTTTAATAACCTACTGCTTTGCAATAGCCAGGATTCTCTCCATTTGGAAGCAAAGGGCCACATTAACATTCAGACTGTAATCCACACATCCTAAGAACGTTTATAGCTGCTGCCATATACCCATGGACCTGGATCAGGGCTGGATTCCACATCCCCTCAGGCTGCCCCAAAATTCAGAGGTGCTTGATTCCAGGATCTTCCAGGGGCTCCGTTTTTCCTATCTTGCCTGCTGGTGTGAGCCAAGCGTCTGTAACATGCTTTGTGCTGCAGCCTGCCCGCTGTGCCGGGAGCATCCTGGGAGCTGCTGTCACAGCCTCGGGGGCAGCTGGACCACAGGCTGAGCACGTTGTGCCTGTGGGAAATGGTCTGGGGGTAGGGGACAGGGCAGTGGCACTGTCCTTGGAGCACGAGCCACAGCAGGGGCTGCTCACAAAGCTGAGACCCGCCAGGGCTTCTAGCAACAGGCGCTGCTGCAGGCCTGGCCTCCCCTTCCCTTCCTCATGCAAGAAACCACCGGCCAATTCCAACCAGGTTCAGAGAAGAGTGAACAGTCTGTTGCTTTATCTAAGGCTCCAATGACCCGTCTTTGCCCTTTACACTCCTCAGTCATGCTGAAGTACAGTCTGGTCTGCACCATCTTTGCAAATCCTCCATGGGACTGAAGGCATCTCAGGCACTTAAATCCAGTCCCACCAGCAAGCCAGGTGCCCTTGTTCCCTGCCCCACCTCACGATGCCATTCCAGCCTCAGCAGCACAGCATTGCCAGCAGCCAGCTGGAGAGGTGCCAGGAACATGCAGGGAGCTCTGCTCACATCTGGGAAGGCTGAAAAAGAGCAGCCAGAAATAGCCAGTGTTTGGTAAGGAGGGCTGGCACCGCGGCCTCGCACCGCAAACCAGCACAGTTCTGATAAGCTTTGACAAAGCATCCAAATCCTCTTTTAATTTCAGCCTTTTCTCACCTCTGGCTCAGCACCAGCCATTCAGGAGACACAGCAGCGGAGATGAAGAAAACAGTGAGAGTGTGCCGGGTGAAGAGAAAACCTACACTTTTACATGTGATGGAATTATTTTTGCCCCAGCTTCAGACCCCATTGTGAGACAAGTGTCCATGTCTGCAAGTGCTCCCTGGAAAGTAAATGGTGACAAATTTGAGTGTAGCCAGCAAAAACTTTCACCCAGGCTCTCTGAAAATAAAGCAGGTTTTTATTTTGCTTACAAGTGTCAGTCCCCAAGAAGGGAGGGGCTGACCCTCCCAGCTGGGGTGCAGGCTGGTCCTGACACTCTCAGTGATGATCTGATCTTGTGAGAACTCATCTTCCTGTGACATTGGTTTCTTTAATTTGAAGCCGTGATGTGGAAAGGGAAGGAGTTAAAAAATACTTGCTTAATAACCAATCAGAAGGATGGGATTGAGTCAAACAGGCCATAAAATCCAGGAGTGCACCACTTGGCCACCAGAAAACAGAGTGAGGGCCAGGGGCAAGCAGCTCATCAGGCATGTAGGACAAGAAGGAAGCCTGCATCCCTTTTCTAAACCTACCCAGATCTTCCCCAATGGTGTTAAATGTGTAGCTGGCTTGCAAGTAGAAACTACTGGTCAAGAAGTACCCGAAACACGCATAGTCATTTGACAAGAAAAAACCCAGCTTTCAGATGGTCTTTTAAACTCTTGCTAGATATATGAGCACTCCTTCCTGTGGCTCAAATGGAAGTAAAGCTTTAGACTGGTTACTATAACCCTGTCACCGTGATGATCTGCTGCTAGGGTAAAGACCTCTGCAGAGAAAGCAAAGTGAGACTCCAGCAGCAGATTCCTAAAGCTCTGGCCAGGTCTCCATCAGCGTTGGACTGGGTGGGCACATGGGTTCACAGAGCCCTGGCCAGTTCAGAAAAAGAAACACCTATGAGCCACATGAGCACCTGCAGGAGGGCTAGGGGCACCTCTGCAGAGAGATCTGAGGCCTGGCAGCCCGTCCAAACCAGCAGATCACAGAACTTTTTAGGAAAAAAATCCCCCCCAAAAAAATCCCTCCTGTGCCCCAAAGCTGGTCCCAGGTGAGTCTGCTTTTTAGAGGAATCACCAAGGAAGCAGCGCCAGCTGCCACACAGGCAGAAGGCAATCCTTCCAGATTTAATGCAACAGCCACATGCAATGACACACACAGTCCATCACAGAGACAGGTAGCAGGGCCCTCCGCTCTCATTCATATGAATATAATGCCTACAGCAATGCGACGCATCAACATTTTTAGAGCCAACAGTTTGACTTTCATTGCTCCGCTCTTTTTAATCGTTTTAATCTGCGTTTTTAGCATTCCGCTGCTTCTCTTTTTTTGCTTCCAAACAAGACAAAAAGTATGCAGCAGTTAATACCTCTGTTTTTAATGGCTCAACAAACAATGAAGGAACATTAAGCAGTTCCCGAGCCTTCCGGAGCACCGGTATTTTTAAAGATGAGATTGATCAAAGAGGCTGTGAACTCCAGTGGAGATGGATTGGCTCAGCACTGTAATGCCAGCATGGAGGCTGCTTCAGTGTGGATCCCAGCCCTTTCCTTTCATCTGCTTAGTGCTCCAGCAGCCAAAACTTCTTTGCCGAAATGAGACTCGGCCAAGTACAAAAAAAATCCCACATTTCTTCTGAAAGTTCAGGAACAGGGAATTAATTAATTAATTTATGTACCAGTTGATTGTTTTTGCTACTGCTTCACTTCAAGCGGGGAACAGAAAAATCCTCTCCCCGAGGCTCCTCTCACATGTCTGAGCTGTCCCAGCCTGACAGCAGCAGCTCAGCAGCACGTGGGGAAGGAGAGGAGAGCAGATTTTGGTCCATTTATTGCAAGCCAAAGCACACCCCTACTTCTGCCATGACTCTGCCTGGTGTCCTGGTGTCCCAAGAGGATCCTGGCAGCCTGTGCTGTGGGGACAGCAAACGCCCCCATGGGAAGCAGCGCAGCTCCTGAGCCCACCTTGGCGCTGGTGTGAGGAGAGGCTGGTGAGGAATCTGCCTTTTCACCAGCACTGGGGAACACTTCACACCTTGCTGCTGCTGCCTCCTCCTCAGCTGTGCACACAGGGTATTGTGGAGGAATGCCTTGGCTCTTTCTGGCTGCTTGCTGAAAAGAGCATGGATATCCTAAAGGTTTTGGGTTTGTTTTACTTTCTTCATTTTTTTCTTTTTTTTTTCTTTTTTTTTGGGGGGTGGGAGGAAGAGCAGAGGTTGATGGCAAAGGGATTCATCAGCCTGTCAATCCAGTGGTACAGGAGGGTCCTGATCTCAGACACCCTGTATTTGGCAGAACCAAAGGCATGAGTCCTGTGTGGTAAATGAGGCGAAAGCCACCCATTCCTTACTTCAGGCAGTACCAGGACTTTGACAGGAACAGTTGCTTTGTCAGGGACCCAGCAGAGCTGGCCCTGACTCTGCATCTGCTGCCTCTTTAAAACATTCTCTGCTGTACTTCCCTGTGGCAGTGCTGTTGCTTTCTCCTCCTTGGGTAAATCTGGATGAGCTTTGGGGAGCAGAGCAGGATGACAAGGTGTGGAACAGCAGCTGGCAGTAAGATCATATTTTGGTGGGAGAGTAAGGAGCAGGAGCAGCTCATAACATACACACAGCACCCTGCGTGCAGTGGCACGTGTTTTCTGTAGCAGGAGACTGGATCTGAGAGCTTGAAAAGCCAGGTAGGAGGCCCAGAGATGGGCTGAGACACTGGGGGGCAGCCATCAGCCCTCACGCAGCTGCTGGCAGCTCTGAAGCAGTTCTGAACAATATCAACACTGATGCCCAAGGGCTTCTCTACCCACCAAGAAGGGCACTCTGGGAAACTGCTCTCCAGATTTTCCCCACCGGCAGAGTACCCACAGCAAAGCAAAGCTGCAAAGCCTCCACATCCCATCCCCTGAAAACATGCCGCTGCTTCCCCGTATCTCCCAAGTCTATAAACCCTGTCAGGGGACAGCCTTTACTCTCTAGATTTAAGAAGATGTAGTGACCATAAATATTGTGCTTTGAATGAAAGAGTTGTGAATACTAGATGAGTCCATCCATTGTTAAATGCCATATTTAAATGCTTTAACACTCAGAGCCCCAGCAGGTGAGATCACACAGCCCCTCCAACCACTTCACTGTCAGTGTTGCTCAGGCAGGACAAGGAGGCCACAGAATCAGGTGGTGCTTTAAAGTTTTGCCAGCAGAGCCATGTCACACATGAATGTGAAGAAAACACCCTCCTGGCTCAGCGTGGTGCTAGCACAGCCTTTGGACAAGTCCACACCCTTGTGCCAGACCAAACCTTGCACCACAGAACCCTGGCTGGCCTGAGGTCTCATCACACCGATGCTCACTCCTCACCAGTGCCCGCTAATTATGTCAGTGGTGATGGGGAGGTTGTAGCTGCCTGCCTAATTAAGCCACAGTGGAGAACTCATCAGCCACTCTGTCCCTGTTCCTTCATTTTGCATTAGTACCTTGTTATCACAAAGGTAGTGCTTTACTCCTGCCATCGTTTTTTCTCATTTTGAAGGGTAGTGATTTAGTTATTTTATTTTTGCTCTGTTTCTACAACTCCTGCTTCTTTCCTCCTCAACTGCTTCCACACTTCTGAGCATGGAAGGCAAGATTTAATGCATTGGAACATCACAATTAGCCCCATCATGCTAATAACTTAAAGGAAACAAATAAATAGTGGAAATGGTGGCACTTTGGAAATTCCCCTGTGCTGCAGGAAGAAGGCCTGCTGGCCAGGGCACATTGATTTTTTTTTCTGAATCCATCCATGCAGGATTCAAGGACAGGACAAAACACTATTAAGTCAGCAAGCAGAATGCAGTAAATAATGAGGGAGCTGGAGAGGGCTGAGGCTGTGTGCTGAGCCCAGATATAAATTCTGGCGAGCTGTGCTCCTCAGCATCACCATTGCACTGCCTCTGGAGCACCAGGGAAACCCAAACAGGGAACAGGAGCTGGAAAAGCCCCTTGGGACTCCAGAAGTTTTGCATGTTGTGTTTTTTGTGGAGGCAGAAATAAACTCCTTCCCATCTTCCACAGCATTCCTTGCTGCTCTGGAAACCTGTGTGGAAAAATACCACTTCTTCTGCTGGAGTGCAGTATGTCTGAGCCAGATGAAGGCTTTAGCAATGGGGAATTTTTGCTCAAGAAGTGGGGATTCTACCAGCAGGGTTTAACGGGTACAGCTGTGTCAAAGCATTCTGACATCACCGTATTGCTGCTGTACCTCAGCTGGTGAAGTGCTTTTCCCCATGTAGAGATGCTCTCTGGCCTAAGGCTTGTTTGTGAAGGAAGGAGAGGGGAGAGTCCAACAGATAAAAGCTTTCCACAGAGCAGCAGGAGGGAGAAGGCAACCCATTAGCTTTTCCACTTCTTTGTTTGCCTTTGTCATCTCCAACCCTCGGCGTGCTTCAGCACGTCAGCTTCCTTTAGAGTTCAGGGGAACTAATCAAGTACGTGAAAGGCTTTGTGCAATCGAGTATTTGCAGGGCCGGCTCCTGGTTAAGTGATGTCGGGAAAACAGAAAAGAGATGAGATCCCTGCTTGAAGACTCAGCCCTGCTCTGACGACTCCCTGCTTCTCCTGCTTTGGCCCACACCGAGCTGCAACACTGCCATGCCTTCAGGAGGGTGATTCACAGCATCCCTGCAGAGAACCAGGCATGGCTTGTGACTCATGGTTGTCAATTCTTGTGATTTAATCGCCAGTCTTATGCTTCACTATGGTTTTCCTTCCAAAAGTATTGATGGGCAGCAAGAAATCAGTTTTCCTTCACTCAAAGAATTCTGTCTTGCCATCCCTGTTACAAAGAAAAACCTGAGAGAGATGAAATCTTCTGGGCCAGAAACCTGTGAACTGGTGATCACAGAAAGCAACTTCACAAAAAAGTCTCGTGATGTGTTAATTGACTTTATTATTTGGGATGTTGATATATGACCCTAGGGCACTGGGACGGACTGACAACATTGAAAGAATATGGAGTCTAATACGTTTGAAGGAAAGCTGTGTTTGTTCACACTGAAAACACTAAAAAGGAGCAAGTCCGGAAGTAAATCGGAAAAAATATTATCTCAATTTACATTAGGTCTGTAAAACAGTGGTGGTCACTGGCCTAGATAGGCAAACAGCTCTTTAATGATGCCACTGAGATTACACAAGTGCCAATGTGACAAGGCAGCCTGAGACGAGCTTTTCCTTTGAAGGGAGGAAACTGCAACTGCTCCTGCCTTGCAGCCATCTTTATTCACTTCTTTGTCCTTTCTTTCCTCCCACTTTTACGCTCTTCCGTGCCCTTGGTGACACACGCAGCCCCTCTGCTGAGGTTACGGTCAGCACAGTACCTGGTGGGGAGGGGAGGCTGGGTTGAATGTGACCACCACCAAATCCCAGAACACCTCTGACTCCATCCACCCTTCAGCCTGCCCTGACTCTGCCCCTGCACTCCTTAGGCAGGCCCAGGGGCTCTCAGGGAAGGTGGCAGGTCTTTTGGGAACAGGGCAGGCTCTCCTGGACTTGCCTTGGGATCTTTAAAGCCCCTTTCCTCCTTTGGTGGAGACAGAGAAAGGCAGGGCCCAGCGGATTCCATTTGGCTTTGGTCCATCTCTCACAGAGGACAAGATACCACCCTCTCCTGTGACAATGACTCCTTGAGTCAGTCCTAAGAATGTTGCCAAGCTGTGCCCAGCAGTTTCACTTTGTTGTATTTCAGAGAATTCTCTCTAAATCTTTCTGCCTAATTCTTGGCATGTTTGCAAGCTGGTCATTAGCTCAGTACCTCTGGTGAGGCAAAACAGAGACACTCCCCAAATCCTAATTTTGAAAATCAAGTTGGAAGGTCAAATCCCAACACATCTACTGCAGTGCACTGCAGCCAAGTGTATTTTCTTTGTTTTATCTCTAATGTTTGAAGCACAAAAGGGCAGCAACATGCAAAAATAAATCCCAAAAGAGTAGAATAACCTACACCATAAAGTGGCCATGGCAAGCCTTGAGAGGGCAGCTTCAGGTGTGTTAAAGTGGAGGTGTGGGACTTCTCATCCAAAACTCATCTCCCACACCAGTCTTACCCTGTCAGGAAAGAGGGTCACAAGCCACACAGAGGTCTTCTGCAATGCCAATGGCTACAAGCCCTCACCTCTCCAGGGAAAGGTGAAGAGCTGGGTGACAGGTCATGGGGCTGCCACTTCACCCCCAGAGGGAGGTAGATCACCAAACTGAAAGAAGAGCCAGTGCTGGGCTTCAGGGCTGGGAATGTCCCCACTTCACAGGAAGCTGTGGAAATGATCCCTTACCTCAGCCTTACTCTCACCTCTTCCAGATGAAGAGTCTTCCGTACATCAGTGTTTCCCTCAGCCCTCACTCCCAGCCTAGTCTCCAGTCCTTGTTTCTCAAGTATTTCTGAGCAGGAAAGGTCAGTTCCTGCCCTGTGGACTGCAGCAATGTGGCAGCAAACACTTGGACTCAGAGGAAGTTATTTGTTGGCCCGTTCAAATGCCAAACCCAGGTGAGCTCTCCGGGTGCACTGCAGCTGGACTCTCCTGGTGACACCCAGCAGCAGCACCAAAGGAAGCCCTGGCACTTGCAAAATCAGCTTGAAGAGGAGCACATAGCCACCATCTCCCTTTGTGCCTGACCAGGAGCATTTTCTGGACCAGGAGATGTCCCCACTGTATTTCCAGGCTGCTGTTATCCTTTCGTGCATTTTAGCCACCTCTGCTTGTACAGACCACGCTTTTCCTCAGTGCTGGCTTGTGACAAGTCAGCCTTTTTGCATTTAATTATCAGAAATGCAAATGATTGCCAAAACCCATCTGTGTTATTATTTTAGGGGCATAATTGTTAAACTGCCTTTGGAAAAAGTAAGGTGACAATTCTCCTGATCCGATGATTTCCTGCCCTAGTGAAAGGGGCATGGGGTGGAACTATCACTGAGAGAAGGATAGGATTAAGGAACTCCTTGCTTATCCAATTAGAAACCCCTCTACAAATGAGAGCAAGGAGAAAACCTGAGGGAGTCTAGAGTTGTGGCTTGACCCTGTCTGGATGCCAGGTGCCCAAAGCTGCTCTGTCACTCCCCTGCTCAACTGGTAAATCTGAGAAGTCCCTAAGGGGTTTACCAGCTTCTTGAGGGTCTACGTTGAATGTGAATGCCTCCAAACAAGATAGTCAGGGCCGTTTCTTAATGGATTTGAGCAGAACTGGGTCTGAACTGGGTCTGAACAAGATGTTTTCTTAATCACAGCTGGGTCTGTAACTCTCCACAAGACCTCAAAACCCTTTTCCTCTTTCCTTGCTGACAAAGAGGAAATGAAAGGTCTGAGATATCAATATTTTCATGCCCCAAACAATCCCTTTCTGTTCCCAGCCCAGCTCCATGACTCGGCTGTGAGACGGATAACTCTGTACATTCAAAACAGTCCCTGATTTTGGAGGCTGCGTGGGATGTGTGCGTGGAAGGTTCTCACTATGCATCTCCTGTCCCACACTGCACATTTCCAGGTCCCACAGAATGCCAGCCAGCACCTCCCCTCTTCTCAGCCATCCTTTTCCTAGAACTCACTGACGCGGAGCTGTGCACAGAAAGTCATTGCTGTCTTCATTCTGCTTGAAGGCTCAATCCCTTAATCTCTGCCCCTTGTTTATTCTAGGCAGGGGGACTCCCACCCAGGTTAAATACCTCCTTGCAGAGGTGTTTAAACTGGCAGTGAAACATCTCCTTGTCCCTGTTCTCTCGCTGCTGAGGCAAAGCTCTCCTGCACTGGGAGAAGGCAGCACCTGTGGTGTATCATTGTTGTACATCCCAGCTTGGCCACATCCTAGGAGCTCTCTCCATCCCCACATACACCCAGCAGCATTCTCCTGCTGTGCTTGCCCCAATCCTGTGATTGAGACCCCCGACCTCCAACCAGTGCTTTGCATCCCCTCTTGTCCCCCCATCCCGGCCAGCTGCCCTTGGCAGCCCTCTGGGCACCCCCACCTCAGCAAAGACAGCTGATGCTCCCACGCGGAGAGCAGCAGAAGGTGGGGAAGTAAACTGAGCTCAATCTAAACCTCTCTGTGGGAGTGTGGGAGCAGACCCACAGTGTCACAGACTTGCACACTACGCAGCCCAGGGCACACACTGTGTGGCCAGCACAGCCCTCTTGCTCTGCTCCCTGTCTGGGGGAGAAGCCCTCAGCCTGGCTGCTAATGCTCCTGCACATGCATTTTGGGTTTTTTGAGCTGTTGCTCACAAACAAAAGTGTTTGGATGAAAAATAAACCTCTTAAAAATCCCAGCCTATTCACTCCTGGCAGTCTGGTATTCCTTCAAACTGTCAGACTTAGCAGATTGTTTACTGGAAACGGTTCAATTGGCAGGACCTTCTGCTGTGCAGATGAAATTTTAAAATCCTGTTTCTTGTTGCGCTCAAAGTCTCTCTTTCCACTACACAGCTTCACAGAATTATTATTCACTTGTTTCCCATTGAATCGAAAAATACCCTCTCTCTTTCATTTCTATGGTAAAAATGTGAGGGGATATTAGCCCTCATGCTTCAGGACACAAGCCAAGAGCTAAGTGCTTGGGCTGCGGAGAGAAGTTTCCCCGAGGGACACAGTAATGCAGAATGGTCAATTGTCCCCGAAGAGTCCCAGCTGGCTGAGATGGGAGTCACACTGTTCTGCCGGACTGACAAGTGGTGCACAGCATGGCACTCTCTGTGGACCACCCAAGGGTCTCCTCATCCAGGGGAATCTTGTTCTAATAAAGAGAAGCTCCCGTAACTCCTAATCTTGCAGATTTTGGTATTTCCCTTCCTGTGCACAAGCACAGCAAGAGAAAGCGCTTTTCCTGCTGCTGCCTTTGCAGCGTGTCCTGTCAACAGCTAAACCTGTGAGGCCAGGACCTCCTGCTTTGGGTGAAATGTTCTGCTACCTTGTCCCTCCGCTTAGATCAATGCCTGCCAGTTGCCAGCAGGAAAGAGTACTTCAGTCAACTTTGTAAACTTTATTAAATCTTATGGCAGAAGAACCTGCCATGAAACAGGAATATTCTCTGTCCTCTCCATGGCAGAAAGGTATGACTACCCATGGATCCTGCAAGAAGACTTGATTGTTAAAATTTCAGTCTTCATTGGTTGAAGAGATGACTGTAGTCCCAATCAATCAAGGGTAAGAGAAAACCCCCAAAACACGAAGTTCAATAGGTTAATATACACTCAGGTAGGAATGCTCAGGTACCTCCCCCAGGTGGGGGGAGGGGATGAGCTTTCAATCTTTTGGTGGAAAGCCTCAGAAATTAGTCTGGGGGTGCTTTGGGGGTTTTTGGTGGTTTATGACCCCTTCTAAGACATGATAGCTGCCTCTCACATCAAGCAGTGGAGCCAGTTTTGCCCCATCAGAAGGGATGAATCAGGACCTTTCCCAGAAGGAATTTTACAACTGAGTGAATTGTGAGGACAACTGTGATGATAAAAAGCACCATCCTGCCTCCTCAGGGTCTGCTTTTCATCTGGCTCAAGGCCTGGCTTGTAGCCCTCGGCGGTGGGTGCTCACTTCCTCTGCCTTATGCAGACCAGAGGCTTCACCACCACACACCCAGAAACTCACCTCGTCCCACTCAGGGGTGCAAGCCCAGCCCCAGCAGAGCACCCACTGCCTTCACAAACGGGCCCGTGGTCGAGTCATTAATGGTCGGCATTCCAGTCTCTAGCAGTGGGTGTTAAAACAAGTTGTTCTAGTAAAGTTTTTCATGAAATCAATGAAATTACCTCCAGCCATGGGCCTGACGTGCCATTCCCAGCCATGTTACAATGTCCCATAATCACTCTGTCAGTAGGTGGAGCAACTTCCTTTATCCTCACCTCCTCACCATTCACCCAACCAGAGATGCTGTTCCGCCCACTACAGCTGCATTTCACACCCGAACAGATCACACCCCGCAGCCTTAACCTCCCTGTGGTGGGCCTTTGTGGGCACCTATGGTTGCTGTACACTCCGTGATCCATGCTGCTGTTGTCCCAGACATATGGGAGCCTTGTCCCAAAGCTGGCCTTTCAGTTTGATGAACACTTTCTCATGTTAATAAAAGAAAAGCACAGCAGCACAAACAGGCAGACTTGAAAGGGAAAAAACACACAAATCTCAATCAGCACATACAGCCCTGAGTCTCTAACTTTACTTCTCCCTCCTGTCACATTCCTTCTCCCAGCACTTCCCCCTAGGGCACACAGGTTCAGTGGGTGAGCACTTGGTTTGCATAGAAAATAAAAAGGGGCCCAAGAAGAATAAAGTACCAAGTTTTGCAGCTTTCAGTCTCTGCACGTTGATGGGACAGAGCCGGGGAGCTTGGATATGTCCCACTGAACCAGTGATGTGGACGGAGCTGAGATAGCGTGTGGTGGTTGGTTTCTCACACTGCAGAGCAATGGGAGACAGATAAAAACACATTGGGAGGGCATCACCAGCAAAGCGGCCTGCTGCCAGGGAGAGACACGGAGCAGGGGGCGCTGGGAGCCATGCAGGCTCGCCTCTTATTCTTGCTGAAGTAGCACAGACTCNTTTTTTGTTAAGCTCTGCTTTGAACTGGGAGTGATGTGTTAGTCAACAATTTTGAAATCTTTTTGGGTAAAGGGGGTTTTTATTTTAGCTCCCACACAACGAGCTGCCCACTGACTTGTGTGTAGTTCCCTCCTCCTCCATTCAGGGTTTCCTGAACACCTCTGGGCAGAAAAGGAGCGCTGGCACTGGGCCCTCACCCCCATCTCTCTGTGCATGCCGGTGGGAGGGACACGCTCAGCCTGCAGCACAGTCGTGCGCTGCATTTGCAACAAACTCAGGATCTCCTCTCTCCCAGCAAATCGAGTCGTTTGGCGACGATATTCCCCAATCACCGCAGTGCTGGTGTCACGATCTGATAGATGTAGCTGTGTCTAGAGGTCACTGCCGCGGGCTTTTCCCTCGGCAGCCCGGGCGGTCCTGCCCCTCCTGCCCCGCCGTGCTGCGGGGTAAGCGGGGCCCGGGCGTCACGCATGATGTACATCACAACTGCCTGTAGGATAGCTGCCTTGCTCTGAAATAACAGCTGATTCCCGGCTAATAGATTCAGTAATCTGACACCCGGGCTGTAATAATTGTATCTGAACAAGGCAGGCTCCAGCCTCTGCCAGCCTTATTAGAATGAGTGATTGTTTCCATCAGGGATGTAGCTCTGGTGCATTCACCTTTCCCGGGCTCTGAAATACAAATTGAGCTTCTGACCTTGGCAGATATGACAGCTGACCTGTTTCCTCCTTTTTAAATAAGGAGAAAACAGGCTTTGGAGAGAAAGGGCCTGCTTTTCTGCAGGCCTCCTTCTGCCGAGCTGCTCACTATCATGAGATCTTAGTTAAATATTTGGCTTGCTGTTATTAGCCAGGATGATGGGCTGCCTAAACCGCCGAGCTCTTTCTGTGAGGCACAGAGGCACAATCCTGCTAGGTTTGGGTTTATTCCTAATTTCTCTGCTCCCCAGCATGGCATGGCTGTCAAAGGCAGCCCCTTTTCGCTGTGACTGTGCAGACAAGCTGTCCCAGCAGCTGCCATCCAGGGGTGTTTGTAACCAGGAGATGGCACCAGGGACAGGGCTCAAAGCTGCACCAAGGCTGAGCTGTGGCCCAGCCACCTCTCCCCTGCTCCGGGTCTCAGGCAGCCCCCAAGGGGCTCTCCCGGGGCGGGGGCAGTGAGCCCTGCTGGTGGGGCTGATGGGTTTGGAGCAGCACCCAGGCTCGCCCTGCCTGGAGCAGGAAAAGCTGCCAGCTGTGCTCGCAGCAGCCGCAGCGTGGGAAATGCAGGACCAGGCAGGGGCTGACTCCCAGCAGATTTTCCCTGGGAGCCGCAGCGCCATCCACTGAAATAAAACCACCTCCTGCCCTCAGTCAGGAGCCCTCCTGCTGCCTTCTTTAGTCAGCGAGTCAACAGGCCTCGGCTGCTGATCCTGAATTTCCCCAGTGATGTGCCATGCAAGGCGCGTTTTCCAATGGGCTGCGAGCACATGCTGTGGCTGTAAATATAGCTAGGAGGGAGATTTAGCCATGGTCGCCCCTCTCTACCTCATATTGCTTTTCCTGGGGTTAAATGTCAAACGTGTTTAAAATATCACTCGGGAATGCAACCAGTGTGCACTTCAGGAGGGGGCCAGCCGGGCTCCCCTAAGGGCTCTGTCCTGATTTATGGAGGTGCGTGGCACAGAGCTGTAAATCGGGGCACGCACCAGATAACGTCATGGGAGAGCTGCGTGCCTTTTATCAGAGCTGGGACGCTAACACGGTGAGGGGCAGGAGCAGGGACAGCCCCGGGGCGTGCAGCTTGCTTTTCTTCCTCTAACAAAGGTGGTAGGAAAAAAAGCTATCCCGCCTTGGTGGCTGCACAAAAAATTGTGCCTCAGCTCATCAGTGGGGGCGCTTGTCATGTCCTGGGAGATTCCTGGTGTTTCATTCTTTTGCTCCTCTCTAAGTGAAGAGGAAGGCTGGCTTATGGACCCCAGGCAAGTCCTGTAGGTCTGGTGGCTCGGCACAAAAGAGGGAGCCAGGCAGGGCGTTCGAGTGGCGGGAAGAAGGAGATTTATGTCTTTTACTGTCCATCTGCAAAGCAAAACAAAAATAGCTGAAACACCGGTTTTCTGCTTTATCGGCTCTGTGAATAAGCATATAAATTTCTATGACATTTCTGGAGGCCTGCTGAAGGGGAAAAAAATTCATCCCTTAGGACCTGGCCAGCAACAGTGGCAGCATATGGTCTGCTGAAATCAGTGGCTGAGTGCATTTTGTGTGTGTTAGCATTTAAAAGGTGACTTTGCGAGTAATTTCAGAAGCAAGGAGGGGTTTTCTCTCTTTTCCTTTTTTTTTTTTTTCCCTTTCCTTTTTTTAATCCGGTCTAAGCTGATGCAGCTGTCACAGCCAATAACTCCTGAATAAGGGGGCTGGCTCGCGTTTTCTTGACTGGGAAGCACGAAGGGGCGCTGGCTTTGGCCGCCGTGTGGAAGCAGGTTCGGCCTCTTCCTTGGAGGCACAGGGGCGAAGGGCAAAGTACCCGGCACAGGCGAAGAGAGCACTCAGGGATGTTTTATTTTTCCCAGCAGCTGCAGCTCCCTCTGAGAAGGAGTCGGGGCCTTGTGAGTCCGTGGGAAAGCGGCTCCGGTCTCCCGGCTGCAAAAGAATGGCGGAGGAGCGTCGTTTCAAAGATGGAACTCATTGGGGGAAAAACAAATACAAATAGGCAACTGTTTATGGTAGATAAAGTGTGGCTTTTTCTCTTTCATCGTTGACTAAAACCTCATGTTCTTTCCGGTGAGGGAGGCAGGAGCCGTAATGCGCTGTCAGAAAGATGTCTTTCAGCCAGGCAGCACCTCTGGATGTTTATCTCCCTGCCATTGTGCTCCGGCGCTTTGAAATGTAAAGGGAAGACGCTGCTAATCACACTGTTGCTTAAAGATCAACAGCCAGGAGAGATGTACTTTGTCACATTTTCTCTTTGGTCTCTCTTTTTCCGTAATGAAAACGGTGACATTCATTCAGGCTTGCACGCCAGCGCATGGCGGTGGGTTTTTAATGAATCGCTCCTGCCCTTTCCCTGGGCTCTGACGGAGGGGCACAGCCGGAGCTGCCTTTGGAGTATCCTGATTGCCACCGGAGATGCAGATCCAGCCACTGGGAGAGCGCGTTTTGTATCACATCTGGTTTCCTCCGGTTTGGGTCGAATCCACCCTGTGTTACGTTTGAGTCGTATTGTTGAAGTCAGAGAGGATGCGAGATGCAAGCAAAGACTGAAAGGCAAATTTCTGATGTCGGATTTCTTATTAGTGGGAGAACAGAGAGCTTTAGAGGTAATGAAAAAAAAAAGGAAAATAAGAAGAAGTGTGGAATAAAGGAAATAAATGCTTATCTGTGGAAAGAAAGAAAACTCAATATACAAGATGCCTCTTCCTCCTATCCTGGTCTAGGCTCGTAAATAACGGAGCAGAAAGGATGAAGTAAGCATGGAAAGCTGGAGCGATAAGAGTATTGAAATGATGTGGCTGAGAGAGGGGGATATTTTTATTTTAAGACAGGAATTTCCCATGCTCCTATTTCTTCACTGTGAGATTAACACAGAGGTCTCCACTTCCACTTTCCACTATATCCTACATGTGGGGAAAATGCAGCAAGTCAAAATTGTACAAAGAGCATAAGAAGAGGGAGAGAAATTCAGCTCTTCTAATGCTGATTAAGAAGAACAAAGAGGAGAGCAGAAATGTGAACCACCAGTTATTTTCCAGCAAAGGCTCCACTGAATCCTATTACAGGAATATATCACAATCACTATGAAAATTTTCATCTTTTGCCTGCCCAATGCCAAGGCAAGTGTCATCAGCCGGCAGTGAGAGGCCTGGGACACACACAGCAGATAAAGCAGAGTAACAGAAAAACTGCATCAGCAGCACGTGAGTGTGTCAGGCATGGAAACGTCACCCCCACACCAGTCCCATCGGCTTTCCCTGAGCCTTTCGTGCCCCTTTCCCAGTCTCCTCTGGGAACAGCTCCCTAAGGCGCAGACCACACATTTGTTAAGTGCTTCCTTGGAGCACAGTGAGGGGAAAGCAATGGCTCGTGCACAGGGCACAATCCCCAGACAGGCCAGGAGACATAATGAATTTTTGAGTGGCATCAACCAGCTTTTCCTCTGTGGAGAGTTTCTATCACTGCCATGAGTGTGGGGTGCCCACTGCCGGTCTGAAGATGGCTCGAGGATGCCAGCAGAGCTGCGGGTACCTCGAGGTGTGGTGCTCACAGAGAGCTCACCAGCTGCTGAGCTGATCCATGTGTGCCCCAGCAAAGAACACTCACCAGCCCATCCATAGCAACATAAAATTGAGGGGTGAACTCTCCTTGTGACAGTCAGGCTGCCTGTGTGAAGCTGGTGCAAGGACAAGGGGCTACATGGTGCTAAGCACTGCTTGCCTTCAGGGCCTCTTCCTACATGATAAATACTTATTTAGATGGTGCCCCGCAATGTGCGGTTGTACACGACCCATAAATCCTGGTGTTAAATCAGTAAAATAAAAATCCAGTGCTGCGTCAGCTCGGCCTTTGAGAAGCCAAAGCTGATAAATAGGGTTTGATTGGCTCTTTCTACACCGATGCCCCAGAGCAACACCCTCTGCATAAGTGTGATATTGCTGCAAGCTGACAGTACAAAGGACAGACGCGTCCCCGTGCCAGCCATTGAGCCGGCTGCCTGGATTAACCCTGATTTCCTTCCCTGACACTCCTTTCTTCTGCCGAGGAGGGAAGCCAGGCGTAAGAGCGAGTCCCTTTGCCTGTCATGCTGAGAACGTGCTGCTGGCAGCGTAATTCAGCGTGCTAAGCCCGGTTCTCCCCTCCCTGGTCCCTGCTCTGCGGTGGTCTATCTCCATAAAGCAGAGGATTTACACCGTCTTACACTAGTGGTGTGAGAAGGATCAGGCTGTGACAGTCCTGACTCCCAGCTTCCTGAGAAAGGCAGAGAACAGCTGCCTTTCAGCTCTCCTTGCATCCCTTGGGCTCTTTCTACTGATAAGGATTTCCTAGGATGTGGGTGAGGGGAGGGAATGTGGGACAGCATCTCACATGCACCTTTTCAGGTTTAGCCTAAATGCCTGTGTGAGGAGTGGCACCATCTCCGAGAGCAGAGCAGCCAGCTCACACCCCTCTAGCCACCTCCAGCACCTCTGCTGACATGACAAACAAGCAATAAATACAAATCTTATCTGTCTAATAAGGCGAGTTCCCCGTGCAGCAGGAAGGAGCCTCTCCATCGAGATGGTATCTGCACCAACCCAGGTGACACCCTGAATTTGGCAGCAGCGCAGACTCGTCAGGGAAGGGAAAAGCAAGAGGCAACCAGGCTTTTCCCACTGCCTTTAGGTGTGTGCCCAGGCAAGCCTGGCTCATGGCAGTGCCAGGAGTGGTACCTGTCCGAATCAGAGGATGCTCTGCTCCTCCCTGCCGTCTGTGTGCTTGCTGGTGGCCAAGCTGACGAGATGCCAGGGATGAGGTGCCAAAATGAAAAGCCAGTGCATTGCCTTGCTGCTGATCCCCACTCACCACCAGCTGGACCAGGGCTTGCAGGAATCAGCCCTGAGAGGGAGCCCAGCTGCCCAGAACTGACCAGGATGGAAGTGAAAGATGCTGGCTGCTGGAGGGAGGCTCCTTCAAACCCCTCATTGCATCTGGCCTTCCCCACGGGCAGGCAGCCCCTGTGTGTGCTGCAGCTCAGGGCTGCATCCCTCAGCTGGCTGGCTGGAGATACTTTCCTCCATTTCCAGTTGGCTCGAGGACACTGCTGAATCCTACTGGGCACTGACCTGCGTCATGTCTTCATCAGCACTAAATGAAAGAGGTGTGACTTTCCCGGGCATGAATTAATTGGAAATGCTGTGTAGGTCAGAAATAGATGCTCCCAAAACTGGCTTCTTCTCCAGGTGCTGGCATCCTGAAACATGTCAAATCCAGATCAACGATGGCTATATCCACTGCAGACAGGAGATGGGGTGGGAGATGGCACACAACCATTCCCTCTGATTGTGGACGTACAGCGTAGAACTAAAGCACAGGCCAGGCACCTGTACTTTAGTGTATGCCACTTGAAAGGAAAGATTAAAGCCATAGGAACATTTTGGTTTTCATCACCCAAATGGAAAAACTGAAGGTGAGGGACAGGAAGGACATGTCCTTCAGAGTCAGCCCAGCAAACAGGGCTTTTATTCAGCTCCTTCAGGGGAAAGGAAATACAAGCAAGTTTGGAAGCAAGACAAGATTTAAAATAAAGAGGCAGAATGTTTGGGATTAAAAATGTCTTGGACTTTTAAAACTGTCTCCTCTTGTCTGACAGTTGGTTCAAGTCAGCACAGGCGAGTAAACTTCCGTCTGCAAAAAATCTCAGCCAGTGCTAAGATGCTGCATAATAGATTGGAGCTGGGCAGGTGTGGGACCAAATGTCTCTGCTAAATGAGAGAGATGTGCAGGCAATGCTCTGGTTAAAGCACCTGCCAGTAAATAGGCTCTCTTTTGCTATTTGCCCATCTAAGATCATATTATAAAAAAAACCTGTGCAGATCACCCTTGAATCAGTAATTTTCTCTATGCCTATATGCCTATTTTTTAATAAAGAAAATGGCCTGCATCTCAAATCCAAACTTTTCAGGCTGCTCAGTTAGAGCAGAATACTGGAGACTTCGGATAAATTTTCTCCCTTATTGCTGAAATTTCAGCTGAGAAAGAAATCATCTTGTGCTCCTTTCTCGCACATCTAAATTCTGAAGCATCAGCTGTTTTGAGGGGGAGGGATAATAACTCCCTGTTTCTAACATCCAACTCAATACGTTTGTGAAAGGGATTATACAGCACCTCGTCCACCCACAGCAAGGGATTGAATGTGCTGACCGGGGAGGGCACCTCCTCTCTCATGTTTAATTCAGGTGATGTTTTCTGTCTCAAAGGCAGGGAAAGTGAGCGAGGCATTTACTCAGGTTGGAACGGGAGGTCAGATTTAAGTTTGAGTTAGCTCGACTTGGCCACCTGCAGCGTGATCGCAAGAGAAGAGCTTGGGATCAAGGCTGGGCTGGATGGAGCTCTGAGCAATCTGCTACAGTGAAAGGTGTCCCTGCCCATGGTTGGGGGGTTGGAACTAGGAGATCTTTAAAGTCACTTCCAATTCAATGAATCTATGATACTACAAGCTGTGTTCTGCCCTTGCTGTTTCTCCCTACCCTCAAACACGGAACCCAAGCAGTCTGTAGCACCACCCCCATTTTACAGAGGGCAAGAACAAGGTACTGGAGACAAGAACCCTTCTCAAAAGCAACCAGCGTGGTGGGAGCAGGACAGGGGTGCAAACAGCCTTCTGCCTCCTAGTCATGGTCTCCTATGGAGATGGTGGTGGGATCATGTGTGCGACCTGGGTGCCTTTGTTTCCATAGGCTTCTAGTTTGAATCAGCATGCAAAGGCCACTGACTGAAGAAAGAAGTCCCCGGTGCTGGTGGGACCTGGCAGGCCGAGAGGTTTCTCTACCAGCAAAACACAACCTGCAGTAGAGGCAGGGGCCAGGTGTCCTAGTACGGGACACGGGGAAGGAGGAGTGTGAAGGGCTGGCAGGAAGAGGGGAAGAGGCAGGTGGTCATAACGGGAACTGAAAGAAATATGAAAGGGATCAAGAAATGGTGTGAGGAAAGAGAGGAGAGAAGATTTCCTGAGGACACGGAACACAAAGGCAAATAACGGTGGTAATGGCAGTAATGGCAGCAAGGGTGAGCACAAAGAAAACAAAAAGGAGTGAGAAGCAACGGGAGAAAACGAGAATAAAGCTGGAAAAGGAGAAGCAGAGGAGAAAGCAACCATCCTGCCAGCCTCCGTGATGGCTGTTATTTGCAGATAGGAAATGCTGCCTGCAGAAAAGCTGATTGAGGCTGATTGAGGGAAAGAATGAGCCACATGTGACAGATGTTAGTCACTTCACGTAATGCCCTACTGGAAGGCACTTGGATTCTGCAGGGATGACAGCACTCCAAGAAGCTGCATGGAGCACAGCAGCCCTGGGAGCAGACGGGAAGGAAGATGAATGGCAGGAGTGCTTGAATGCCCTGATCTCAAAAAGGGAAGAGAAGAAGAGAGAGGCGAGTGGCAGCCTCTGCCTTTTACGTATTTCCTGCCTCCCTCTGTGCCCGATCGCTCCCTCATCCCAGCCCAGGCAGAGCCCGGAGCAGATGGGAACTTGCACTCCTTCCTGCAGGAAGCAGGGCTGCCTCTGTGCCCCCCAGAGCAGCTGTCAGCACCCGTGCACATTGTGTCTAAAATAATCTCTCAAGCCTCTCATTTACCCAGGTAGTTTGGAAAGCAATCTTGGACAAGAAAAAAAGCCAAAGTGATAGCTTGCTTGTGCTTTTGTAATTTCATGTCTGACAAAGATAATTCTTCCTTATTTTCAAGATTAAAAAAATCTCTAAGCAGCAAATGGCACGAGGGTTTTTTGTGTGTAAGGCCCTCATGGTTGCAAGCCTTTTCTTTAACTTGTTTACCTCAACTTTAAAAATGCAAGGGAAAAGCAGAACTTCTCAGGGGCTACTTTACCTTCAGCGTTGGCAGTGAAGCAGCTGCCATATTAGATCATATTCAAATAGAGCCCCAAAGAGGTCAGGAGCAGCATATTAGCTGAACTGTTTATCTGCAGCCAGCCAAGGGGGGATGGTGCTGCTCAAATCAATTTTCTATGCTCCGACTGGCCCATCTTCTTGACACTTAGATGTCACTGTACCACTGGTGATAAAAAGGCCTGCCAAAAAAGGATGGATTTGGATTCACGCAGGGTCCTACAGAGCCAAATGAGAATTGACAATATTAGTCTTTAGGACAATTTTACAGACAAAATTAACCAGAAGAATAAATTTTCAACAGTTCGCTTAATCTAATCTGCTTTCCATTGCATTGTATCTTGCTCCCATCCACAGTTGCCATTTTAACACTTGCAAGCAATGTTGGCTTTTTTTTTCCTTTTTTTTTGTTTCATGGAAAAAAGATCAGGTATATAAACGAGGGCACACATTGCCATGAAATGCCAGTCAAAAAATAAACCACATCTGGTTTCTGTAAAAAGGAGTATAAAATCCCTCACATAGTTTAAAAGCAAGGAGAAAAAGTATCAGCGTGTTAAATTTGGGCCTGAGGTATAGCTGTTGATATGATCTGAACCTTAACTTTCCCTAAGTTCATCTGGCTTTGGTCTTAATTTTATTATTTGGATAACTAAACAGCAAAGGCTGAATCTCAGTCCCAGATCTGGTTTTGAATTAAAAATAACTGACAGAAAGTTCAAGATTATTCATATTCTGTCTTACCTTTGTTGCAAACTATGCGGGCCCTTGTACATCTGTGGCTATCGTTCATGGTATTAGAAATCAGAAACTCTCTGAGTTAATAATAATGCATAACACATGTGTAGCACTTTCCATCCTTCAGTACCGCACAAATGACCAAGTGTCACAAGGAGCCCCTGGAATGTTTTCCCCGTGGCAGGGATAGTGACATCCAGGGGCTGACTGTGTTGGTCAGGGACACCCAGACTGTGCAGAAGAAGAAGCTGGGGCTGTGAGGCAGAGCCAGGGCAGGTAGGGATGGCTGCTCCTAACACTGCACTACACATCAGAGTCCTTGCATACTTTGCTTTTTCATATTTGTACAGAAGTTTTCCACATCTCTGGCTGAATATTTAGGGAAGCATTTCAAAAACTAATTCAGATGGCTCTCCAAATGGATCTGGAAGAAAATACTGGGCTGGAACTATTCTGCCAGCACCCCTTTTGAGCATTTTCAGGCCTTCAGTTAGGAATCTCAGTACTTGCCAGTGAAAAAGGCATAATTTTGTGCTGGCCCTGTACAAATTTACCCCCATGCAAGTCTGCTCTAACTCTCCGAAGGACAACCTTCATTCCTGCCCCAGCACAGCCCAGGGCAAGCGGTGGTCACAGTCACACGGTCTGAGGCTGCTCTTGGCCCCGGGGCAGTGGCAGCAGAGCCAGATTTTCCCTGGATCTCAAAGGCAGCAAAGGAGCTGGATGCTGGAGATGTAAACATCGACAGGATGACACGGGTTTTCAGTGCCAGCCTCCCGCTGGCATTGCCTGGGTAGGAATGGGAAGTGCCCAGCATTAGCAGAGAGAAGAGGTAAAGGAGGCGCCAGGCTGGGATGGATGAAGCAGGGCATTAACATGGGGAGCAGACGAGGATGAAAGCCACACTAGTCACCCCAGGGGACAGAAGTAATTTACCACCTGTTAAGAGGCCAGAGTCACCTCTTGACCCTGACAATGTGCACATCTCTGGATGCTTGTTGAAGGGTGGTTTGCTGCAGCTACCAGCCGCACCATCAGCTCAGCTGGTGGAGAGCACTGCCAAAAGCTCTGCAGGGCCAAAGCACCATTTATAGGTTGGCAGCCATTCCTCTGCTTGTCTCTTTGCTTGCAGAGGGGTTTCTCCCATTTGCTTTCCAAAAGCTGCTGACAGTACATTTGGAAAAAGAAGCAACTTGGACCACGTTGAGGACGCAAAAGGAAGTGCTGTCATCAGACGACCTGTGCAGCTGCATTTGGTGCCTCTGGGTTCAAACACTAAACAAGCAGCCAGGGGCTGGGGTGAAGCGTGGGGCACGGGACCAGATCCACAGATGAATTTTACCTCTGCTCCTTGCCTCTGACCCAGAGCAGGTGACAAACACTACAGCAGCCTGGGCTGCTCCTGCTGTCCCCACTATCTCCATGCTACCCCAGCAAACCTTAAGCCTTCAAGCTGTACCTCATGCTGTACCATAAAAGTCAGCTCTGGTGTGCTGCAACACAGCCCCCCTGTTACTTCAAGTGCTTTAAACTGGAAAAAAAAATTTAAAAAAACCCCAAAAAAAATGCAAGGGTCACAGTCATATTTTAGGACCACAGGGCCTTTGGGCCCACAGAAGACTCAAGGCTGGATTATTTATGCACAGCCACTCTGCTTTACAGGAAATACCAACATACAAACTATTTAGTATCCCTTGTCTTGGGGACATGAATCAACTCCTGCACTATTTTATTTAGCAATACTGATGCTAAATGCTATGCTTCATTTCTGGATTACAATACTGGGAAAGCAGGAAAGGCAGCCAGACCTCCTCAGCCTCCTCAGTCCCCATGGCTGGGGGCAAGACTGAGTTCATGTCCTCCCTCAGCCCCATGCAGAGAGGCAGCAGGCAGAGAAACTGAGGGAGGTCAGACACTGCTATCTGAATCCCATTTATAGAGCCAGCAGTCAAACCACAGGCACTTCCAAAAAGCAAAAACCTGACTTTCGGCCCAGAACTGAACATGTGTTCATTTCTGCAGTTGAAAAAATGCTGCTGTTAAGGGAAAAAAAATTACTTAAAAGCCATTGTCAAACAGTTGTCATCCCCTGGTGCTGAAACGGACGGTGCTAGAGGAGGCAGAAGGGTTTGTGCAGAGAATTAGACTGTTGCTAATTAATGAGGACTGCTGCATCCTTCAGTGCCCAAAATGGCCAGTGGTAGTGAGGACGACAGAAGGAGGTCTCACAGCTGTGGGATTGAGGCAAAAGGCTTGACAGACTGATTGGTATCCTCCACCACCACAGAGCTCAGAGTGAATGTTAAGAAAAGTGTTTTAACTCTAAATTTGTACAGGTTGTCAGGACCTGGATGTGGAAGTCCTGGTTTGTAGAGTACCAAGGTTGTGAGATGAGGGGTTAAATTTGCTCTCTGTGCTGCAGTGGGAAGCAGGGGAGCTGTAATCTGGACATACAAAGAGTGAAATACAAAGGAAAAGCAAAATCAGCCACCTGAAAATAGAGACAAAATTTTCCATTTTTGTCTCCTTTCTCTCTCCCGTACTCAGCACTTTTCAAAGAGAGTCAATAATCCCTGTGGGGGTCAGCCTCTGGCTGCCAGCACAACGTCTGGGAGCTAATGTGGTGAGCAGCCTGGCTTTCCTCAGGGACAAAGAGAGATGCTGAGCAGCTGCCCACCAAGTGACCGTCCCACAGGCATTCCCAGCAGCACCACTGTGAACGCTGTGCATGGTAAGGAGCCAAACCAGGAAGCAGGGAGAGCTGAAAGCAAGAGGATCCCTGGACAACGTGGCAGAAAAAAGGAAGAAAATACCCTTTGCAGTAGATGGAAGCCATTGCAGCAAGTGGACTGGACAGGCTCTCACTGCCAGCTCCAGTCAAATTGACTTTCCTGCCTGTGCTCTGCCAAAAAGCAGCACAGCACTGGGCTCCTGGACTGTTCAAGTGAGAAGCATGCTTGTCATGGATTGCTTTTCCCGGTGCTTTCTCCTCCTTCTTCTACCAGCATGATTTCCCCCTGAACTGCAGTTCCTCACAGGTTTTGGCAGCACAGATCACCCCTGAAGGGCTTCACCTGTCCTGGTAGGAGCAGTCAGAGGTTTCCTGGGTTGGCAGCTCTCCTGGCACCAGTGTTTTCTGGGAAGGCCTCACCTGGCAGCCAGAAGTTCCCTTCTCGTTACTGCACTTCCAGCTTCCATGTCCCAGGGCAATTTCCACTCCTGCCTCCACAGAGCCAGAGCCAGGACAGGTAAAAATCGAGTCAGGGAGCCTGGTCCTCTTCCAGCAGCTCAGTGTCTGTGCCTCCCATCCTGGGAATAGAGGCAGGACCCTGTCACAGGCATCCCAGGTGCTGGATCACTTGCTTGTTTTGGTTGCCAGCTTCCCAGCACGGCTTTCCAAAAGGCATCTGCGCATCCAAGGTGCCAACAGGCAGCGTCTGCACGTGGTCAGAGTTCGGAATAAACTGCAAGAGAAATGCTTTCAGGCTGGAATAGGTCCCTTACCCTTTGACAAGGCCAGCTGGGGACGCAGCCTCTCTTATTTTGCTCTCCTGCAGCCCATGTTAATGCTCAGGTAGAATCAGAGCCTGCCCTCAGAGAAATCTCTGCGTGGCTTGCTGATTTGAAAGACATCAGCATTTCCTCAGGGACAAGAGGGAAAGAGCTGCCACCCAGCTGTACCTTTATTAGTGCAATTTTCTGTTCTCTCCCTCCTGAAAGAGATTTTCTGTCTGCCAGAATAACCCCAAAGTGCTTATATTTAGCAGTCCTGACAGGAGTTAATCAGAGCTCATGCCCCTACACTTTACCCCACTTTCTGGTTTCCAGCCAGACTCCAGGCTCAAATCCGTGCTTGACAGTGCTGCAGTGGGAAGGGGATGGAGACAGGCTCTGTGCCCAGAGCATGGACCATAGAGAGAGCAAGGATATGAGGAGATGCACAAATGGAAATCAAGCAGGTGGCACATCTGGTTTCTGAGGAAAAACTCAGTATTTTCATGAGGAGGAAGACATCTCTGGTGAAAAATATTCAGGCAGAAACCAAACTGTCCAATGACATCCAGGCTTGCCAACTGATTCTCACCAACCCCAACCCAATGTAAGGGATTTTTAGTGAAATTTCAGGAAATTTCCATCCCAGTTTCGTGGTGTCACATGGGCCTGGCAGTTCAAGCTACACCAAGCTCTTCTCAGACCTGGCTGCAAGGATCCCTCTGCAGGGCAAGCTCTTGAAGAAACCACAACCATTACACCCCTAGGGGTGCCTAAGATTTTGTTTTAAACCTTGTGATAGATGCTCTTGGGGGGGCTCAAATCCCTGCCAATATTATCAATAAGGAGGATGTAATTAGGACAAAGGAGTTCTTTGCTTCACTTCATGAAATATGTGGTGTTAAATAAGACACACTGTGGTGCCAACATGGAATATTAATGGCAGAAAGGTGGCATATTTTTTAAAAAAATATTTAAGAAAACTTCTCTTTCTTCTTCGGTCTTAATTATATGAATGCTGTTTAAAGCATGGGTAGAAGCTATTACAGAGTGGGGCAATCTCTAAAGGAAAAATCTTTCGGCAAGGCAGTGGCAATGCTGTTAGAGATCCTGTCAGAGGTGAAGAAGAAGACTAAATAAAGGGATGGCCACAGAAGGATGGAAAAAGCAGAAAAGAGGAATGGTGCAGTGAGGGAAAATGACAACCAGACAGTGTTGCAAGGTTGCAAGTTGGTCTGGAGGCACTGTAGTCCCAGCCTGATTTACACTGGTTTTCTGAAAGGGCACCACCAGTTAATGGCTCACCTTTGAAGCTGGGCTTGACCCACTACTGTCATAGGCGATGGCAGAATTACAGTCAAAACCTGGATCCCATTCCCAATTTCGGAGGTGTTCGGATGTGAGAGTTTTATTTAAAGGCTCCCTTTTAATGAAAAAGTGGGCAAACTGTGATCAAGGGGAAGGAATTGTCTCTATTTTCATGATTCACATCTCCTGGCACCCACAAGATATGCATTTCCATGCTCTGATCTGTGCTGCTGTGAAGGACACAGCTGAGAACAGAGCAGGGAGCTGCTGACTAAACGACGAAAGAAAGAAAGGAAGGAGAGCGCAGTTACATTTTATTCTTCCTAACATTTTGTTAAATTGGTTCAGCAAGCTTCCCTGAGTCTGTTGAGCCAGGAAGGGGAGGCAGAGAAACTTCATTAAGTGAAAGATTCTCAGAAATAATTGGGGGGCCAGGGATAATAGTGGCAGCCGTCATTGTGCTGGGAAAGGAGGGCACTTGCTTCGTGTTTGTTAATTGAAAAAGCCAAGAGCATCTTTCTGCAGGGCCAGGGCTCGGGCTGCAAGGCTGAAGAGGATGTGTATTTTTTCTGGTTTAAATAGACATTAGGGGGCTCCATTTTTTAAAAAATAAGCCTCTGAGTCGCTTTGGCAGCCGATCCAAACGAGCACGAGCAGCACGGTCTGAATCCTCCCCCACCCTTCGCACCGCGCTCTCCTCCGGGGCTTACACAGCAAAACACTTCAGCCAGGGGACATGGGGACACAGCCAGGACCAAGTGGCTTCTGCAGGGGACAGAGAGAGCAAGGGAGGGAGGGAGAAGAAGCTACACAACAGAGCAGAGGCACAAGGAATCTTTGGGAGACACGGCGTCTGTTCTGTGTGGTGCGCTGGTCACCGCTCGCCGATTTTTAAAATTAAATTCTCCCTGCAGTGCAAGTTTGCAGCTCTATCACGCAGACATCGGAGCTTTGTTAAATAAGTTTGCACTTCTGCTCACTGTGGAATAGATGGAAATCGGGCATCCTTCTAAAGATGGTCTTTTCTTGTAAATACCTCTGTGCCTGGTGATATTATTTGCACATTTATCCACTTGGGTCCTAAAAGTATTCCGATAAAAAGTATCTATATCTGACTAATTAAAAATCATTCACATCATAATGTCTTATTCATTTTATGAATATTGCATTGCCTTTCTTGACTTTTCCATGCAAATCAGAAACATTTTGGGTCTGATTCTCATTTGCCCTAAGGCCCATTTATTCCATGCAGGAAAAGTCAATCAGCCTCACAAGGAGAGTGAGTGAGGGCTGCACCCACTACAAGCCTTTCCAGCTCTTGGTGTGGCATGGAGAAATTTCAGCATAAAAAAGGAACCCAATTCTTGAACATGCAATGCTGTGCAATAGTCTGGGTCCCACCAACTGCCCAGGAAAGTGTTTTTGCCAATATCAGTTATTGTTCCCCCACAAACCGCTCGTATCCTTAGGCCCACTGTGACAATTAGTGATAAATCACTGCTGGGAGTTTGGGACATCCACTGGAAAAGCTCCCAACAGTCAGGAGAGTGCCAGGACACACAGCAGCGTCGTGCTTCATATTCTCTCTATTTTTTTTATGGTGAGGGGAGGATGGTAACATTTTAGTTCTGCATATACTGTGTCAGGGTAAAATAATGTTCTTTTCTGGCAGCACTGAATCAGCACAGATCCAAAATTTGCCTTCTTCCGCTGCAGATGCTGCCCCCATGGAAATCAGTGAAAGCCTCAAGCAGACATAGAAGGGCAGGATTTAGCCCATAAATCACAACCCAGATCATAAATACATGCTTGAACCCTCCCTTAATATGATTCATTAAGAAGGAGCTTTTACGGTTGGGGTGGTTTTAATTATCATTGTGTAATTTTATTGTTATTGTTTCCATTAAACATTAACAAACATTCCTTATTTTTGGTTAACAAAGATCTTTCTTAGATTGCACAGTAGTTAATGAAAACCACATAAACACATGCAGAAAGATACCAGGACTCCCATTCAATTAAATATAAAACTTAGAGTAGAAGATCTATAAAAATCCAGATTGTAATGAATCATAAATAAATACGGAAAACTAACAACTGCCTTGGGTAGAGCAGAGAATTTATAGCCCAAAGATTTGCATTTTTAAGGTTTGTGTTGTTGTCTGCGTTGTGCTCACAGAAGATGCACATCCTCAATGCCAGAGCCCCTGGCCTCAGCTCATTTTCTCAGCTTCTCTAGACAAGCCCTGCAAACGCCATCATGCCCTGCGCTAAATCTGCCTTCATCCAGAGTGACCTCTGGGCCTCTGAACCTGAACCAAAGCCACTTTCTGATCAATGAGTCAGAAGTCACAAGCACACTGGGTTTCCCAGGTGTTTGGCCGTGGTGGGATGGAGATATATCCAGTGAAGTTGTCCCCACATACACTGTGGGGGATGCAGCTGGCACTCCCAGGCAAGACTCTCCTTCTAGACATGTTGGAGGAGGAGAAATGCAGGGAGAACAGCTGGTTCCTCGTTCTTGGCTTGTCCCATACCAACAGAGGGGTCTTCAATCGTTTGTTAGGCTGAGGTCGCTCTGGTTTTCCACACTGGTTTGGAAAGTCTGCTTGTAACTTCCAGCAAGCGACTGGCAATGGCAAGAAATGAGAGGGATAAAAGGCTGCTTTGACTGCTGACAGAGAGTCCCTGAACCCACTGTACGTCCAAATGAATTGTTGTTCTTGGACATGAAGTGAAAAGGGTTTAGCTATATTAAAATAAACCTATAGTTGGGTTTACAGTTGGAAAATCCCATAAGGACCATTACTCTTGGGAGAACTATCAAAGCCAAACCACATCCATGGACTCCTGCCCATTGAGAGCTGTCAAGCCAGTAGTTACCAACCTCAAAACTCATGTTCCAGCCTCTTTCAAAATCAACCTTCACATTTTAGCTTTGCAAGAACAATAAAATATTTGGAAGTTCTTCCAGTACCTTTCCGAGCAACCACAAAGCAAACTTGTTTCCAGACCAACCAGAGGCTTGGCTGGACTGACAGGAATGTCACCATTGAAAGAGTTAATGGGTGAAGTAAAAGGATTTGATAATGGCAAAAACTCTGAGGCATCTGCTCCAGCATCATGGGTGTGTGTCGGTCTGTCTGACACAGCTGTTGCCATGGCAGAGTTCTCCCAAAAAACACAAAAAAAGGACAAGCTGGATGAGTGCCTGAGGAAATCACAGGAGAGGGGAGATGGCTGCGGAGGGAGGTGACTTGGCTTTTGTAGGTGGGGCTTGGTGCTGATACTGCGGGCCAACTAGTGAAATAATGAGTCTCGTGAGCTCCATGGTGCTCCAGCTGGACAGATGTTCCAGGGGCTGGAGCCAGCTGTAGAAAAAAATCGAAATCCCTGGGAGTTTCACCCAACCTAACCTCATTCCCATTGCTCCAAGGAACGCGGCACGACGCAGAGAACGGCTGCCTGCAGAATTCACAGGGACGGCTGTAGAGAACCTTGAGAAACAAGGCTTTCCCAGGCAGCCCAAGGCTTTGACAAATGTGTCAGTGTGTCTGCTGCAGCTGTTTGGACAAGCAGGGGTCTAGATGTGACTATTAAACAAGGAAGCCCCTCAGCTGCTGGCAGCCCTGGGAGGGAAGGGCTGGGAGCCCCAGGCACACAGGAGTTGAGGCCACACGGGCTTTGCAAAGCCCAAGGGGGAACAAGACTGGGCATGCTGGGCAAGCAGGGAAGGGTGTACACATCTTTTGGGCCTGAAGAGGCTTGGAGGGATGGGCTGGGGAAGTCTGGGGTGAGAGAATTGGATGGGAGCGGTGGGAGTCTAGTGGGAAGAATTTGGTGTGTTTGGACTCCAGAGCAGGAGAGAGAAGCACTGGAGGGGCTGTGGGCCATGGGTTGCTGGAGCTCCTGAAGACAGCTGCCACTCTGCCACTTGACACTGTGCTCTGTGCAAACATCCAAGGGACTCCTAAGCTGGGGCTACTTCAGCACAGACAAAGTGAGAAGCCCCCGCTGGACCTGATGCTGGCATGGGAAGGCTGTGGAGTCAGATGAGGGGGTTGTGGCCTCAGAGCAGGAGAAGGCCTCCCTTCCAGCACACTGGATCACCAACCCTGCATCAAATCAGGCCAGCGAGGGGGGTTTAAGCAGGTGGCAACTTACACAGCGCAGTGGGTTTTGACTGCACTGGGGTTTGCACATCTCGCAGAGTGCAGTTTTCAGTATGTTTGGTTTTCCCTCCATCTCGTCCCTCTGGAAAGAGGAACTCGTGGCTCAGTGCTCCCGGGGGAGTGGGCTGCTGCAAACAGGGAGCTGCAAATGTGACTGAGGGTGTTCTCCTCCAGCATCCAGCGGGAGCACTGACTGCTGAGCCACGTGAAGCTCCACAGGCTGACGCTGGCTGGGCTGCAGCTCCTGGCACCAGCACACGGCCTGTGTTGTTCCAGCGCGGCCAGCGAGTATTACAGAACAAGTCAGAAGTATGCTCGGCAAACCACAGGCTTAAAAATAAGGGAAAACACATTTCCTCTCCTCACCAAGGTGGGAGAAGATAGTGTTTCCTCAGGCATTGGTCTGCTAGTGCAGTGAGGTGGGTCCTAGCTGGTGTTTAGAAGTGAAGCCAAAGAGCTTCATTTGGAAGGGTGGGCTGGGGCCACCCACACAGAGAAACCTCTGTGGTCATACGCAGTACAGGCAGCAAGTCAGGAGCAGCCCAGACATACAGGTGAGTCTTTTCATGGGTCTGATGCACACCTGCCACATTGTGACAATTAGCACTTCTGTGCCACTGTTTTCCCCTGTTCTTCTACCCTTCAATCACGTGAAATCCTTTTCTAGTCCTGTTACTTTCTTATTATGCACAGAGTTAATAAAAGTTACCTTGGATGTTTTGCTAAGGTTTTCTGGTTTTTATCCAGACCTTCAGCACCAAAAGGGGACAGCATTTTGAGGATAAGTGGTGTATATGCCAAGAGTCTTTTTTTTTTAATTGATAGGCTACTTGGTTTTGAAGGATTGTTTACAGATTATTTATCGTAGTCTCCAGTGTCCAATTCCAGTATCAAGAAGATGGACTGCAAATCCTTAATTATACTTGCATGTCCTTTATGTGTTAAGAACCCATAAAACAAAGAACATGCACGCTTCAGGCTTGTAATAGTGTGACGAAGATTTCTAAATTTTTCAAGCAGCCAGTCCATTTCAAAAGATGGATTACTTCTCTTAGGGTTTCATCTACCTAATTATTTCTGCCCTGATTACGTAACCACCCCATATTTTTCCTCCTGCCGCTGCCCCTGAGTAGCACCCAGAGTTCCAGGGAGATGGTGTTACTGCTTAGCACAGTAGGTGACAGGCACCAGTGGCTGAGCTGTGTCTGCAGGAAGATGCCCTTAGGGAGGTGCACAAAGCCCAGGGACACCCTCAGCCCCAGGCAGACACCAACACAGAAGAGACATGTGTCCAGTCAGATGGGTTTCAGACTAAGCTTTCTGCAACCCAAAGTTATCACGTGGCAGGAAGGACAAAACCATAATGTGATAGTGGGTATCACGGTGCTTAGGGAACATACAGCACCTAGTTGGAGAAAAGTCACCTGTTCGATTACAGAATCATTTAGGCTGGAAAAGACCTTTCAGGTCACCGAGTGCAGCCATTAACCCAGCATTGTCAAGACCACCCCTAAACCATGTCCTTAAACACCACGTCTACATGGCTTTTAAATATCACCAGGGATGGTGATTCAACCACAACATGCTGAGGTCCTACTGCCCTCATTTTTCAGCTGGACTCTGCAGGAATGATGGGCAGCATTTCAAGTGAGACTTGGGAGCAGAAAGCTGTGTGCTGGTTTTAAACCAGCCAAAGAAACTGTGGGAAAGTCCAGGCGAGAGACCTGCTCCAAAGCACAGCACAGCTAGGGTTCAAACAAAGCAGCAGTGTGATCGGAGCAGGTCTTGCAGCTGGCAGCCTCTTGCTCAAGGCTTGCAGGCACACGGATGTGCAAATCTACAAGGAGGGTTTTGTCTGGACACAGAGGACAAGTGCTTTCTCCTCTGGATCGCTGGAAGTCTGCATGGCTAAGGGACAGGAATGACTGCTCCCAGGTTCCAGCTGCCAGCAAGGCTCCCCTGACATGGAGTTTCACACCGACTCCAAAGTTTCCATGTTATAAATTAAAATATAAGAACAAGAAAGCCTTTTTATTAGTACGACACTGCAGCTGAGATAAACTTCCACTTTCAATAAACATAGGCAGGGTTCTTAGTATTTTTTACAGGAAGAAAAATTAGCCCAAACTGCCACATTTTTCTCCCTGCTGCAAGCCCTGACATGGGTTAAACAACACAGAAAGACAATGTTTTAAGATCCCTTTTTTCCCCTTTCCCTCCCTGACAGTGAGTGGGCTTTGTCAGCATTACAGCTGTGCAATTCCTCTATTCCATCACAGTCCACACCTGACATTCATTTTCGGAGGAAGGAGGAGTTACAGCAGTTGAAGCCTCCTGGCTGGGGGTGTGTTGGCTGCTGCTCTCCCCACTGCTTGCACCTTTCACCAGGACCAGCACAAGCTTCCCGCGGGTGGGAGGTTGAGATGCCCACACCCAGGAGAAGGGGGGACTGCTCCTCCTGGCCACTGTGGTGCGGAGGAGTGCAGAAGGCAAAGGGAGCAGCTCAGGGTACACTGGCACACCCCGGTGTGGGTTTGATCCAGCCAATCCCAGCAGCAGTGTAAGAAGGGCAAAAAGCGAGTTCAGACGGACACACATGCCCCTCCCGGTGTGAGGGCAGCTTTTGAGACCTGGAGGGTGGAGGTGCCTGGCTCGACCCTCCACCTGCCTCGTCTGGGCACCCTGCACAGCAGACATGCTGCACTTTGGCTGATCCTGCAGCCTGGAGCTGAGCCAGGACTTCCTCCACGGGCCTTTGAACCCCCTGCCCTCCCAGCACAAGCAGAGGCCTTAAAGCAGTCGGGGGTGGGGGAATGGAGGGAGAGCACAGGAGAGGGCAGCAGGGGGAGAGCAGGAGAGGAGCAAGGGGAGAGTGGGAGGGGAAGAGCACTCCTCATTGTCCAAGCCACAGGGTCCCCTCCTTCTCTTCCAGCCTGCCAGAAAGAAGCGTTTGTTTCCAGAGGATGAATTGCAGCCCCTGCACCTGTGGTTATCGGCTTCAATATATTTTAAATGTAACCTACATCATCTATTTATACATCCAGCAGAGAAATACGTTCTTCTGCAGCCTCAGGGTGGGGGCAGCAGCCCAGGAGAGGGAAGCAGGGTTGGCTGGGGAAGCTTTACAGCCGGGCTGATGATCCAATTAAGTCAACAAAGCGCCCCAGCGATGTGATCTGAGGGTTCAGGAGCTGGGAGTAAAGAGGGAACTGTGGCAGAAGGCAAAGCCGAGCAAACATATGGAATAAGTTAGGAGGGAGACGGTTGAGGCAAAGTGCAGAAATGAGTTCAAGAGATGCCTGGGTTTTTCTCAAGAGAAGGAAAAGGATTCGAGGGGGTCTGCTTGAAAAAGCAGGAAGGGGGGATTAAGATAAAGCCAAAAGATGGAAGCCTGCTGTGCTGACTGGCCTTTGCTTGTTCCCGGAGTGCATTTTTTGCCTTCTTTTTTTCTTTCCCTTTTCATTTGACTGTAGCAGGTATTAATGTAATTAAAAGATGCAGGAACTACTGGAGAGATCAGCAGTAAGTTAAGGGCACACAGAAGGGAGTAGGAGTGGGAGCTACCTAGCAACCGATGTACAGGAGCCAGTAAAACGTACAGACAGGCAACATCCAGGGGAAGGAAAACAAAGCCCAGGACCATGAAAGACAAGCTCAGATATTGCCTCCCTGAAGTCTTGCAGCGGTGTGAGCGGGAGAGTTGATGGCCATGCAGTGAGCTGAAGGACGTCAAACCAGCCCCAGGGTCCTGACACAAATTCTAACCTGCCCCCAAGCTCTCTGTTGCAGCGGCCTTGTGCCACAGCTTGGCCTTGTCTGAGTTCTGGGCAGTGCTTCTGTAATGCCTGGTGAGGGCCCAGCTGCCCTGGCTCACCTGGCTGGGATGGCAGTGGCAGGTGAAGGAGCTGAGAACACAGGTGGTGGCTGACAGGGCAGCAGGAGTGAAGCCTGGGAAACCCTGACTATAAGTAGAAGGGCTATTCTGGCCTCTGTGTAATCCTCAGGGTTTACACCCCCAGGAGAAGCCTGTCTGGTGGCTCCAAAACCCCACCTTGGTGGGGGTGAGCTGTGGAAGGAGAGGAAGCTGGTCTGCAAAGAGTGTCCCTGCTATGCTTTGACCTGCTTAAGAGCTTTTTATAAAACTTATTTACAGTTAAAGCCATGTGACCTTTTATTTCAGGCAAGACCTCATGTTTGATCCTGTAATTGTGGCAAGATTTGTATTTTAAAGAATACAGTGTAACAGAAAATGACACTGGAGAAGTGCTCATCCTCTGTCTCACTTTTCTTTTGGGAAGGACCGGAGCCTTTCTCCAGCAAGCTAACCCACTGTTTCCTTTTTGAACCTTAAGTTCATATTTTTTATTATTTGATGTAAAACTTGTTTGGCTTCAAAGCATGGTGAATATTCTCAAAAGGTCAAGCAAAACTGGAAAAGTTGCCTTTTAAGTCACCAAGCTTTAAAAAAATATCGGTTACCCCACATTGAAAATTTGCCCTGTGTATCCTTTTTTTGATGTGGGACTTTGTTTACTTGACTGTTGTTGCTGTACTGCAGAGTTTTCCACCCAGGTGAAAAGATCTGAGAAACTATTTCTAAAAAAATATGGCATAATTAAAGAGTTGAGAAGTAAACAGTGAGAAAGAAGTTTTCGCCCTCCTGAGGCTGGTTGCTGCTGCTGTTTCCTCCAGTGTCACACATGTCACCCTGCCATGGGCTTTCTCCCAGGCCCTGGGCAGAAGCAGCTGTGGGACTGAAGATGAGGGCTGGAGCTCCAATGCACATTTCATAGCTTGAACCTACCCTTATTTTTATTCATTTATAGATATTTATGTATTTTTATCTGTATCTTACATGCTGCTCCATATTAACACAGGTAGCTTCTGCCATGACTCTCCCTTGGTACTCTTGCACGGTTAAAAATAAGTGCATTCGTGCTTGCAGGATCAGGGACTTGTTTTGAAGTAATGGATTTGTTGCAGAATTATAGCTAACTAGCTGTGTCTTCTGCAAAAAAAAAAATTTAAAAAAAAAATTGGTTATGCTGGTTTTTGAGTTTCAGGCCATTAAAAATTACCCAGAATGTACAGTCACTCAGTAGCAGCTTCGTAGATAAGGATTTAATTATAAGCCCTGCACTCACTTATACTCTTTGAATACCAAATGTATTTTGTGATTGCTTTCAGAGCACAGTATTTTTTTTTCCCTAGAAATTTGAAGGCAATTGAGCAATTTTACAGTCTGGAGTCCTGATTCAGCAGCCTTCCCTGTTCAGCAAAGAAATGATGTGCTTAATTCCAATGGGACTTGGGCATATGCCTAATTGGGACCAATGTTTAAGATCACATTAAAATTAATATCTTAATTTTTGTACCATTTTTGTGTCCCTGTGTGGAACACAATTTGGTTCCACAACTTAAACTTTTATACGAAGAGGGTTTTGTTAAACCTCCACTTGGTTGCAGATGTTTTTGCAGGTACTGCACAAAGCCCAGAAGGTTTAATGGAAACAGTAGTTGGTATGTAAAATACTTTGAATATGTCCTATGTATTACAGCTTATGTATGTATGTATGGCGTTTGAATACCATGTATGTATTCAAAGCAGGAGGAAGAGAAAAGGAGACTTTGGAGATGCCCTTGGGGGGTTTGGCTGAGCAGTTCAGCATAAGGATAGCTGAGAGCAGGCTCGTAGCTGCAAATTTTCCCCGGCTGATGACGTCTTCCAGCTTCTTTCTCTTGTGTGGGGGAGGTGGGGGGTGTTTGTGTGTGTGTTTGTGTGTGTGTTTGTGTGTGTGTGCATTTTTGGGATTGTGTTTGGGTGGGGTTTTTTTGCTTCCATTTCTGCAACATGCCTTGTTTTCTTTTGTCTTTCCTGTCTCACATCACAATTTGTGGAGTGTTAGCACCCACTGACTGTGTTGGAGACCCAGGTTCCAGTGCAAGCTCTGGTCAGCTGAAAGACTTGTACTCAGTCTTTCTTTGTCCTAATCACTTGGCTACTGGCCAGGCAGGCCTGATATAATATCTTCCTCCAGCTTTGGCTTTAAGCAGAAATTCCATCCTTTTCTCGGTGAAAGTTTATAGCAGCTGCTGTTCTTCTGGGGAACAAATCAGATCTGATGAGCTCTCACTGTCTCATGGAAAAGCCATTTTATTCAAAAATTTCTAAGCAAGCCAGAGTCGCACACTGGGCTTCATCCCAGTGCTCTGAATGATGCATGATGTGCAGGCATGGGGACTGTGCTGGGCTGCCAACACCCTCTGGCCTGGCTGGGGATGACTGGAGAGCAGGAGGCCTGTCCCTGATATCTGCCCTTTTTCCTGCTTTCTCATCCAGAGGCATCAGGAGAGGAAAGGGTGATGGTAAACAGCTCCTGGAGAATATGTGGGGAGCATCATGATCATTTATCCAGGGTGGGTTAAACAAACACCTGTGTGCTGAGCCCCCAGTGCTGCTGGTACATGTTTGGGGGCACTCCTTAAGATGTGTGGGGTATGCAGAGAATGCACAGGGCAAATGGCTCCAGCAGTTCTGTTCTGCTTCCACCAGCTCCTCAGCTTCACCAGAGAAAGGGGTGACCAGCCAAGGGATGAGACTCTGGTTACAGGTGTGGTCAAGAGGGAGAGTGCATCAGGTAAGAGGACCTCCCGCTTAGACTGAAGCTGTGATCTTGCACACCTGCACATTAGAGGGCAGATAAACTTCACCTGAATTTTCCCCTGCAGGACATTTCATTACTTTTTTCACCAGTGTGAAAGATAACTCCTCCTAACTCTTGACCTCATTATACCAAAATGCTTATGGGCCGCTTCAAATTGCAGAGTGCTTTGTGCCTCTGTTGTGTGTGACTTGCCACAGAGAGAAAGATGAGGAGGATGGGATTCTGGAAGGGCCATGTCCCTCTGATCCTGAAGTGCCCCAGCTGCACAACTTCACTCCACGTGTGTTCATCCTCCCTCTTCCCTTGCTGTTGGGGCACCAGCAAACTGAGTCCTCTGGGACTTCCCATGTGGGAACCACATCTCTGAACCCACACATCACCCCAGAGCCACGACATCCTCACCCAGCAGCCTCTGTGCTGCAAGTGTCAATGCACAGCCGGGCACATCTCATCTGCAAGTTTGCTGTGTGCTGGGTCTCGGGCTCTTTCAGAGCACCCTGCTCACCAAAGACCATGCCATTAGGCCCCCAAATCACAGAGCATCTCCCCAGCATCTGCTCAGATCAGGTGAGTGCACTGCTGCCCAGCTCATTTAATGCCTCTTCCCCTGGAGGTCTTCAAGCTTTGCGGGGCTGGACACGTGGTAGTCCCCACCGAAGAACCCAAGTTAAACCCACCTCAATTCCAGCCCCTTGGTGAAAGCACAGTAGGGGCCAGCAGTGGGTGAAAGGGCAGCTTTTCTTTGGGGAAGTTATTGCCAGTACATTCTACACTGCTGTACTGCAAGCTAGTACCTGGATATTAAATAAGGAGTTTGGAGATTTCCTCACCATTACAATAACACTGCAAACTGCTATGTTATTTATTGTCATACCATTTTTTGCCAAGGGCTTTAGCTCATCTATGGGTCGTTAGAAGCAGAAGCATTTGCAAAACAGCTTAAAAAAAAAAAAACATCTTGCACTGTTATTCCTCAGCTTCCATTTCCAAGCACTCTACCTTAGGAACACGGTGAGACTGCCTGCGCACAAAACACTGCCAGATGTAGAAAGCAAACGAGCTGAGAAAACGAAATGCTTTTTATCATTTCTTCCAGCTAGAGTAATCGTACGTGTTACTCAGAACAATTGCAGGAATGAAATTTTTAGAGAGAAGTGTGATTTAGCTGAATTTCAAATTCCCGTTTTCTCCTTCGAATTCCTTTTTGCCCGGGCTGTTCTTTTGGTGGGGTTTTTTTCTCACTAGCTGGAGCTTATGCCTATGGCTAGTCATCCTGGAGGGTGTCTCCGGCTTTCCATGACATGAACAACCCCAAAACACAAGCTCTGCCCGTCACCCACTTTCTTCTTTAGCAGCAGCCTGTGCCACAGCCGCTGATAGCAAACAACCACAGCGCCGGCGTTCGCGGCGTGTTTGCTTTTCTCCCC